>CM022300.1:465867576-466209713 GCA_011799875.1 Thinopyrum elongatum
CCCCGGTAGCCGTGCCCCAGGCCGGCCGTCAACGCCGACGCCGGCCTTCCCCCAGCTGGCACCTGACGTCGGCGCGACCCCGCTCCGTCAGTCCGTCTTATACGAGTTCCACCTTCTACGACCCGTCAGCGAACATCTCCGCCCCGGCTCATCCACCCGACGCCGCGACCCTGCGGACGGACTCGCGTCGTCCCCGGAGCACACGCCGTCCTGGAGCCCATGAGGACCTCGACGCCGCACGAGGACCCTCGCCGCCGTGGGTCCCCTAGCACCTCCCTCTACCATCAACCCGGCAACGCATCAAGCATCCAGGAAGTTAAACACAAACCAGTTCCTCTACTCGTCCCGACGTGAGCCCATCTCACCTTAATCCTTCCTATTGAAGATACCAAAGCGCCCAGCTCACCCCAGATTCGCATAAGCCCTTCCCAAGGCGTTAAGTTTGAATGGACAGAAAAATGTCAGGAAAGTTTTCAAACACTCAAAGACAAGCTAACATCTGCCCCAGTACTATCTCCTCCAGATACCCGCAAAGACTTTGTGATCTATTGTGACGCATCCCGTGAAGGATTAGGCTGTGTCCTAATGCAAGAGCGTAAAGTGATTGCTTATGGCTCTCGTCAGTTGCGCCCACATGAAGAGAATTATCCGGTACATGATCTAGAACTAGCTGCTGTCATCTATGCACTGCAGTTGTGGCGACATTACCTCCTCGGTAATCGTTGCGAGATCTACACGGATCATAAAAGTTTGAAGTACTTGTTCACTCAGCCATCTCTGAATCTCCGTCAGCAAAGATGGATGGAGACCATTGCGGACTATGATTTGGGTATTTCATATACCCCTGGCAAGGCTAATGTAATGGCTGATGCGTTGAGCCGCAAATCCTATTGCTGCGAACTTGAGGTTCAGCTACAGCAACCCCTTCTGTATGAAGAGCTTCGAAAGCTAAATCTCGAGATAGTTCCCCAAGGATACCTAAAAACCTTGGTTGTTGAACCAGATCTTGAGAAAGCTGTTAAGAATGCGCAAACTAAAGATGCTGAAGTTGATCTGATGAAGAAAGATCTTCACCTTGAAAAGTACAGGTATTTCTCGCTGTCTGAAGATGGAACCTTGTATTTTAGAAACCGCATTGTAGTACCTCGCTTTGAGCTTATGACTGACAAAGTCATGAAGGAGGCACATGATACCCCGTTGTCTATTCATCCGGGTAGCACCAAGATGTATCGTGATCTCCGTCAAAGGTACTGGTGGTCTAGAATGAAGCAAGACATTGCTCGATATGTTGTTGAATGTGATGTGTGTCGACGCGTTAAAGCAGAACATCAGAAGCCTGCTGGAATTCTGCAACCACTTCCTATTCCTTTATGGAAATGGGATAAGGTTCAGATGGATTTCGTTACAGGACTTCCCAGGTCACAGAAGGGTCACGATGCTATTCTTGTCGTTGTCGACCAACTCTCCAAAGTTGCACACTTTCTGCCTGTCAAGGAGACGATCACTGCTAGTCAGTTAGCAGAGTTATATATCTCCAGAATTGTTTCACTCCATGGTATTCCGAAAGAGATCAGTTCAGACCGTGGCAGCATATTCACTGGTCATTTCTGGGAAAGTTTCCAAACAGCTATGGGAACTCATATTACCTGGAGTTCAGCTTATCACCCCCAATCCCAAGGCCAAGTTGAACGAGTCAATCAAGTGCTTGAAGACATGTTGCGAGCTTGTGTTGTTTCTTTCGGCAAGAAGTGGGAAGAACTCTTCCATATGCCGAGTTCTCCTATAACAACAGCTATCAAGCCAGCTTGAAAATGGCCCCGCTTCCGATAACGACGCTGTCGTACAACACCTCAAGTGTGGACCCAGTGAGGGTGATTCCTCCTAGTTCACCTTGACGGATACATCGAGTGGGAATTCAATGAGGGTGATACCTCGGATTCCCTGATGTTATGGACACACGGATACTTGGACCTTACATTGTTACTTGGAAAGGCGGGTCGACCCTGAGGGGTACCCGCGTGTGATGTGAAGGCGGGTTGCCAGTGTGGTGCCCGAGTTGTGAATACGAGGCGCGGCCGGGCATTCTTAACCCTTGCCGCAAGTCCTCGAGACGGGGCGACGGGGTCACATCTTTCGTGAGTCTCTGCTCGTTACCGCAAGCCCTAGTCCTAACGATTTGGATATTTGATCCGAGCAGGCCTCTGGCCTGATAGCACTAACCATCACGTGGGCATAGTATGGGCGTTCTGCATCGTATGCATCAGCCGAAAGCTCTGTCAGATGTCCAGTTCAGCAGTGCGGCATGGAGTGATTGGCGCCATCCATATACAGAGGTGGTGCTTGGATCTGGGCCATGCACGCAACGACCCGGAGGGCGAGGGGTGATGGCCAAGACCCCCTTGCGCTTAGGATGTAGACCGGCGGGGACCTCTCTGCTGAGCTGTAGGTAGGGTTGCGATGTGTCGTTTGGCCGAGGCCGGGCATGACCCAGGAAAGTGTGTCCGGCCGAAGTTAATCGAGCGTGTTGGGTAAGTTGGTGCACCCCTGCAGGGAAGAACATTTCTATCGATAGCCGGTCCTACGGTAAAGGACACTCGGAGTTGTATCCTGATTGATACAATTTAGAACTGGATACCTGTGATGAGACCTGTATATATGGCTCTGGGATTGCTTCTCGCAGGGAGTCGAGAAGGGATCTCAGGACGAGGTTGATGAATGTATGGCTCTGGGATTGCTTTCTCGCAGGGAGTCGAGAAAGGATCTCTGGGTGAGGTTGATATTATTACTGCTACATTATATGGTATTGTTCTACTCTCTTCTACTGCTGCAAGACCGCTGAAGATGCTAGTCTTCGATAGGACTAGGCCTTCTCTCTATTCTGGCATTTCTGCAGCCCTGTCCACATATACAGCCTCCCTTTGAAAATGTTGCATATGTAGTGTAGATCCTTGCTTGCTGAGTACTTCTGAGTACTCACGGTTGCTTTGTTTTCCTTTGTTTCCCCATATCAGTTTGACGTGACCAGAGGACGGAGCCCCCTGAGACAGATGCCCCGACGATCGTTACTACTACTACCCAGAGGATGGATACTACTACGAGTTGACTGACGACCAGGAGTAGGATCGGAGGGTCCCAGGCAGGAGGCCTTCGCCTTTCGATCGTAGTGTTTTATTTTGCCCCGCCTTTCTAAAGGCCTTTCTGTTTCTATTTCATATCTGTACTCAGATATCTGATGCTTCCGCTGACGCTTGTTCGCAAGCTTATGTATTCGAGCCCTCGAGGCCCTGGCTTGTAATATAAAGCTTGTATGACTTTATTTATGTTTTAGAGTTGTGTTGTGATATCTTCCCGTGAGTCCTTAGGCTTGATCATGTGCATTTGCGTGTATGATTAGTGCACGATCGGGCCGGGGGCGTCACACTATACAACCCTATAATATATTTAGTTAACTACTTAAGCATATACAAATTTGTCCTAAAAATTATATTTAGTTAAGTACATTGGGTGCACAACATCTATTCAACTACTTAAGCATCTACAAGTACTAGCTAATTTGATGAACCCTAACTAATTAGATGAACCCTACCTAATTTGATGAACCCTAAAATTTGATGAACCCTAGGAACCCTAGCTAGGCAGAGGTAGGGGAGGAGGAGGTGTAGGCGTGCTCACTTCGGGCGTCGGCGGAGTTAGGGAGCAGGAGGAGGCAGAGCGGCCGAGGGAGGGGGCGCGGGACGTCGAGGTCTGAGTCGGGGCTCGGGCGCACGGTGAGGGAGGGCACTAGACGGTGTGCGGAGGGCGACGGGAGGGTGCACGGAGGCCAACGGCAATGTAGGGCGACGGCAGCGACAAAAGTGGGGATTTGGGGGAGAAGTGGCTGGGGGGGGGACGGCGGGGGGTTAAGTCAAACGTAGCTGTAGCTCTGGTCGGGAAAAGCGCTATAGCTAAGTTATCTATAGCGCTGGTACATAAAACGCGCTACTGCTATAGGAAGTAGCTATAGCGCTTCTTGGGTACAGACGCTACTGCTATGCCCTTCTCCTTTATTTTTCTTTTTCTTTACATTTTCTTTTTTCCTTTCTCCTTTTTCTATTTCTTTCATTTTCTATTTCTTTTTCATTTTATTTTATTTTCATTAGCAGTAGCACTATCCACAGAAACACGCTGCTACAATGATCTTAGCGGCAGCGCGTTTTGCCCAACAATGCTACTACTATTCCTAGCCTGCCGGTAACAGTGTGGGAATTATAGTAGTAGCACTCTTTCATCCTGACGCGCTACTGCTATGTGGATAGCAGTGGAGCCCTTTGAGAGAACGCGCTACTGCTAAGTAACAGTAGCGCCTCTTTTTAACAGACGCTACTGGTAAGCTTCTGTGTATAAGGTTTTCCCTAGTAGTGTATTGTTGAAACTGGTATTGATGAAATTGAACTGCATAGTTCATACTTGCACATATAGAACATCACTTTGTGAATAACTGAAATAAACAAGGCATACTACAAACAACCAAAGATAGCAATTGAAACTGGACATATGCTAAGTACAAACAACCGAACAACCTAAAAATGTTAAAAGAAGCATATGCTCGCTATAACAGGCTTGACAATAACCAAATATAGTCATTCCTATTGGTATTGTTGAAACCAGTAATGATGAAATTGTACTACATTGTAAATAGTTGCACATATAGAGCATCACTTTTTGAATAACTAAAATAAGAAAGGCATACTAGGAACAACCAAATATAGCAATTGAAACTGGACATATGCTAACTACAAACAACCAAACAACCAAAAAACATTAAAAGAGGCATATGCTAGCTATAACAAGCTTAACAACAAGCAAATATAGTCATTCCTATTGGTATTGTTGAAACTAATACTGATGAAATTGTGCTGCACAATAAATTGTTGCACATATAGAGCATCACATTGTGAATAACTGAAACAAACAAGGCATGCTGCAAAGAACCAAATATAGCAATTAAAACTGGACATATTCTCAGTACACTACAAAAGGGGCTCGACAAAATAAATCATAGGTTCCCCCCTATGAAGAGGCACGACAAAGCAAATCATGGGTTTCCTCACTTGTCACAGACGGGCTCATTCCCATGGGAAGAGCACAGACTCTAGGTGCGCTCCATGTTGTCACAGATGGGTTCCTTCCCCTTGGAAGAGCATGGCTGTAGGTGCCCTCCCTGATGTCGCAGATGGGCTCTTTCCCCTTAGAAGAGCAGGAGAGGGTTCCCTCCTCATGGTCGCCGTCGATGAGCTCTGACTTGGTAGCTGAGGATCCCAAGCCAGTGTCGTAGAATGTGTGCTTTAGAAATGACAAAAGGGGATCGATGGAGATGTAGGATGGCAAATTCTTGACAGCGAGCTAGAGGAGATAAGCGGCGGGGCCATGGATGAGATGGTCGGTGGTTGAACCCGAGGGGTTGGGGGTGGGCCACTTAACCTGTGACATAGCCCGTGTCAGGCCATCGCTGTCGACGACCTTGATGTCATAGCCGGCGTCCACGACACACTAGCATACTCTAAATCGCTAATAGCCTGAGGCCAGTAATCGTGGTCAGCTTCCTCGGCGGCCACCTAGGCAACGTCGGGCGAAGAGGCCACGATAAACCTCTTTTGGGCCATTCGCTCCTCGAGCTCCACGGGAAGCGTAGCCGGGCTTAGGCTGCGATGCTCTGGAGTGGGGGATGGGGATGGGGATCTACAGGAAAGGGGGCGTTTGGTAGGCATCATCTAAGAAACTCAGGGCGCCTAGGGTATGGAGATCGATTGGTAAGCTGCACGGGTAAACCGGTAGATGTTGACAATGGAGGCCTTGCAGCATTGGTGGTGGTGACCTTGTTAGGGTTTCGAGCGAGGGAGGGGTGGTGGTGGTGGTGGTGTGTGTGCGTGTGTGTGTGTGCGTGCGTGAAGTTTTTGGGGTGTGTGTGTGGAGGGGGGCAAGGTGGGGTTTTAGGAAATGACGTGGCTACTCAAAATTTTACTAGGCGGGAGTAAAATTCCGGGGCTATTGAAAATTTGGATGAAGGGATTGAGCAACAAACATCACACACGATCCTAAAATAACAACCGTGTGCTATCAAACGGAAAAACTCTCTGATACGTCCTAAACGTATCTACTTTTCTAAACACTTTTGCTCTTGTTTTAGACTCTAATTTGCATGATTTGAATGGAACTAACCCGGACTGACGCTGTTTTCAGCAGAATTGCCATGGTGTTATTTTTGTGCAGAAATAAAAGTTCTCGAATGGTGCTAAAAATTTACAGAGAATTATTTCAGAATATATAAAAAATACTGGTGAAGAGAAATACCAGAGGGGGCCACCAGGGCGCCACAAGCCCAGGGGGCGCGCCACCACCCCAGGGCGCGCCTGACAGCCTTGTGGACCCCTGGCAACTCCTGCAACCCTATCTCCAACTCCATAAGTACCTATTCGTCAAGAAAAAAAATCAGAGAGAAGCAATCATCACGTTTTACGATGTGGAGCCGCTGCCACCTCCTGTTCTTCATCGAGAGGGCTGATCTGGAGTTTGTTCTGGGCTCCGGAGAGGGGGATTCGACGCCGTCGTCATCATCAACCTTCCTCCATCACCAATTTCATGATGCTCGCCGCCGGGAGTGAGTAATTCCTTCGTAGGCTTGCTGGACGGTGATGGGTTGGACGTGATTTATCATGTAATCGAGTTGGTTTTGTTAGGGCTCGATCCCTAGTATCCACTATGTTCTGAGATTGATGTTGCTATGACTTTGTTATGCTTAATGCTTGTCACTAGGACCCGAGTGCCATGATTTCAGATCTGAACCCTTTATGTTTTCATGAATATATTTGAGTTCTTGATCCAATCTTGCAAGTTATACGCACCTATTACGTGTTATGATCCACATACCCCAAGGTGACAATAATTGGGATTATTTCCGGTGATTACCGCAGTTTGAGGAGTTCATGTGTTCACTATGTGTTAATGCTTTGTTTCGGTTCTCTATTAAAAGGAGGCCTTAATTTCCCTTAGTTTCTTTATGGACCCCGCTGCCACGGGAGGGTAGGACAAAAGATGCCATGCAAGTTCTTATCGCAAGCACGTATGACTATATACAGAATACATGCCTACATTACATTGATGAATTGGAGCTAGTTTAGTGTCGCCCTAGATTATAACTATTACATGATGAATATCATCCAACACAATTATCCATCACCGATCCAATGCCTACGAGTTTTTCACATATTGATCTTTGCTAAGTTACTACTCCTGCTGCTGCTGTTACAATTGCTACAAAACTACTACTGTTACCGTTACTGCTACTGTTGCTGTTGCTACTACCACTATCAAATTATATATTATTGTGCTACTGATCACTCTGCTGCAGATATTTAGTTCTCCAGGTGTGGTTGAATTGACAATTCAACTGCTAATACTTGCAAATATTCTTTGGCTCCCCTTGTGTCGAATCAATAAATTTGGGTTGAATACTCTACCCTCGAAAACTGTTGCGATCCCCTATACCTGTGGGTTATCAAGACATTTTTCTGGCGTTGTTGCCGGGGAGCATAGCCCTATTTGCTAAGTCACTTGGGATTTATATCTGTTGATCACTATGAAGAATCTAAAGGATGATAGAATCAAGATCATTCCCTCTAAGACGAGGGGAGGTAAGGAACGACCATCTAGCTCTGCACTTGATTCACCTTCTGTTTTAAGTAAACTTGCAACACCACCACCTGCTATTAATTCTGATATGTCACAAGTAATTGATGATGCTACTTCTGCTATTAATGATGCTAGTACTCTGCTTAATGAAACTATGCCACTAGGTGAATTTGATGAACAACTTGCTAAAGCTAAAGAATTTGAAAGTGCTAAAATTGAGAATGCTGAAACTGATGAAATTATTGAAACTGAAAATTATGATTCACCTATTAGGCCTAGCTACCCTAGAATTGAAATGCCTAAGGTACCCGAGGGTTTTGTTGTGGGTGAGGATATAACTAGAGAACTACTTGCTTGTAATGATAGAGATGATGTTAAGAAACTACTCTATAAGCTGAAAGAAAAGCTCTGAATGCTAGAATGAAATATGATCCTAAGTTTGCTACTTCACCTATGTTTGTTACTAATAAGGATTATGAATACTCTGTCGATCCTGAGTTAATCACTTTGGTTGAATCTGATCCTTTTCATGGTTATGAAACTGAAACTATTGTGGCGCACCTTACTAAATTGAATGATATAGCCACCCTATTTGCCTATGAGGAAAAGATCTGCTACTAGTATATTCTTAAGTTGTTTCCTTTCTCACTAAAGGGTGATGCTAAGATATAGTCCCCAGGATATGATTTATTACTTCTCTGAAAAATATTTCCTGCTCATAAGAAACAAGCTGCCTTACAGGAAATATTCAACTTTGTGCAAATTTAAGAACAGAATCCCTCTCAAGCTTGGGGGAGGCTTATCCAATTACTTATGCCTGATCATTCTCTTAAGAAAAACGAAATACTTGATATCCTTTATAATGGACTAACCAATGCTTCCCGGGACTACCTAGATAGTTGTGTTGGTTGTGTTTTCAGGGAACGAACTGTTGAATAGGCTGAAGAACTATTGAATAATATATTGAGAAATGATAATGATTGGACACTTCCTGAACCACCACCTAAACCAACTTTGAAGAAGAGGGGTATTCTATTTCTCAGTCCTGAAGACATGAAAGAGGCAAAGAAATCTATGAGAAAAAAGGGTATTAAAGCTGAAGATTTTAACAATTTACCAGCTATTGAAGAAATACATGGGCTCGACATCCTGACACAGGTAGTAGAGGTAAATTCTCTTGTAGGATTTGATGAAGGTGATATTCCTTATAATAAGTCTGCTAGTCAATGCTTGGATGAATTTGATAATTACATTGTTAAGCAAGAACATTTTAATAAGTATGTTATGAATCAGTTGAACCGTAATGTTTTCATGATTAATTGCTTGAGTGACTTAATGTTCAGAATTGCTAATGATGTTAAAGTCCTAGGAACACATGCATCCATGGTTCAGGCTCAGTTAGGACAAGTTGCTAAATCTCAGAATGATTTACTCAATGAGATGAATAATAATATGAATGATCATGTTGTTAGAGTAATGACTAGAGGAGGTAGAATGACTCAGGAGCCTCTTTATCCTGAAGGTCACCCTAAAAGAATTGAACAAGATCATCAAAGAATTAATATAGATGCACCTAGTCCATCTAAGAAGAAAAAGTAAAATAAAAATAATAGGACTTTGCATACTTCTAGTGAACCTGAAGTAGAAAAACCTCTTGAGAATAGTAATGATGTTTCTATTTTTGATGTTGAGACACAATCTGGTAATAAACATTCACATAGTGACAATGATAATGATAATGATGATGTTCATGTAGATGCTCAACCAGATAATGCTAAAGAACCACATAATGATGTTGAAATAGAACCTGCTGTTGATCTTGATAGCCCACCTCCTAAAAATAAACATTATGATAAAAGAGCATTCATTGCTAGAAAACATGGTAAGGAAAGAGAACCATGGGTTTAGAAACCCATGTCTTTCCCAATAAAACCATGTAAGAATAAGGACGAAGAAGAGTTTGAATGCTTTGCTGAAATGCTTAGGCCAGTCTTTTTGCGTACTCGTTTGACTGATATTTTAAAGATGGCCCCATATGCTAAATACATGAAATATATTGTCACTAATAAAAGAAAGATACCTGAAGCTAAATTTCCACCATGCTTGCAAATTATTCTTTTAAGGATGGAGTACCTAAAAAACTAGGAGATCCAGGCATACCTACTATACCATGCTCCATTCAAAGAAATTATGTCAAAACTGCTTTATGTGATTTGGGAGCCAGTATTAGTGTTATGCCTTTCTCTTTATATAGAAGACTTGATTTGAATAAACTCACACCTACTGAAATATCATTGCAAATGGTTGACAAATCAACTGCCATACCTATCGGTATTGATGTACCCGTTGTAGTTGCAAATGTTACTATCTTAACAAACTTTGTTATACTTGATATGCCCGAGGACGACAACATGTTGATTATCCTTGGTAGACCTTTTTTGAATACTGCAGGGGCTGTTATTGATTGCAACAAAAGCAAGTTCACTTTTCATATCAATGGTAATGAGTATACGGTGCAATTTCCGAAGAAACAATTTCAAGTGAATGGTATTAATATTATTGAAAAAGCTTCAACAATCACTATTGGAAGTTTTCAACTCCCTCTCCCTACTGTCAAATGGAAATATGAAACTTTTATTATAGGGAGATGCATATCCCCGTTGAGGTAACCTAGTGTTATACGAATATTCTTCAGTTTCATGTCATTCGAAAGTGGTTTGTTAATAAGACTTGATCAACCTTATTACTGGATTATTTTTTAGGGGCATGTGGTCGATGAATTTAGTAAGCACAACCTACTGTACTACTATTTACTCTCTGTTATTTAAAGTTAATAAAGTGGAAATGCCATGATTATCCCATTTTCTGAATTTTTCTATGCAATAAAAATGACCCAAAAATAAAAGTTTTCAGAATGCCCTGAAAATTTAGTATGTTTTTTTGTAGAATATTTAAGAATTTTTGGCACCGAACATACCCCAGGGGGGTGCACCTGTGAGCCACAAGCTCACAGGGTGCGCCATGTGAGCTTCTGGGTCCCACAGGGAACCACTCACTTATCCCAGCCGTCCATTCCCTTCTTCTTCCTCCAGAAAAAATCACTAGCTTGCTCAAACCCGTGTTGTTGCACCTTTGACTGCAAATTTTGATCTCCTTGCTCGAAACTCCATTTCCGAAACTATTTTGGGAGATTATCCTTCGGTATGTGACTCCTCCAATGGTCCAATTAGTTTTTGTTCTAGTGCTTTATATATTGCAAATTTTTGCTGCTGTGGCGACCATTTTCTTGAGCTTGATGTCAAATTTAGATGGTCCAAAGTGGTTTTGATGCATGATATAGCCTCTAGATACTTATGGGAGTAGTTGCTATCAATTTTTTTGCATTTGGTTCACTTTTATTTTGAATCACTAAAATTTTAAGAAATATTTCAGAGGAAGAAAATGCTTAGGAAAATGTTCCAAGGTGGTTCCTCGAGCAAGAGCTCTCCAAGTCTTGCTATACATGAGCCGGACCTCGAACCTCCGCGGGAAGCCCTTGTATGCCCGTGTGAATGGCCGTCGGATTTCTTCATGACTCGAGCCAGTATTAAGGAGGAGTTTGACATGTACGTGCACAATGCCGAGTTGACTGACTTCATGTCAGATAAGTGCTCGCAATACTATAATCTCACTGATTCTTTTGTGCGGAAATTTGTTTATGTGCCTCATCGCAATTCACATGATGTTATTTTTAATTTATATGAAAATTCATTTTGCATGAACCTAGAGGAATTTAGTGAAGCATGTAAAATTCCCTATTGGGGGATATGCACTAAGCCTCGTAAATCTGATTGCAATGAATTTCTATTGAATATTACTAGGGGTGAAACTAGAGGCATACCACAAGCTACTATGGGGAGCATTCACTTCCCTTCCATACATTATTTTGCTCTCTTCATTGGTAGATGCATTAATGGTAAACATGATCATAGCCATCTTTGTGCCCCTGACTTGAGCATTCTTAAGAGTGCGGTGTTGAGAGATAAACAATTTAACATGAGGGTCACCGTTGCACATCGTTTACATAATAATTCCTTAGTTGGAGATTTCTTTGGTGGAATTTATGCTATTCGCTTAGCTGCTCATTTAGGGGTACCCATTAAAGAAAATGATACCATTTTTCCACCTAGTTTTCTTGATTATGATGCTATGGAATGCCACCAGTTCCTTGAGAGGAACAACCCTACGTTCAGATATAGGCTAATCTTTAATAGCCGTCGTGTTTTCCATATTACTTTGCCCGCTCCTGCCTTCTTTAATTTCCAGGAAAAACATAGACACTTCATACTTGAGGAGGAGGCCGAGGAGTATGAGAGGGCGGTGGAGACCGCTCGTCTTAACGAGGCAGCATGCCAAGCTGTGGCAGCTGCACTTCAGTACAACCCGAACTACGACCACGGATATTACCCTGGCTACCAGGGTCCATAGACCAACTTAGGCCAAAAGCCTAAGCTTGGGGGAGGACATATTTCTCACCGACATTACATTCATGCATCACACATTTCTTTCTAGTTGTCGGTGTTCATCCTTTTTCATTGTATACCCATGCTAGTTTTATTTCCGCTTTCTTCTTGTGTGTTTGAAAAACTTTGAAAATCCAAAAATATTTCTTGCTTCTTTTCGGTCTTCCTTTCTTGATTAGTAGTATGTAGTATTAAAAGAAAACCCCAAAAGTTTTCTCGTTCTTCTTTTACTTGTTGGGAGCTTTCCCTTGTAAATAGTCTTTCTCGTTTTTCATTTTTTCCTTTTTTTAAATTTGCTTTCTTCAAAAAAACAAAAACTAAAAAAAACTTTTTAGTGTGTTTCTTTGAAATTCTTTTCTTTTCTTTTCTTTGAGTAGTCATAAGGAGAAGACCATGATGAACATGTTGAGTGGCTCTCATATGCATTATTGTTGATCTAACAAAGAGCCCATATTACCTTGTCTTCTCCTTCGAATAAAATGTTTCTAGATTCTAGCTTAGTCCACGGCACACTTGCACTATTATTATTTTCATATCATTCGGTCATGCAAGTGAAAGGCAATAATAAAGATGATTTGATGAAGTGATTGAGGTGAATAAAAGCTGGTATGATCTCCTCTTGTTTTTGTTTTTCTAAATATGTTTAGCTCATCGCTCTCGATTCAGTATCATTAGGAGTAAACATGTTTGTGATGAAAATTGGAGATTATAGTTCCTCACACCATGCTTAAATAGCTACGAGTGGATAATGACTTATCTTGAGTGTCAACATGCATTAAAATGGTTATGATGTAGTATGATAGTATGGTATCTCTCTCTGAATGATTCGAGTGGCTTGACTTGGCACACGTTCACGCATGTAGTTGATTCAAAACCAACATAGCCTCCATGATATTTATGTTCATGGTGTTTGATATCCTTCTCATGTTCGTATTCAATGTTAATAGGGTTAATTAGATAAATGCCACTCCAATTATGGCGATTCATAAAAATGCCACTGCAATTTCCAAACTTTGAAAAATGCCACTGCAATTTTTGCAAACTTTGAAAAACACCACTCCAGACTTCGAAAAATGCCACTGGAAATGGCATGAAATGGCATTTTTCAAAGTTTGGAAATTGCAGTGGCATTTCTCGGAATCACGAGATTTGGAGTGGCATTTATCAAATTAACCCATGTTAATAATTCGCAATGCATGTTTATGACCGTTTTCGCTCTCTAGCTGGTCGCTTCTCAATCTATTTGCTAGCCTTCGCCTGTACTAAGCGGGAATACTAGTTGTGCATCCAAATCCCTAAAACCAAAGTTGTTCCATATAAGTCAATGATATCTACCTATATGCGGTATTACTATGTCATCCCAAGTAAATTTGCATGTGCCACCTCTAAACATTCAATAAACATCTGTTTTGTGTGTCCGTACCGCTCATGGAGTGACAGGGGGCGGTTAGTATCTTCCATGCTAAGCGGATTATTATCATGATGAGTGTTTATTCACTTGTCCTCACACGAGAGGGGCTGGTAATCGGGATGCCCAATCCCATGATCAAATCACAAAATAATGGAACAAACTCCCCCGAAAAGTTGTTGGTATGGAGGGCAACTGAGGATTCGGCTAGCCATGGCTTGTGATTGTTGGAGGAGGGGGAGTAAACTTTACCTTTGCGCTTGGAAACCGTCGCTAATTTGTTTAGCATGGAAGATATTGAAAACTCTCGGTCATGGTGTTGATAGGAAAGGCATACCTCCAAAAATTATATTCATCTCTATTTTAAGCTTCGAGCTCTCGCACCTCTGCAAATTCCTGCTTCCCTCTGCGAAGGGCTTATGTCGGTGCAACAAACCTTTACGTATGTTGCCCAGACTGTACACAGGCTCAAGTGGCAGAAATGCAAGCAACCCCAAGCATTTGAGGCAGAACCAAGCCAGAGAGAGAGAGCTCTTTGAGAGATCAAAGGGCAGATCAAGAAGACCAAGATGAGCCAAGACAGCGAAATATCACCAAGGGAAAGCCTTCTTTGCTGGGCAGACAAGCCTGGTCAGGTCGAGGCCACCCCGAAGGCAAGACCCAAGACTTCCCCGGCAAGGATTGCCGGGGCCACTGGCGGCTTGCATCCCCGCCAAGGCTCCACCGCTCCACCGCAACACAAGTCATCCATCGGTGCGGTGTCGAGCCCCCAGATAACTAAGTTGCTGTCATTTAGCACGTGGCATCCATTTAGGAAGAAGATCACCTCCATATGACACCCGTCCAGAGGCGTGTCAAGCAGACAGGTGGAAGATGACTAGAGCGGCGCGGCAGGCCTGCCGGACCGCATCCACAGCGTGACACATGGTAGTGCTTTTAATGCACTTTGTCCTAACCGCCAGAGTTAGGTATGATAGCACTGTTAGCTATCTAATCGCTGGATAATGACCGTTTTGCCATTGTGGTAACCCCTTAGCCTATAAAAGGAGGACCGTGGCAACCTTAGAAAGGATTCGGACCCTCGTGTGCTCATACGCGCGTAGCTGCTCTCCCCGAGGCGACCTTGCCGGGCTCGAGCGCCGCGCGTTCTTCGCAGTCTCCCCATCAATCCACCAAAGCAGGAGTAGGGTTTTACGCTTCTCAGTGGCCCGAACCTGGGTAAAAACCACCAGTGTCATCACTGTCATGTTGTCCCACGGCCTCCGCTCTTTGTGCAATGCGTCCTCCCCCCTGCCGAACCACGAAGGGGCCGATGGCCCCATAGGTGGCCGTGTTCTACCACGATAGCTTATTCATTTAATTTTATGTTATTTTACTTTTATTGTTGAGTGATCAACCTCTCATTTAAGCACCAGTTGGGGAGCACTATTGTCATTCTTATGAATTGAGTATAGTTAGTGTTGAGTGTGACATGACTGGATCTTTTGTACCATGAATTACAATGTTTAGTCGCTGCTTGAACTTCGTAGGTGCTCTACATTTATGTTTTGTGGTCTCAGAAAGGGCTAGTGAGATGCCATGTTATCATATTGTATCATGGTTGTTTTGGCAAATTGTTGGTATCCGAGATATCTTATTAATGCTCGCTAGTTGGTTATGTCATTGGTATGAGTAACTATGAGACCCAAATGTTATCATTAATATGGTTAGTTCATAATCTTTGCTGAAAACTTGAGTATTAGTTAAGCATATACTCCCTCTGTTCCTTTATATAAGGTGTATTTGTTCTTTGATAAAATTCCACATTGTAAGGTGCATTTGTTCTAATTCCTCATAATTCCGATCTTGGCCCTCCAGAAAAAGGAAAGTATCTCTTCCCTGATTGCATGTATCTCTCCTTGTAGAGAAAGAAAAGGAAATTGTCTCTCTCCTAATTGTGTGTATCTCTTCATTTCCTAGCCTAAATGATTTACTTGCTGGTAATCTACAAATTTGACAAGTGTAATTTCATCCTAAATAGTCCATAATTATGTGCCTTGGTTACCATGCTGAAAATAATACACCTTAGATAAAGGAATGGAGGGAGTATACAATAACAAGAACAAAAAGAGTTTGTAAAAGTTTTTCTTTATCACTTTCAGTTTATCAAACTGAATTGCTGGAGGACAAGCAATGAGTTAAGCTTGGGGGAGTTGATACGTCCTAAATGTATCTACTTTTCCAAACACTTTTGCTCTTGTTTTGGACTCTAATTTGCATGATTTGAATGGAACTAACCCGGACAGGCGCTGTTTTTAGTAGAATTGCCATGGTGTTATTTTTGTGTAGAAATAAAAGTTCTCGGATGGAGCTAAAAATTTATGGAGAATTATTTCAGAATATATAAAAAATATTGGTGAAAGAAATATCATAGTGGGGCCACCAGGGCGCCACAAGCCCAGGGGGTGCGCCACCCCCCAGGGCGCACCTTGCAGGCTTGTGGGCCCCTGGCAACTCCCGCAACCCTATCTCCAACTCCATAAATACCTATTCATGAAGGAAAAAATTAGAGAGAAGGAATCATCATGTTTTACGATACGGAGCCGCCGCCACCTCATGTTCTTCATCGGGAGGGCTGATCTGGAGTCTGTTCTGGGCTCCGAAGAGGGGGATTCAATGCCGTCGTCATCATCAACCTTCCTCCATCACCAATTTCATGATGCTCACCACCGGGAGTGATTAATTCCTTCATAGGCTTGCTGGAAGGTGATGGGTTGGATGAGATTTATTATGTAATCGATTTAGTTTTATTAGGGCTTGATCCCTAGTATCCACTATGTTCTGAGATTGATGTTGCTATGACTTTGCATGCTTAATGCTTGTCACTAGGGCCCAAGTGCCATGATTTCAGATCTGAACCCTTTATGTTATCATGAATATATTTGAGTTCTTGATCCTATCTTGCTAGTTATATGCACCTATTACGTGTTATGATCCGCATACCCCAAGGTGACAATAATTGGGATTCTTTTCGGTGATTACCGTAGTTTGAGGAGTTCATGTATTCACTATGTGTTAATGCTTTGTTCTGGTTCTCTATTAAAAGGAGGCCTTAATATCCCTTAGTTTCCTTATGGACCCCCACTGCCACGGGAGGGTAGGACAAAAGATGTCATGCACGTTCTTATCGCAAGCACGTATGACTATATACGGAATACATGCCTACATTATATTCATGAATTGGAGCTAGTTTAGTGTCGCCCTAGGTTATAACTGTTACGTGATGAATGTCATCCAACACAATTATCATTCATAGATCCAGTGCCTATGAGTTTTTCACATATTGATCTTTGCTAAGTTACTACTACCACTACTGCAGGACGCTGCTAACGCGACACTACGATCAGAGACCCTTTGACGAAACTGTGTGCGATGCATTAATCGCAAACGGTGATGTAAAAAAAAGTCAAAAAAGATGCAAAACATTTGCGATGGCGGAGACATCAAACATGGTTTAGATTTTAGTTGCGTGTGCGATGCAGGGCATACGGTTGATCCATACGAACTATTTGCGATGAGATAGAACAATAGAAATGGGCAGCCATATCAAGGTGTGTGCGATATACGGCATACAGTTCGCTCAGATGAACTGTTTGCTATTAGGGAGTGTAACAGAAATGGTTAGCCAGATCAAGGCGTGTGTGATATACGGCATACAGTTCACTCGGACGAACTATTTTCGATTAGGGAACACAACAGAAATGGTTCAACTTAACAAGTTGTGTGTGATATGCGGCATATAGTTCACATAGATGAACTGTTTGCGATGAGCCAAAAGAACACAAACGAGTCGTGTAAAGAAGATGTGTGTGATACGCGGCAAACAGCCCACTCGGATGAACTGTTTGCGATGAGAAATTATAACACAGACGGTTACTACAGTTATTTCGTGTGCGATTTTGTGTGTACAAAAAACTTTGAAAAATGCAAACTAGTTGGTTGCGGTGGCTAGGAATATCGCACATGATGCGTCTACGAGTACTCGTGTGCGATGATTAGTAAGTTACACATATGTTTCCTTATGTTAACACGTGTGTGAATTTGCAATATGGACAATTAATATGCAAATGCTTTCTGGACATCGGTGCTGATCGCCACGTCCAAAACATGGGCATCCTCTACTCCACCGCTCTACCGGGCACACGCTTAAACTCAATGAACTGTGTACGATATTAATACTTTCCATGAAAATTTAAGAACTTGGCTAACAGCATTTGAGTAACATATATATAGTGGTTACACTATTTGACAAAAGGAGGATCTTCGTAACACGGTTTTGACAACCATATGTTCCATATCTACATACTTAACATAGTAACAACTATCACATTTTAAGAGGCTGAGGGCCAACAACCATATGGTCCATATCTACATACTTAACATAGTAACAGCTAGCACATTTTAAGAGGCTGAGGGCCAACAACCACAACTATCCGCTGGAAGCAGCTTGATCACGGCGACTCGGCATCTCGTCAATGAAAAGGAAGAACCCTCATGTGCCTTGGTAGAGCATGAGTAGAACAGTGTCTCCAATTTTCCAATATGGATGCATTGCCACGACAAGCGAGAACTTGTTAATTTGAATGGTTCCATTTCTGCAGGAAATGCAGTACCTTGCAATCACTTTGGCGTTATTAGCAGGCACAAGTGTAATTCGACCACGCCGGGAAATCGATCCAGGAACAGCTACAACGGGTAATTTCTGTTGAAATGTAGAATAAAAACCAATTGTAACATATTGATGAAGATATATATAGTTTATGAGCATCAACATCAAAATAAGACTTTGTACCAGTGTTTTGTGCACACAATTGGTCTTGTTCAATGTGTGCACCATAGGTATAATTAATCCCATGCAAAATCCAGCGTTCATATGCTATGCTATCTCTGCCAAATTATTAACAAATTTTATGACATGCTTCAAGTCCTTCCTGTGAAATTTGGTACGCTTAGTAACATACAGATCGTTAACTATGCATCCAACATATCCTGCTTAAAAGGTGGAAAGGTATTATTTATTCAGAACATGGCAGAAGAATATATAGTGCGCGTAAATTGGTAAATAGAATTTGTTACTGCCTAGGAACGGAGTTAGAAAATGAAATCACAATTGGTTGCTTAAATAGTGATCAATTAGTTAGAACAAATACCCCAATTTTGCTAAGTAATATGCCAGCATGGAGAAAGTTGAAAGGACACTAACCTCGATCAGACTTTTATCGGCTGATGACGTCGGGGAAGTAAACATCATATTAATTAGACCAGGCTGTGGTGCACGCACTAGAATTTTATTACCAGCTTTCAGTTCATAACACTTAGACATTTTTCTCCAAAGGTCTGCATCAAAATAGGAGTGACCATCTTTATCAAGTTTTACGCTAACTGTCATTGTAAATCCATGTTGCGTTGTCAATATGACATCCATGGAGTCATCAACAAAGTAAAGCCCAAGATTTCCTTCTACTCCTGTTCTTGCAAAGCAAGGGATGTGCTGCTTGAAATGAAAATTAAGAATATGTAATTAAAAATAGATAATGTAACAAAGATTTGATGCAAATATGAGAGTGACTTCATAAATTTGCCTAATATAGGGAAAAAATCGGCTTCGACATCTAGGCTGCACGTGGCACCGTACCTTTTATCCAAATGTAGCAATATATGGTATATGTTCACAAATTTAGGCCATGCCGACCGTGGTAGGGTGAGATTGAACATACCGAGCGCTCCCTGAAGTCATCCGGAATGGTGCGATAGAACTTCGTTTCGGACTGGCCGCGACCACACTTGCCCGATTTGTGCTCGCACTATGGACACATGAATGAAATCCCTCGAATCAGCTAGAAGAAAAATGAATACATGGTGATTTCCGCCGGTTGATTAACAGCGACGGACGGACTTCGATAAGAGATGAGTGAATATTTCGCTAAATTGATTACCTTCTCCATGAGAAAAATCCCCGGCCCAATCCCGCAGAAAACCCCAATCGACCAGAGTCTAGAATGTCGGTGGAAGTCGGTGCAGATAGGCGGCGGCAAGAGGTAGGGCGAAATCCCATGCCGTTTGGAGCGCGGCCTCCGCCTGCCGACGACAGCCGTCGAGCTTAGGGTGGCCGCCACGATAGAAGTTGATGAGGTGCAGAGTTGCGGAGGAGTCCGCGGCAAGTGGGTGGGGACAAAGTGGGCGAGGGTTTTCTCTTTCCTTTTGGATGTGTGGGTGAACACACACGGTTCGCAGAGGCGACAGAGATGAATCATGTGCGATAGTAAATCACCGAGATTGAAGGGGAATCCAAATTTCCTTTGTCCTTTGTCCATGAGTTTTTTTCTACGATGAACATAAACCCTGCAAATCACCGTGTTCAAACTTGGCACTTTTCCGGGTTCATTTACCATATTTAGGGGATTCTGTGCATTTTCTAGGCATTAATGCACATAATTCAAATTCAAACAATCGGTGCATCAAAAGGTGCACGAGAACAGTCTGGAAAACCATGCTCGTGCTATTTAGTAAATTCTCATGCCTTTTACAAGGAATGGGCAGAGATTTCACGGAAATGTTTGGCAATAGTCAACCATAAACACGTCATTTAGTGGTTTTTCAACTGTAGAAAAATGAAATACATGCTTGAAAAACATGACGGTTGGCATGGTGCCATGGTATGGCCTCACCATGCCCTGGTAAAAAATTGAGAAGGTTTGGCTTATTTCGTCGTGCACGCCCTCCATAAATTTAACCATCACCGAGGAAGTTTCATGGTTTTGAGGGGGAAATCACTAAGATTGAAGGGGAACCCAAATTTTCTTCGTTCTTTGCCCTTGAGTTTTTTTCTATGATGAACATACACCGTGCAAATCACCGTGTTCAAATTTGGCATTTTTCCGGGATCATTTACCATATTTAGGGGATTATGTGCATTTTCTAGGCATTTAGCACATATAAATCCAATCCAGCTATAGCTGCAGGGGTGTGATGTGAGGGACGTGGATTGCCGTTCGATCGCGGTGCATCCTACGATGCACACGCACGATCCGCGTGGCTGGGGTTCCGAACAATCATAACCACTAGTAGAAAAAGGGCCTAATGTTCAGCTCATTAGTCCCGGTTTGTAAATGAACCGGCACTAATGTGACCATTAGTGCCTGTTCCAACGGCTAGGCGGGCGGCGCTCATTAGTCCCGGTTCATTTTAAACCTTTAGTACCGGTTCGTGCCACGAACCAAGACTAAAGAGGTGGTGGTAGGCTGGTGTCAGGCTGGGGCCCCGCCAACACCTTTAGTCCCGGTTTGTGGCAAGAACCGGGACTAGAGATGCATCTTTAGTCCCAGTTCGTATAACCAACCGGTACTAAAGATCATCCTACATAAACCCTTCATCGAGCCCGAGCTCTCTGTTCTTCCCCTTTCATCTCCTCTCTGTTTTCTTCCTCTCGTCTCGAGCTCATCCTCCATTTTTGCCAAAATTTGTCAAGATTTGAAGGCACCCCATCCATCCAAGTGATCACAAAGGTTAGCAACTTTGTCCTTTCATCTCTCGTTGCTAGATTAGCTCTTGCAATGCTCTATAAGTATAGTGATTTGTGGGTTTTAGTTTGGGAGGAATTATATGTGGTAGTTTATTTGATTTATATGCAATTTGAGCTCAAAATAACTCTTAGTTTGCATATGTAGGTGTGGTTTACTTAGTGCCTTCCCGTCTCCGTCCTAACCACCGTCGATCGCCCGCACCGTCCCGTCGCCGGCACCACCTTGTGGTGAGCCTCTTGTTCTTATCTTTTTTATATAAAAAAAATCATGTTTGTGTGATTTAGATATATAGTTACTTGTATGATTTTCTTACCCGTACGTTGTTTGTTATACATAGTGCCATGGTTTTGATATCCGTCCCCGTCGGCCCTCGTCCGGTTTATGATTCGGATGTGGTATATTCTCTTTTATAACTATTTGTTGCATTTCGTGTTTATGACAAATTATGCCCATCAAGTTGACATAGATATTTTTATCTAGGAGGTATGTGAACCGGAAATTCCAACCGACCCTATTGTCGAGAGGTTAAATTTAGTTGAAAAAGAAAACGAGTATTTGAAAGAAAAATTGAAAAGAATTGAGGAGGAGAAGATGGAATTGGAGTTGCATGTTGCCGATGTCGTCGATGATCACAAGATCAAGATGGAGAAAATGCGCTTGAAGATTAGAAAGATTAGAAAATATGCCATTGATAGTGAGGCTTGGTATCATTATGCTGTTGGATCAATTGTTACCTTAGTTGCGATCTTGATCGCATTTGTTGTTGCATTTAAATGCTTTAGCTAGAGAGTTTGTATGTTGTTTTATGAGAATAAGTGTGTATGAACTTGTATTAATTTGGTCTTTTCGGTGCTGTGTAATGAAGATGAGCCAGCAATGGATGTACGATGACCGATGCTCTCCCCAGTTCATTAAAGGCGTGCATACTTTTCTGCTTGCGGCTGAGGCAAACAAGCGGGCGGATGGTTTTATGTCTTGTCCATGTGCTGGCTGTAAGAATGATCACAATTACTCTAACTCAAGAACCATTCACTGGCACCTGTTTGAGTCCGGTTTCATGCCCCACTATAATGTTTGGACCAAGCACGGAGAAAGAGGGGTTATGATGGAAGACAATGAAGAAGAAGAGCATGACGACAGCTATCCTGGCCATGGGTTCCCTGAATATGATGGTACAACAATGGGGGAAGAAGCTGAGCCGGCAATGTGGGAAGAAGCTGAAGAAGAGGCATCAGATGAGCCCGTTAATGATCTAGGTCAGGCCATTGCCGATGCAAAGAGAAACTGCGCAAGTGAAAAGGAGAGGCTAAAGTTGCAGCGCATGTTAGAGGATCACAAGAAATTGTTGTACCCAAATTGCGAAGCTGACAAGAAAAGGCTGGGCACCACACTGGAATTGCTGTAATGGAAGGTAGAGAATGGTGTATCTGACAAGGGATTTGGAAACTTGCTGATAATGTTAAAGAAGATGCTTCCAAAGGACAATGAATTGCCCGAGAGTACGTACGAAGCAAAGAAGGCTGTCTGCCCTCTAGGATTAGAGGTGCAGAAGATACATGCATGCCCTAATGACTGCATCCTCTACTGCGGTGAGTACGAGGATTTGAACGCATGCCTGGTATGCGGTGCATTGCGCTATAAGATCAGCCGCGATGACCCTGGTGATGTCGAGGGTGAGCGCCCCAGGAAGAAGATTCCTGCCAAGGTGATGTGGTATGCTCCTATAATACCACGGTTGAAACGTTTGTTCCAAAACAAAGAGCATGCCAAGTTGATGCGATGGCACAAAGAGGACCATAAGAAAGACGGGAAGTTGAGAGTGCCCGCTGACGGGTCGCAGTGGAGAAAAATCGAGAGGAAGTGGAGGGACTTTGCAGATGACACAAGGAACGTATGGTTTGGTCTAAGCGTAGATGGCATTAATCCTTTTGGGGAGCAGAGCAGCAATCATAGCACCTGGCCTGTGACTCTATGTAAGTATAACCTTCCTCCTTGGTTGTGCATGAAGCGGAAGTTCATTATGATGCCAGTGCTCATCCAAGGCCCTAAGCAAACCGGCAACGACATTGATGTGTACCTAAGGCCATTAGTTGAAGAACTCTTACAGCTGTGGAATGGAAAATGTGTACGTGCGTGGGATGAGCTCGATCAGGAAGAATTTGACCTACATGCGTTGCTGTTTGTGACCATCAATGATTGGCCTGCTCTCAGTAACCTTTCAGGACAGACAAACAAGGGATACCGCGCATGCATGCACTGTTTGGATGATACCGACAGTATATATTTTGATAATTGTAAGAAGAATGTGTACCTGGGACATCGTCGATTTCTTCTGAGCAGGCATCCCATAAGAAAGAAAGGCAAGCATTTCAAAGGTGAGGCAGATCACCGGACGAAGCCTCGCCACCGTACTGGTGATGATGTACATGATATGGTTAAGGATTTGAAGGTAATCTTTGGAAAGGGTCCTGGCGGACAATCTGTTCCGAATGATGCTGACGGACGCGCACCCATGTGGAAGAAGAAATCTATATTTTGGGACCTACCCTATTGGAAATACCTAGAGGTCCGCTCTGCAATCGACGTGATGCACGTGACAAAGAATCTTTGCGTGACCCTGCTTGGCTTCTTGGGCATGTATGAGAAGACAAAAGATACACCGGAGGCACGGGAGGACCAGCAACGTATGCACGAAAAAGACGGCATACATCAGGGTCATGCCAGCTACGCTCTTACCAAAGAAGAGAAGGAAATCTTCGTTGAATGCCTGCTCAGTATGAAGGTCCCGTCTGGCTTCTCGTCGAATATAAAGGGAATAATAAATATGGCAGAGAAAAAGTTCCAGAACCTAAAGTCTCATGACTGCCACGTGATTATGACGCAACTGCTTCCGGTTGCATTGAGGGGGTTTCTACCGAAAAACGTTCGATTAGCCATTGTGAAGCTATGTGCATTCCTCAATGCAATCTCTCAGAAGGTAATCGATCCAGAAATCATACCAAGGTTAGAGAATGATTTGGTGCAATGTCTTGTCAGTTTCGAGTTGGTGTTCCCACCATCCTTCTTCAACATCATGATGCACGTCCTAGTTCACCTATGCGAAGAGATTGTCATTCTGGGTCCTGTATTTCTACACAATATGTTCCCCTTTGAGAGGTTCATGGGAGTCTTAAAGAAATATGTTCATAACCGTGCTAGGCCAGAAGGAAGCATCTCCAAAGGCCATGAAAATGAGGAGGTCATTGAGTTTTGTATTGACTTTATTCCTAACCTTAAGCCGATTGGTGTTCTTGAATCGCGGCATAAGGGCAGACTGGGTGGAAATGGCACGCTAGGACCAAAACAAATAATATGTATGGGCGGGCGTTCTCTCACTCAAGCACACTACACAGTTCTACAAAATTCCGCCTTGTTGGCTCCGTATATGGAGGAACACAAGAATATTCTACGCTCCAAACACCCGGAGCAGTCTGACTACTGGATTACACGTGAACAAACGGGGACTTTCGCCAGTTGGTTGCAGACACGTGCCATGCATGACGACGCTGTTGAAGATGACTTGTACTTGCTGTCCCAGTTACCATCTTCGAATATAATGACTTTCAAAGGGTACGAGATAAATGGGAATACATTTTACACGATCGCCCAAGATAAGAAGAGCACCAACCAAAACAGTGGTGTCCGCTTTGATGCAGCAACCAAGAGGGGAACAGACACATATTATGGTTACATAGAGGAGATATGGGAACTTGACTATGGACGTGGTTTGAAGGTCCCTTTGTTTCGGTGCAAATGGGTCAATCTGACACAAGGCGGGGTAACGGAAGACCCGCAGTATGGAATGACAACAGTGGATCTCAACAATCTTGCGTATGTAGATGAACCATTCGTCCTAGCCAATGATGTGGCGTAGGTTTTCTATGTGAAGGACATGTCTACCAAGCCGAGAAAAGGAAAAGATAAGGAAGCAAATACATCATACGATGAGCCAAAGCGCCACATAGTTCTTTCAGGGAAAGAAACATCGTGGGAGTGGATGACAAGACAGACATGTCAGAAGATTATGAAAAGTTTCATGAAATTTCTCCCTTCACAGTGAATATTGACCCGAGCATCCAGTTAAATGATGAAGATTGTCCATGGTTACGGCGCAAAGGGACACACGCGAAGAAAAAGTTTCACACCCAAAGATCCCACTCTGGGATGTGACCGGCTTCACTGTCATCACTTTCTTCTCTAGTGAGTTTCCGGACTTATATATATTTGCAAAGTCCCAATTTGGACAAACCATAGGGAATCTTTGTAATAGTTAGGGTGCTTATGTGTTTTGGCATTTGAAACATGTACTTTTGTGCTTCGGACAACGTCATCAATTTTCAACCCTTTCTGACTTCATTTGGTATTTTTCAGCTCATTTACTGATTTTTTTGAGCTAAATGACCCTGAAATTGAAAAGCAGTACAAAATGAACTCTAAAAAGGTTGAAAGTTGGCATGGTATCATCATTTCACCCACATAGCATGTGCTAAAAAGTTGAGAGGGTTACGGCAAAAACTGGATCCACTTCATGTACAAAATGGATGCTACTTCTTGAGCTTGCGTTGGTTTTTCCCTTGAAGAGGAAAGGGTGATGCAGCAAAGTAGAGTAAGTATTTCCCTCAGTTTTGAGAACCAAGGTATCAATCCAGTAGGAGACAACACACAAGTTACCGAATACCTGCACAGACAAACACCAAACTTGCACCCAACGCGATAAGGGGCTGTCAATCCCTTCACGGTTACTCGCAAAAGTGAGATCTGATAGAGATAGATAAACGGGAAAGTAAATATTTTTTGGTATTTTTGTTTTATAGATTGGAAAGTAAAAGATTGCAAAATAGTAGATCGGAAACTCGTAGATTGGAAAGTAGAAGATTGTTGATGGAAAATAGACCTGGGGGCCATAGGTTTCACTAGAGGCTTCTCTCAAGATAGAAAATAATACGGTGGGTGAACAAATTACTGCCGAGCAATTGATATAAAAGCGCAAGTTATGATGATATCTAAGCCAATGATCATGAATATAGGCATCACGTCCATGTTAAGTAGACCAAAACAATTTTGCATCTACTACTATTACTCCACACATCGACCGACTCCTGCCTGCATCTAGAGTATTAAGTTCGTGAAGAACAGAGTAACGCATTAAGAAAGATGACATGATGTAGAGGAATTAACTCAAGCAATATGATGAAAACCCCATCTTTTTATCCTCGATGGCAACAATACAATACGTGCCTTGCTGCCCCTACTGTCACTGGGAAAGGACACCGCAAGATTTAACCCAAAGCTAAGCACCTCTCCCATTGCAAGAAAAACCAATCTAGTTGGCCAAACCAAATCGATAGTTCGAAGAGACTTGCAAAGATATCAAATCATGCATGAAAGAATTCAGAGAATATTCAAATAATATTCATAGATAAGCTGATCATAAATCCACAATTCATCGGATCTCGGCAAGCACACCGCAAAAAAGTATTACATCGAATAGATCTCCAAGAACATCGAGGAGAACGTGGTATTGAGAATCAAAGAGAGAGAAAAAGCCATCTAGCTACTAGCTATGGACCCGTATGTCTGAGATAATCTACTCACGCTTCATCGGAAGGGCAATGGTGTTGATGTAGAAGCTCTCCGTGATCGAATCCCCCTCCGGCAGGACGCCGAAAAAGGCCCCTAGATGGGATCTCACGGGTAAAGAAGGTTGCGGCGGTGGAAAATTCTTTTCATGGATGCCTTTGGTGGTTTGGGCATATAAGAGTATATATAGGCGAAAGAATTAGGTCAGGAGATGCACGAGGGGCCCACAAGGGTGGGGGGTGCGCCCTACCCCCTTGGCGCGCCCTCCGTCCTTGTGGCCGCCTCGTGGCTCCTCCGACTTCATCTCCAAGTCTCCTGGTTTCCTTTTGGTCCAAGAAATATCATCGCAAAAGTTTCATTCCGTTTGGACTCAGTTTGGTATTCCTTTTCTGCGAAACTCAAAAACAAGGAAAAAACAAGAACTGGCACTGGGCTCTAGGTTAATAGGTTAGTCCCAAAAATAATATAAAATAGCATATTAATGCATATAAAACATCCAAAACAGATAATATAATAGCATGGAACAATAAAAAATTATAGATACGTTGGAGACGTATCAAGCATCCCCAAGCTTAATTCCTTCTCGTCCTCGAGTAGGCAAATGATAAAAACAGAATTTTTGATGTGGAATGCTACCTAACATATTTATCCAGGTAATTTCTTTATTGTGGCATGAATGTTCAGATCCGTATGATTCAAAACAAAGGTTTAATATTGACATAAAAACAATAATACTTCAAGCATACTAACAAGATAATTATGTCTTCTCAAAATAACATGGCCAAAGAAAGCTTATCCCTACAAAATCATATAGTCTGGCTATGCTCCATCTTCATCACACAAAATACTCAAATCATGCACAACCCCGGTTTTGGCCAAACAATTGTTTCATACTTTAGTATTCTCAAACTTTTTCAACTTTCACGCAATACATGAGCGTGAGCCATGGACATAGCACTATAGGTGGAATAGAAGGTGGTTGTGGAGAAGACAAAAAGAGGGAGATAGTCTCACATCAACTAGGCATATCAACGGGCTATGGAGATGCCCATCAATAGATATGAATGTGAGTGAGTAGGGATTGCCATGCAACGGATGCACTAGAGCTATAAGTTTATGAAAGCTCAAAAAGAAAACTAAGTGGGTGTGCATCCAACTTGCTTGCTCATGAAGACCTAGGGCAATTTGAGGAAGCCCATCGTTGGAATATACAAGCCAAGTTCTATAATGAAAAATTCCCACTAGTATATGAAAGTGACAACATAGGAGACTCTCTATCATGAAGATCATGGTGCTACTTTGAAGCACAAGTATGGAAAAAGGATAGTAACATTGCCCCTTCTCTCTTTTTCTCTCATTTTTTTTCTTTTTTCTTTTTTTTTTCTTTCTTCTTTCTTTCTTTTTTTTCTTTTCTCTTTTCTTTTTTTCTTTCTTCTATTTTTTTCTTTTCTCTTTTTTTCCTCACATGGGACAATGCTCTAATAATGAAAACCATCATACTTCTATTTACTTACAACTCAAAAATTACAACTCGACACTAGAACAAAATATGACTCTATATGAATGCCTCCGGCGGTATACCGGGATGTGTAATGAATCAAGAGTGACATGTATAAAAAATGATGAAAGGTGGCTTTGCCACAAATACGATGTCAACTACATGATCATGCAAAGCAATATGACAATGATAATGTGTGTCATAATAACCGGAACGGTAGAAAGTTGCATGGAAATATATCTCGGAATGGCTATGGAAATGCCATAATAGGTAGGTATGGTGGCTGTTTTGAGGAAGGTATATGGTGGGTTTATGGTACCGGCGAAAATTGCGCGGCACTAGAGAGGCTAGCAAAGGTGGAAGGGTGAGAGTGCGTATAATCCATGGACTCAACATTAGTCATAAAGAACTCACATACTTATTGCAAAAATCTATTAGTCATCGAAACAAAGTACTAGACGCATGCTACTAGGGGAAGGGTTGGTAGGAGTTAACCATCGCGCGATCCCGACTTCCACACAAAGGATGACAATCAAAAAATATCTCATGCTCCAACTTCGTTACATAACGGTTCACCATACGTGCATGCTACGGGACTCACAAACCTTAACACAAGTAGTTCTCAAATTCACAACTACTCACTAGCATGACTCTAATATCACCATCTTCATATCTCAAAACAATCATAAGGAATCAAACTTCTCATAGTATTCAATGCACTTTATATGAAAGTTTTTATTATATCCCTCTTGGATGCCTATCATATTAGGACTAAATTTATAACCAAAGAAAATTACCATGCTGTTCTAAGGACTCTCAAAATAATATAAGTGAAGCACGAGAGTTCATCAATTTCTATAAAATAAAACCACCGCCGTGCTCTAAAAAGATATAAGTGAAGCACTAGAGCAAAATTGCCTAGCTCAAAAGATATAAGTGAAGCACAAAGAGTATTCTAATAAATCACGATTCATGCGTGTCTCTCACAAAAGGTGTGTACAGCAAGTATGATTGTGGCAAACTAAAAAGCAAAAACTCTAATCATACAAGATGCTCCAAGCAAAACACATATCATGTGGTGAATAACAATATAGCCTCAAGTAAAGTTACCGATAGACGAAGACGAAAGAGGGGATGCCTTCCGGGGCATCCCCAAGCTTAGGCTCTTGGTTGTCCTTGAATATTACCTTGGGGTGCCTTGGGAATCCCCAAGCTTAGGGTCTTGCCACTCCTTATTCCATAGTCCATCAAATCCTTACCCAAAACTTGAAAACTTCACAACACAAAACTCAACAGAAAATCTCATAAGCTCCGTTAGTATAAAAAATAAATCACCACTTTTGGTACTGTTGTGAACTCATTCTTTATTTATATTGGTGTAATATCTACTATATTCCAATGTTTCCATGGTTCATACCCCCCGATATTACCCATAGATTCATCAAAATAAGCAAACAACACATAGAAAACAGAATCTGTCAAAAACAGAACAGTCTGGAAATCTCGAATACTTCTGTAACTCCAAAAGTTCAGAAAAATTAGGACGACCTAAGATTTTTTTTTTATTAATCTTCTGCAAGAAGAATCAACTCAAAAGCACTCTTCTGTGAATTATGAAAACTATTTTCCTGGGCACAAAAGTTTCTGTTTTTCAGCAAGATCAAATCAACTATCACCGTAAGCTATCCCAAAGGTCTTACTTGGCACAAACACTGATTAAAACATAAAACCACATCTAAACAGAGGCTAGATGAATTATTTATTGCAAAACAGAAAAGAAAATTATTGGGTTGTCTCCCAACAAGCGCTTTTCTTTAAAGCCTTTTAGCTAGGCATTGATAATTTCAATGATGCTCACATAAAAGAGAAGAATTGAAGCACAAAGAGAGCATCATAAAACACGTGACAAACACATCTAAGTCTAACATACTTCCTATGCATAGGCATTTTATAAGCAAACAAATTATCAAGGCAAGCAAAAACTAGCATATGCAAGGAAGAAGAAAGAGACGGTAGAAATCTCAACATGAAGAGAGGTAATTTATTAACATGAAAATTTCTACAACCATATTTTCCTCTCTCATAATAATTACATGTAGGATCATAAGAAAATTCAACAATATAGCTATCACATAACATATTCTCAACACGATCCACTTGCATGCGAAGTTGACACTCTTCCAAAATAGTGGGATTAACATTAACTAAAGTCATGACCTCTCCAAACCCACTTTTATCAAAAATTTCATAAGATTGAATATTCTCCAAATATGTGGGATCTAAAGTTGACACTCTTCCAAACCCACTTTCAATATTATTGCAAACATTATTATCAATCTCATATTTATCATAGGGCTTAAATAAATTTCCAAGATCATAAGAAGAATCACCCCAATCATGATCATTGCAACAAGTAGTAGACATAGCAAAATTAGCATCCCCAAGCTTAGGGTTTTGCATATTTTTAGCACAATTGACATTAATAGAATTTATGATAACATCATTGCAATCATGCTTTTCATTCAAAGATCTATCATGAATCACTTTATAATTTCCATCTTTCAACACTTCATCAAAAATTTCAGATTCACGAATTTCAAGCAAAACCTCATAAAGATAATCTAGTGCACTCAACTCACTAGCAATTGGTTCATCATAATTGGATCCTTTAAAAAGATTAGCAAGTGGATGAGGATCCATATCAATAGATTTTTAGCAAGCGAAGATGCAAGCAAATAGAAGGCACATGCTCACACAAGCAAACAAAAGATCAAACGAGAAAAAGGCAAACGAAAAAGAGGGCGAATAAAAAGGCAAATCTTTTCAAAAATTGTTTTAGAAGTGGGGGAGAGGAAAACGAGAGGCAAATGGCGAATAATGTAATGCAAGAGATGAGAGTTTTATGATGGGTACTTGGTATGTCTTGACTTGGTGTAGACCTTCCCGTCAATGGCGCCAGAAATTCGTCGTGCTACTTCTTGAGCTTGCGTTGGTTTTTCCCTTGAAGAGGAAAGGGTGATGCAGCAAAGTAGAGTAAGTATTTCCCTCAGTTTTGTGAACCAAGGTATCAATCCAGTAGGAGACAACACACAAGTCACCGAATACCTGCACAAACAAACACCAAACTTGCACCCAACGCGATAAGGGGTTGTCAATCCCTTCATGGTTACTCTCAAAAGTGAGATCTGATAGAGATAGATAAACGGTAAAGTAAATATTTTTTGGTATTTTTGTTTTATAGATTGGAAAGTAAAAGATTGCAAAATAGTAGATCGGAAACTCGTAGATTGGAAAGTAGAAGATTGTATGATGGAAAATAGACCCGGGGGCCATAGGTTTCACTAGAGGCTTCTCTCAAGATAGAAAATAATACGGTGGGTGAACAAATTACTGCCGAGCAATTGATAGAAAAGCGCAAAGTTATGACGATATCTAAGGCAATGATCATGAATATAGGCATCACGTCCATGTCAAGTAGACCGAAACGATTCTACATCTACTACTATTACTCCACACATCGACCGACTCCTGCCTGCATCTAGAGTATTAAGTTCATGAAGAACAGAGTAACGCATTAAGAAAGATGACATGATGTAGAGGAATTAACTCAAGCAATATGATGAAAACTCCATCTTTTTATCCTCAATGGCAACAATACAATACGTTCCTTGCTGCCCCTACTGTCACTGGGAAAGGACACCGCAAGATTGAACCCAAAGCTAAGCACTTCTCCCATTAGAAGAAAAACCAATCTAGTTGGCCAAACCAAATCGATAGTTCAAAGAGACTTGCAAAGATATCAAATCATGCATAAAATAATTCAGAGAAGATTCAAATAATATTCATAGATAAGCTGATCATAAATCCACAATTCATCGAATCTCGGCAAACACACCGCAAAAAAGTATTACATCGAATAGATCTCTAAGAACATCAAGGAGAACGTGGTATTGAGAATCAAAGAGAGAGAAAAAGACATCTAGCTACTAGCTATGGACCTGTAGGTCTGAGGTAAACTACTCACGCTTCATCGGAAGGGCAATGGTGTTGATGTAGAAGCCCTCCGTGATCGAATCCCCCTCCGGCAGGACGCCGGAAAAGACCCTAGATGGGATCTCACGGGTACAGAAGGTTGCGGCGGTGGAAAAGTCTTTTCGTGGATGCCTCTGGTGGTTTGGGCATATAAGAGTATATATAGGCGAAAGAATTAGGTCAGGAGACGCACGAGGGGCCCACAAGGGTGGGGGGCGCGCCCTCCATCCTTGTGGCCGCCTCGTGGCTCCTCCGACTTCATCTCCAAGTCTCCTGGTTTCCTTTTGGTCCAAGAAATATCATCGCGATAGTTTCATTCTGTTTGGACTCGGTTTGGTACTCCTTTTCTGCGAAACTCAAAAACAAGGAAAAAACAGGAACTGGCACTGGGCTCTAGGTTAATAGGTTAGTCCAAAAATAATATAAAATAGTATATTAATGCATATAAAACATCCAAAACAGATAATATAATAGCATGGAACAATAAAAAATTATAGATACGTTGGAGACGTATCAATGGACAATCTCTTTCGAAGTATCAGGGTTTCGGACGAAAACTCATCTGTTACAAAGGCATTTCATTTTTTTAAACTTATTTCTACTCCAGACTTTTTGTGCGTTCAGTATGCACCATTCAAAGCCACGTCATCAATTTTCAACCCTTTTTGACTTCATTTGCTATTTTTCATGCATTTACTGGTTTTTTTTTGAGCTAAAGGACCCTGAAATTGAAAAGCACTACAAATGAACTCTGAAAAGGTTGAAAGTTGGCATGGTATCATCATTTCATCCACATAGCATGTGCTAAAAAGTTGAGAGGGTTACGTCAAAAACTGGATCCACTTCATGTACAAAATGGACAATCTTTTTCAAAGTATCAGGGTTTCGGACGAAAACTCATGTGTTACAAAGGCATTTCATTTTTTAAACTTATTTCACCTCCAGACTTTTTGTGCATTCAGTATGCACCATTCAAAGTCACGTCATCAATTTTCAACCCTTTCTGACTTCATTTGCTATTTTTCATGCATTTACTGATTTTTTTGAGCTAAAGGACCTTGAAATTGAAAAGCACTACAAATGAACTCTGAAAAGGTTGAAAGTTGGCATGGTATCATCGTTTCACCCACATAGCATGTGCTAAAAAGTTGAGAGGGTTACGAGTAAAACTGGATCCACTTCGTGTACAAAATGGACAATCTCTTTCGAAGTATCAGGGTTTCGGACGAAAACTCATCAGTTACAAAGGCATTTCATTTTTTAAATAACCTAAGTATTACAAAATTGAATATAATCTTAAAACACACTAATATTAAACATAATAAAAAAGAATCACTGAAAAATATATTTTTAAAGTAAAGTTATTCACAAACTAGTGATTCACACAAATTTTAAATAATTCAAATTTAAACTCTTCAAATTTGAAAACTACTAGCACTAACAGAAAGTTTATAATTTTTTTACCTAAAGCAAAAATATTCACAAAGAAACTCTAAATAAAGCAAAAAACAACTCAGAAATAAAAGAAAATAAATAAAACAAAAAACAAAAAAAATGAAAAAAAGCCCGCCTACTGGGCCACAACGGCCTGCATACGACTAGAAACCCAACCTATAGTTGGGCCAGGATGCAGGCCCGTAAGACCCAGTAGGTCCACAGGGCAGCGCAGCAGAGTTAGGCCCAGAAGCCTGCTTTGGAGAGGAGCTCGAAGGAGCAGCCGCGGCTGGGTTTATAAACCAGTGCGGCTGCCCTTCGCTCGGCGAGGTGGGACTAAACTTCTGCACCGCGCACACAGGAAGCATAGGCCTTTAGTCCCGGTTGGTGGCTCCAACCGCGACTAAAGGCCCCCCCCCTTTAGTCGCGGTTGGAGCCACCAACCGGGACTAAAGGCCTGCGCTTCCCGCCGCTTGGCCTGGCCAAATTTGACCTTTAGTCCCGGTTGGTGGCTCCAACCGGGACTAAAGGTCCCTCCTATATATACAACACTTATGAATTTTCAGTTTCTTCTCTTCTTCGTCTCCTCTGCTTCGATCGACATCGCCGCCCCCGTCGCGCGCCGTCGCTGTCCCCGTCACCGCCCCTGTCCCCGTCGCCGCCCCTCGTCCCGCCCCAGTCACCATTCACCGTACGTCCCCGTCGCCGCCCCCGTCGCCGCGCGCCCCCGTCATCGCCGCCCCCCGTTGCCGCCCCCGTCGCCTCGCCTCGCCGGTCGTCGCCCCGATGTGAACAGCCCCTGTGCCGCCATGACCGCCCCTCCCATCGAACTCTCACACACACACACACATTTTCTTAATTTTTTCTTCTGTTTTTCTATTTTTTAGTTGAATTAGATGAATTAGATATATATAAATGTTAATTAGATGAATTAGATAGATATAAATGTTAGATGAATGTTTTTTTAGTTTTTTATACTTTTAGTTATAGAAATGTTTAGATGAATTTTAGATATATAAATGTTAATTAGATGAGTAGGAATTTTAGTTTTTTATACTTTATGTTTTGATGTTTTAGATGTTTTATTGAGTAGGAATTTTTGATGTTTTAGATGTATATATGTATATGTTTTGATGTTTGAATGTATTAAAAGATTGTCATATTGAAAAAAGTTTGAATGTTGCATATTTCACGATGCAACATTTGATCCAATGTAACTAGATGCAATAATTTTGATATATGTCAAAGTTTGAATTTTGACATATGCAACATTTGATCATATGTCAAAGTTTGAATTTTGACATATGCAACATTTGATCATATGTCAAAATTTGATCATATGTCAAAGTTTGATCTAGTGAAATATAAATGATCAAAGAATGCCCCCATTATGGATGTGCACAAGTTGATCCATTTTTTTTCTGATCTCATATATATATATATATTCTTCTATATGTCATGTTGTCTGTCAAAGTATTGAAGAAATCCATGGCTTCATCATTAGCCGGAAGTAACAGGCGTATGATGCTACGAAGCTCTTCAAAGTTGTTTTGGAACGGAGTTCCGGATAGAATAATTCGCTTTTTGGTATGAATTTCAGCAAAGGCCTTCCAAATAGTGATATTCAGAAGGCTTTTGCTGAACTTCGTACCAAAAAGCTAATTATCCTATCCGGGACTCCGTTCCAAAACAATTTGGAGAGCTTCGTACCATTATGCGCCTGTTACTTCCGGCTAATGATGAAGCCATGGTTTTCTTGAATCCTTTGACACTAGACAACGTGACATATAGAAGGGTAGATGAGATCAGGAAAAATACGGACCATTTTCTGCGCATCTAGAATGGCTCCATTTTGTTAAATCCCTTAAAGGTTAAGAGAATCTATTATGATTCTGAATCCTGTTCCTAGCCAAACATTTAAAAAATGTTACATATTTGCATAGAATTTGTTCTCGACATCAACGATGCCCGGCCCGCATCCTCGCCGTCGACCCGTTCGCGACGACGTCCTGCTTCAGAGGCGCCATGTCCGGGACTGGGCTCCGCCGGGCTGGCACTGGGAGGTGCTACCTTCAGGGGCGCGCATCTTGGTGAGGAACCCGGGTCCCGTCATCGACCCGGAGCTTCTTTGGTGGCGGGCGCGTGGGCCACATTCGGTGCGGAGGCTGGCGTCCCCCGTAGAGGTGGTACGTCACCGTGTCAGGGAGGAGGACGAGCACGTCCGTCGCTACATGGTTGCGTTGGACATCGGGTTCTCCAATACCTGGCAGGTTCTTTAGGGATCTCACTGGAGCTATGATCCTGTGGTGGTTCCTTCTCTTTGGGTGTCCACTGCGAGTGAACTAGATTATTCGATAGTATTCGATCTACATTAGCTAGTGATGTATCTGAGATATTCGAGACGATGTATTCGAGATTATATTATTCGATAATATTCGAGATGATTATTCGAGATTATATTCGATGATGCGCATATTATCTACTATGATTCAGTTTTATCTTTCGAGATGCATATCTATTATCTACTATTATTCGAGATGCATATCAATTATCTACTATTATTCGAGATGCATACTAAATTGTTTTATATTTCTTCTGGATTAGTTAAATAGAAGCTATGGCGGATAATATCGGCAGAGAAGGACAAGAGGTCCTGTTCGAGATCATACGCTCCCCGAGCCGGCCAGATGAGAATGAAGAAGATGACGGCTCACAATATCTGAACAATACCGGGGAGGGTGATATGATATTCGGTGAAGACGAACGAATAGATGAAGTCCGGAACTATGATGATCTTCAAATAACAAATACCGGCGAGGTATATTTATAGAAGCAGGCATCTATTGATCATCACATGTTTTAATTAATTTTGTATATATATATATATATATATATATTAACGAATCGATCTTTCTTCTTTCAGCCCTCTGGATCGAGCAAATCTTCTATAGGCAGCAGGACAGTGCGAGGCCCGGCCAAAAATTTGAAGGATGGCGTAAAGTTCAACATCGATGCCATCAAACCTAATGGTGAACCGCGCGAGCCTAAGAAGAATGCGGGCAAGTTCATTCGTCAGTGCGGAGTTCTTGTGAAGGACCAAATCCCGATCTCCATTCAAGAATGGAAAAAGCCAGCAAAGGAACATCCAGATCTTACTTTTGTCGACCAAAGAGCAAAAGATCGGCTTTGGGAATCTCTCATGTCACATTTCACCCTACCAGATCATTTCACAGATGCAGATGTGGAGAAAGTCAAGAACGCTGCTCTTAGGAAGATGGCGATAGCATTCAACAACCACAAGAAAAGTATATGGAACAAGTACGTCAAAGGAGGAAAGGAGACTCCAGAATTCAAGGGAACACTGGAGAAGCAAAGAGATCACTGGGACGCTTTCGTGAAATTCAAGGAATCGGAAGTAGCTCAGGAATGGTCGAGAATAAACAAGATCAATGCCGCGAAAAAGTAGTGGCACCATAAGCTCGGGCCAGGTGGCTACGAGGTGGCCCGGCCTAAGTGGGATCTTGCTGAGCAACAGATGGTGGATGCAGGGGTCACTCCAGTTACATTGAGCTGGCCCCCCAGGTCCAGGACTTGGTTCTATGCGCATGGGGGGACGTTGGACCCAAAGACAGGCAAGTTTTGGAGCGGGCAAGTCTTAAAGGAGCCGACCTCGATTTAATTGTTGCAATAGAAGAGGCTCGAACGGGGGTTTTCACGCCCAACAGAGAGAACGACGAGCTTACGCGCGCCCTGAAGAATCCTGAACACCCGGGAAGAACACGAGGCAAAGGCGTTGTTCCGTGGTTTGAGGGGTTTGCGGACAGGAACACCGACTACAAAAGCCGTGTGAGAAAGAAGATGCAGGAGGAGAAGAAGAGGAAGCTGGAGGAGGAGCAGAGGAAGCAGGAAGCAGACCGCCTTCAAGGCCTAGAATCAAGGCACGCGGAGTTGGCACTCGCTTTCCAGCGGCAGCAGTAACATTTCGACTCACTTAGCCAGAAAAGGGGGTCTCAGCAGCGGCAGCAGCTAGCGGATCCAGCATTGGATAGCACCGTCCCATCCATGCCGAGAAGCAGCGTGGGTTCCATCCCGGGCGATGAGGCACTGCTGGATAGATACCCTGTGGATGACATCATAGATAACACTAATTGTGAGCTACACTTTAAAATGAAGAACATATCCATGAAGGTGGCGGACGGCGTTGCTTATAAAAATCCCCCTAAAGCAACCTTACATTGCAATCCGATTCTAGCTGGCTATGCTCGTGTCGCGGTTGATGAAGTGGTGGCACAATATTCGGGGCTAGAGCTTGACATTCCTAGAGGTGACGACGAGCGCACACTAGGAGAGGCGATACATCGTATCATTCTATGGAGAAAGGATTGCATCATCTTTCCAAGGCCACCGACACCGCGTCAGCTGGCTCCTCCTCCAAGTCCGCCACCGCGTCAGCAGACTCCCGCCCCTCCAAGTCAGCCATCGGCTCAGCAGAGTCCTGCTCCTCCAAGTCCGCCAACGTGTCAGGCCACTCCTCCTCCTCCAAGTCTGGCACCGCGTCAGCCCACTCCTCCTCCTCCAAGTTCGGCACCGTGTCAGCCCAGTCCTCCTCCTCCAAGCCAGGCACCGCGTCAGCCGTCTCCGCTGCCTAAGCAATAGAGGAAGAGAGGCGCCGCAGCTACGGCGGCTAGCGGTACAACAGGAGGCAAGAGATACCTATTTGGTCCAAGCCTCAAGCCTCTTCCTCGTCGGCCTTACGACCTGACCGAAGAGGAAAATGAGATCGAAGTGCGAGCCCAAGTGAAGGCCCATTTTGGACCGAAACCGCCCCCGCCGCCAAAGGAGAAAGTACCTGAGCATGTCATTGACCACTTTATTCGTATGGCTCAACCACCAGCTCCGAAGCATGTTGACTCGGACTATGAGCTTGAAATCAAGAAGTCATATCGAGCACAAAAAAAGGAGTCGAGCTTGAGCTCCAGCCAAGCAGCTGCCAAAAAAGTGGGAAAACTGTTCCCCAGCTGGGAGAACAGGCGGTGCAATCGATCCCCCCGCTCATTGTACCAACACATGTGAGTACCGGTGCCGATCAGCTGGTAATAACCGACAATCATAGAAGGCAGGCTGAAGAGGCCGGTGTCACTATAGAACAACTCCTAGGCATCGAGCCCATCAAAACGTTTAAAGAGGAGGAACTAAAATGGAAATATGTCTGCGGCGAACCTATGGTCAAGGCTGAGGAGGTCAAGAGTGTCTCAACGAGAATGTATGAATTGCATCAATGGTACATGAGAGAAGCCAAGACTACCGATAAAGAGTCCCTCATGGTGAAAGTCAAGGCAGAGCGTTACTTCCATGAAAAAGATCTGTGGGTTGAGTTTCTAGAAATGTTTCAGTTATTCAATTAAGACGCACTCGACAAATCTATCATCAGTTGCTATTGTTTGTAAGTGATTTCTTTCTGTAAGTTAAGTCTCTAGCTAGCTGTAGTGCTTGTTCATTAACTGTAATTATCCTCACTATATTCTTTTCTGTGGTATTATGCAGAATGAAGATCTATGAAATGAAAAAAGCTGGACGCTATGGCATTGGGTTCATTGACCCAAATACCATTAATGAAGAGACATGGTCACGTGAATATGATCGGCCATACACAGAGAAAACCTTGCTAGAGTTCTTGGTGCGACTAAATACCCAACCAGAAATACTACTTCCTTACAACTTCGGGTGAGTGACACTGTCTTGTACTACAAATTTTGTTTTTGCTTACTAGATGTTAATAAGTGTAGTTGATGAGTTATGCACATGCCCGCTTAATACAAACATGTGCGCATGCAGTTTCCACTGGATCTTGTTAATCATTGAAGTTGACGAGGGAAAAGTTCAAGTACTGGACTCACTACTTAAAGATGCTAAAGAATACTCAATCATGAAGGGGATGCTCGACAGGTAATTTCAATCATTATCGCACTATGTCGGCCTCTTTAGTTCGTTTCCTGATGTCAACTAAATAATAACTCCTTTATTCATTTTCTTTGCCAGCGGGCAGGGCTTGGGAAAAGTTCATCAAAAAGGTTAAAGGCCAATGGAAACAACAACTGACATGGGTGCGACCCAAGGTAATTAATTAAGTAGTACTAGCTAGCTAACATCTATTTAATTCTAGTTTCAATACCATTATCATGCTTGATTAATTATTATCTGATTGAATTCTATTCTCGTAAAGGCCCTGAAGCAGGCGCCGGGGACTAATTTATGTGCATACTATGTTTGCGAGAACATTCGCATGATGTCGTCTGAAAGGAGCAAAGATGATAGAAACCGATGGGTACGTTTGCCAGAACACTATTCACAGTACATCATTATCTAATATATATACACACAACTAATAATACATGCATATTTTGATCTCTTCTTTAAGGATGAAGGACATGCGGGATAAGCTCCTACCAGAGAATCGTGTACGAGCGATTCAAGAGGAAATAGCGGGATTTTTGCTCGACCATGTCATAGATCCCAAAGGAGAATTCCATTACCCCGTACCTAGCTAGATCGACCTAATGCCTCCATGTAATGATCTGCAAATTGAGAGGAGAAATTGTATATACCAAATTGTATATATACATGTGTATGTGTGAATGGTCATGCGAGACATTCGATGATATATATATATATATATGATTGGTTCTACGAGAAATTCTATTTATATATATGCATAACATGTACAATATGTAGTATCATAAAATACCAGCAAATGAAAAAGAATTAAATGGAAAACACAAAATTAAAGAAAAAATAAATCATAAAACCAAAACCCCTAAACCTTTTAGTCCCGGTTGGTGTAACCAACCGGGACTAAAAGCCCCCAGCCCCCCGGCGCGTGCTTGTGCCACGTGGTGGCCCTTTAGTGCCGGTTCGTGTTGAACCGGGACTAAAGGGGGGGGGGGGCTTTAGTCCCCACCTTACGAATCGGGACTACAGCCCGGTTCTGCACTAGTGAACGCAACACACAATAGGCTCAGCGCACACTGTTTTCGGAGGCGACGGAGATGAACCGTGTGTGATAATGAACGAGAAAAATTGTAAGGGAAGCCAAATTTCCTTCGTCGTTTGTCGTTGAGCTCTTAAAAACCACCGCACTGTACGGCTGTCCGGCCACTCCATCCCAGAGCTCTCTCCAAGCATCGTTAATGGCACCGCGGCGCATAGTAACTGGTAAGGAAGCGATGGCATCGCGCCGCGCCGTGTTCCTCGCCGCCCGCGACCGCACACATAGTAAGGAAGCGATGGCACCTCGCCGCGCCGAGTTCATCGCCACCGGCGGCCGCACAAGTACGTGGGCGGACTTTGATGCTGCCATGGCCGAATGGGCGGTGGATCTAGAGGCGGCCAAAGCCGCACAGAAGGAGCGGAAAAGACAGAAAATAGTCAATAAAAGAGAGTCCTGCCGCTGCAAGAAAGAAGAGGCTGCACACCATGCTGAGGAGAGCTCGGCGGAGATCGAAGCACGGTGGGTTGCCGCCTACAAGGCCGGGAAGGAGAACGATGGCGTATGGCCAGCATGCCCCGATGGCAGCATGTGAGAAGTAGTTAGTGCGTGTGTCGCCCATACGTTTGTATAATTAATTACGAGCATCTACCCGTACTACATACGTACTAGTTTTAGAGCAAATTACCAGTAGTACTTTAAGTTGGTCCTATCTATTATTAATGTACAATGTCAGTAAGCGCATCCTTTGAGGGCTTTGAGCGTTGATTAGCATGTGTTCACTGAAGTTTTGTAGCCGCACCCCGGCCTTAAATACTCCCGAAACGTCCGCCCGCAGCCACCGGAGACTAGAGCTGGCTGCAGCTGGTTTTTAGTCCCACCTCGCACGCGAGTTGGCCGCACACAGGCTTAAATTTCCGCGTCGGCAGATGGCAGCAAGCTTCTCTCTTGTTGCATAGGATCAAATCTGGCTATGTGAGCGAGGCAGGTTGACACTTGATTGCATTTCATAAACCAATGATTGCTTATCAGGTGTCACCTTGCCTCATTCATGTACATTTAATAATCCTGATACAATGAAAGAGATTTTTGAAATTAGGTGTGGTTGGAGATGCTGATAGATATAAGAATTATTAGAAGATCACAAAACACACGGTTTCTATGGCGTACCCGTGTGCGTTTTTTTGCGTTAATGATCCATAAGTCAGTTACCTGTGCGATGTTTCCTAATAAACCAAGCGTATCATTGACCGAAAAAATCAATTACACGTGTACATTTTTTTGGAGACGGGATCTGCCAATTTTCTCTTTTCTCGCACACGAGTATTTTACACACTTCGTCTGCGTTGTGTGTTTACCCCGCCCAAGTTTGAAGCTTCGCAGCGAAATTTTCATTAGGCGCGTGATTTTAGAATTTATTCCCCCCACCACATCCCCACCCATCAAATTTCCTCAGTATATCCCCCCTCCCCCCTACCGGCAGCTCAAACTGCCGCCGCCGCAACCACAGCTTCAACCACATCTACGTTATGCCCGAGCATCATCGATCCAGTTAGGTAACCCACCAATCTCTATCACGACCCCGGCCTGATTGCTTAAATGGCGCCTGCGAAACATCCTGACGCCTCCAAATCACCACCGCCCTACCTCCAGAGCATCACCGTGCAAGTCCAACCACATATCACGTGGAGGTCGAGGAGCTGATGGTGGTCGATGGCGCTATGGCCGCTATGCGTGTTGACCCGGAGGAACACCCCGCCTCCGCCGCTGCCGACTTGGTGAAGGCTCTGGCCCAGATGAAGTGCCCCAACGACTACCTCTCAGGACTTACCAGGTATGATCTGACCAGCTCAATCTGACCAATACCACTTGCAATGGCTATGTTATGTATGGTTGATGTATTAAGCATGTTCGTGCCTTGTTTATTTCAGTATTGCACACTGTGTGATGTTCAACTATTAACTGTCCAGCTCAATTTCATCACTACCAGCAACAAACTTATAATACATGAATCAGGATATCACTAGAGATGCTGCCCATTTGCTATTTTTGGTGGATGCTAACCTTGTTGTACTTAACATGCCTGTCCATGTACTTACGCAGGGTCATAACGGGCAATGCTGTTGTTTGCCATCGAGGTTAGCTGCATCCCATGTCTTACAGTATTTCACGTCATTTGTGCAATTGCAGTTTAACTTCTAACATTTACTGGTTGCCTGTAGGTACACATGTCAGCAGCACTGATCCACGCTTCGACCCGGAGGAACAGCTCGCCTCCGCCGCCGCTGACTTTGGGCGGGCTCTGGCCAAGATGAAGTGCCCCAGCAACTACCTCTCAGGACTTACCAAGTATGAACTCACTAGTTCAATCTTACCAATATCAGTTGCAATTAATGGCTATGTTTTGTACGGTCGATGTATTAAACATGTTGTAGTAAACATGCCTAACATGATTTAGCTATTTTCCCTACCTTTTTATAGACAACTGGGCCATTCTCTGCTCTGGCAGCACCTGCCTTGCGATGTTTAACTCTGCCAATTGCATTTTTATCAGTACCAGTTTCAATGGCTATTAAGCCAGTTGCAATTAACAATTGTATCCATTTTTAAATAGTTGTATTTCAATGGCTACCGTTCTACTCTCCGCAATGAAGATATACTAGAGATGATGCCCATTTGCTAATTTTAGTGGATGCTAACCCTGTTGTACTTAACATGCCTTTCCATGTACTTACGCAGGGCCATAACGGGCGATGCTGTTGTTTGCCGTCAAGGTTAGCTGCATCCCATTTCTTACAGTATTTTACATCATTTGTGCAATTGCAGTTTGGCTTCTAACATTTACTTGCTTCTTGTAGGTACACATGTCGGCGACACTGATCCACTCTTCGACCCGGAGGATCACCTCGCCTCCGCTGCGGCCCACTTGGGGCGGGCTCTTGTCCATATGAAGTGCCCCACCCACTACCCCTCAGGACTTACCAAGTATGAACTCACCAGTTGAATCTTACCAATACCAGTTGCAATGGCCATGTTTTGTACGGTTCATGTATTAAGCATGTTGTAGTAAACATGCCTAGCCCGTCTTATCTATTTTCCCTACCTTTCAATAGACAACAGGGCATTCTCTACTCTAGTAGCACCTACCTTGCGATGTTTAACTCTGACAATTTCATTTCTATCAGTACCAGTTTCAATGGCTATACTAGGTTGTCTATTGCAGTAAACAATTCTATCCATTTTTTAATCCGTCCCTTTGCTACCGTGCTACTCTTTCGCAATGAAGATATCACTACAGATGCTGCCGTTTTATTACCATTTTCTATTTTTGATGGATGTTAACCCTGTTGTAGTTAACATTGGCTTTCCATGTACTTACACAGGGCTACAATGGGTGATGCTGTTGTTTGCCGTCGAGGTTAGCTGCATCCCATGTCTTATACACCACCTGTTCCTAAATATAAGTATTTTTAGAGATTCCAATATATACTACATACGGACTAAAATGAGTGAATCTAGATTCTAATCTAAATTATATCTATAATTCTATATACATCTGCATGTAGTTCATATTGGAATCTCTAAAAATACTTGTACTTAGGAACGTAGGTAGTTGTATTTTACATCATTTGTGCAATCTCAGTTTAGCTTCTAACATTTACTGGTTGCTTGTAGGTACATATATGAGCGGTACTGATCCATGCTTTGATCCCTTTTGCGTATGGGGCAGTGAGATATTCATGAACAAGCGTCAAGTGAGGAAACTAAGAAAGATTGTTAGGCGAAATAAACGGGTGATGGGAATTAAGCTCTTTATTTACACTTTGTCAAAGACAACAGTGAACTTTAGGATGGTAAGTAATGTGTTGCCTTTTCCCCCTGCCCATAACAAGTTACTCTATTAGACCTCAGTATCTGAAATTTTTCTCTTTTGAGTGGTTTTCGAGGCTATTTACTGATGGTTACCTTGCGAACTACATGACCGGAATGGAGGCAACTAAGGTTAAAGTATATAATACATGGTACCATGATAATGCTCTAGAAGTCTTCCTGAAGGCGGTGAAGGATGGGCGGGCGATCATCACAAGGGGTTGGACAAAAGTTGTTCGTGCCTATGGCATGCAGGAGGGCACATTATGGGCATTCCGCTTCTTCAACACCATCGGCAGCCAAAATGATTTACACTTGTCTCTTCACCTTTACCGCCTCTAAATATTGTGGTTCATCATAGTTAATTGTTGTCTAATCCTGTAATTACTGAACATATTGTACTGATAATTTTATTTATGGATTCCTTGTTGAACCATTGTGCTGGGAATTTGAATTCCATGTTTCATATTTCAAAATTTCTAATTCGAATAATAAATTACAGGGAAAAAATAAAATTATACAGGAGCGAATAAAATAATGTGCACACGGTTAGAAAGAAAATAGCGTGTGCGATGAAAAATAGAGAACATACGGTTCTTTGACGTGAAACGTTTGCGATGCCCGACGAACACACACATGGTTTCGTCTCATATGCGTGTGCGATTCATGGTAATACGGCAACCGTTTCAAACTTGTGTGCGTGTGTGATAGGAATACCTATCGCACACAGTTATGAAAATGTACACGTTGGCATTAGTAGAGGCACCGCACACATTTTACATTCTTGAACTGTGTGCGATAACGTACCTATCGCAGACATATCAGTAGATTAAATGTTGATTTCCACCTTTTTCACACGACTATAGCGGCGTAATTTGTTTGGGATGTCTCTTGGATCAGAAACGTAACGTCGAGACGTAACGTGTGGGACTGGGGCGACTTCTCATACGTTTATTCTATGGCGATCGTCAGTAGCCGCTCGCCTATCCCCGACGGTTTCTGGGTCATGTGGGAAGGACCCCCCTATTGCAGTCACTCACTTGGCGACGGTTCAGAATGCCATCATGTTATGGTACCAGTGTACTGTTGCTGCTGTTACAATTGTTACAAAACTACTACTATTACTGTTACTACTACGGTTGCTGTTGCTACTACCGCTATCAAATTATCATATTACTATGCTACTGATCACTCTGCTGCAGATATTTAGCTCTCCAGGTGTGGTTGAATTGACTCCCCTTGTGTCGAATAAATAAATTTGGGTTGAATACTCTACCCTCAAAAATTGTTGCGATCCCCTGTACTTGTGGGTTCTCATCCTCCAGCCGGGTTTATATTTTAGAGGGATGCAGGCGGGAGCAGGAACAACAGACATCCCACACGGTCGAAACATAATAACTGTGTGTTATCAAACAGAAAAACCCTCTAGGCTGCTAGATATTTTTGAGGGATGCACGTGGGAGCGGAAGCAAACAAGATCACACACGGTCCAAATGTAATAACTGTGTGCTATCACACAGAAAACCCCTCCAGGTGGGTAGATATTTTTGAGCGACTTAGGCAGGAGCGGGGGCAACAAACATTGCACACGGTCGAAACATAATACTGTGCTGATGTGAGTGACAGGGGCAAGGGCGTGGGACATGGGTAGTCTGAGGGAACCATGTCTGTTGCGTCATCCGACTTGTCTACTGTTTATAAATTTGGCAAAATTAACGTGGCAAAGGGTCAGAACATGAACACACTTGCACGTGGACCAAAAATATGTATGAAAAGTGTGGTTTGATATTGAAATACCCAGTGCACAACTTTGATGTGGCACCTGTCTCACAAAGCGCACAGTATTGCTAGTCTCCCCCCACTTCGTGTCGGCGGGAGGTGAATCCTAGCTATGAACGCATGCCCCCAAATAGCTAGGTCTAACATCTCACCCTACCGTAACACTAAACCTATAGGAGTCCATCATGATCAAATGTCGGCCCCCCTTTCGCTTCTAGTCAAAGGTGGATCGTGTGAGGGCCCACATATGTGTGTTTGTGGTGTGAGATGGGTGAGACCGCATGCGAGTAGCCCAACTATATGTATAAAAAGGGTGATGTGATATTTAAATACTCAATTCACAACTTTGATGTGGCACATGTGCCTCAAATTAACCAGACATCCCCGACCCTACGGAGGTTCAGGAAGTGTGAAGTTGCCCCCCCCCCCCACACACACACTTTGAGTCAGTGGGAGAGGGCATCTCACCAAGACGTACAATGACACGGATCAAGAAGAAATCCACCTTGGTTGTATAACCTCTCTCTTGTTGTTGGTTAAAGTGATGGACGTCCACGCGACCCCACAGATGGGCTAACTCGCCGATAACCACGCAAGGGAGTAGTGCCCGAAGATAACCACTGCCTGCATGTGGCCCAAACATATGTATGGAGTGTTGTGTGAGGTTTGAATACCCAATGCACAACTTTGATGTGGCATCGTGCTTTGGAACCGGAAAATCTCCACACTGAGCGAGGGTTCACGACCCGTAGTATGTATGTCACCCCACTTCGAGCCGGTGATGGGGATTCATGCGTACGTACGTATGCGCTCAAACTGAAGTCTGGAATCTCACCATGACCTATACTACGGTAACACGAACCAAAGAAGAAAAATCCACGATAGTAACCTCTCTCGTTGTCGGTCAAAGTGATCATGGACGTCCACGCGGGCCCACGAATATATAGGCTTGCCGCCGTTAACCACGTGAAGGAGAGTACTGTTCGAAGACAACCACTGCATGCATGTGTCCCAAACATATATATGTATGGAGGTGATGCATGCATGTTTGAATATCATGCACAACATTGATTTGGTGCCTGCGTCAAAAACCGTACAGTCCCCACACAGAGTGAGATCGGTTCATGATGCGTCGTGTGTTGCCCCCCCCCCACTTTGATCCGATGGGAGGGATTCATGCGTACACATGCATGCGCTCAAACTATATTATGTAATCTCAGAGCATGACCTATATACCATAATACAAACCAAAAGTTAATCCCCTACTAAGTCAAATTAACCTCTCTCGCTATCGATCAAAGTGATGGACCAAGCGGGCCCACAAATGAAAAGCATCGATATCGCTGATAACCGCGTGAGTGAGTGCCAGAGGACAACCGCCATCGCTTGCATGTGGGCCAAACATATGTATGAAGGTGTATGTGGTTGTGAGGTTTAAATACACAAAATGCACAACTTTGATGTGGCACCTGCCTAAAAAACCGTAAAGTCTCCAACGTATCTATAATTTTTTATTGTTCCATTCTATTATATTATCTGTTTTGGATGTTTTATATGCATTAATATGCTATTTTATATTATTTTGGGACTAACTTATTAACCTAGAGCCCAGTGCCAGTTTCTATTTTTTCCTTGTTTTGAGTTTTACAAAAAAGGAATACCAAACATAGTCCAAACGGAATAAAACTTTCGCAATGATTTTTCTTGGACCAGAAGACACCCAGCTGACTTGGAGAGGGGGCCAGAAGAGTCCCGGGGGCTCCACAAGCCCTCAAGGTGTGCCCTAGGGGGGGCGCCCCCTGGCTTGTGGGCCCCATGGGCCTCCTCCAACCCTAATTCTTTCGCTATAAATTCCCAAATATTCCCAAACAAAGAGAAGCATCCACCAAAATACTTTTCCGCCGCCGTAACCTTTTGTTCCCGTGAGATCCCATCTTGGGGCCTTTTCCGACACCCTGCCGGAGGGGGGATTCGATCATGGAGGGCTTCTACATCAACTCTAGTGCCCTTCCGATGAAGCGTGAGTAGTTTACCATAGACCTATGGGTCCATAACTAGTAGCTAGATGGCTTCTTCTCTCTCTTTGATCTTCAATACAATGTTCTCCTCGGTGTTCTTGGAGATCTATCCAATGTAATATTCTTTTGCGGTGTGTTTGTTGAGATCCGATGAATTGTGGATTTATGATCAGATTATCTATGAATATTATTTGAGTCTTCTCTGAATTCTTTTATGCATGATTTGATATCTTTGTATTTCTCTTCGAATTATCGGTTTGGTTTGGCTAACTAGATTGGTTCTTCTTGCAATGGGAGAGGTGCTTAGTTTTGGGGTTCAATCTTGCGACGTCCTCACCCAGTGACAAAGTAGGGGTAGCGAGGCACGTATTGTATTGTTGCCATCAAGGGTAAAAAGATGGGGTTTTCATCATACTGCTTGAGTTTATCCCTCTACATCATGTCATCTTACTTAAGGCGTTACTCCGTTCTTATGAACTTAATACTCTAGATGGGTGCTGGATAGCGGTCGATGTGTGGAGTAATAGTAGTAGATGCAGGCAGGAGTCGGTCTACTTGACACGGACGTGATGCCTATATTCATAATCATTGCCTTGGATATTGTCATAACTTTGCGCTTTTCTATCAATTGCTCGACAGTAATTTGTTCACCCACCGTATGTTTTCTTTCAAGAGGGAAGCATCTAGTGAAACCTATGGCCCCCGGGTCTATTTTCCATCATATATTTTCAGATCTATAAACCAAAAACCCAAAAATACCATGCTGCAATTTATTTACTTATATTTTGTTTTACGTTTTAGTAATATTTTATATCTATCTCTATCAAATCTCATCCTTGCAAATGACCATGAAGGGATTGACAACCCCTTTTATCGTGTTGGGTGCAAGTGTTTGATTGTTTGTGCAGGTGCATAGATTGGAGACTTGCGTGTACCTCCTACTGGATTGATACCTTGGTTCTCAAACTAAGGGAAATACTTATCTCTACTTTGCTGCATCACCCTTTCCTCTTCAAGGGAAAAACCAACGCAAGCTCAAGAAGTAGCAGGAAGAATTTCTGGCGCCGTTGCCGGGGAGGTTCTACATCAGGCCTACCAAGTACCCATCATAAACTCTCATCTCTTGCAATACATTATTTGCCATTTGCCTCTCATTTTCCTCTCCCCCACTTCTAAAACATTTTTAGAAAAACACAAAAATATTTGCCTTCTTTTTCGTTTACCTTTATGTCTTACTTGGTTTGTTTGCTTGTTCGCTCAGTATAATTGTGTGTTTATTAAAAATCAGAAATCAAAAAGTTTATGGATCCTCATCCTCTTGCTAATCTTTTTAAGAGATCCAATTATGATGAAGTTTTGCTTGAAATTCGTGAATCTAAATTTTTTTATGAAGTGTTAAAAGAAGAAATTTATGAAGTGATTCACGATAGCTCCTTGAAAGAAAAGCATGATTACAATGATGTTATTATAAATTCTATTAATGTCAATTGTGATAAAAATATGCAAAACCCCAAGCTTGGGGATGCTAGTTTTGCTATGTCCACAACTTATTGCAATGATCATGATTGGGGTGATAATGCTTCTTATGATCTTGAAAATTTATTTAAGCATCATGATAATAATGTTTGCAATAATATTGAAAGTGGGTTTGGAAGAGTGTCAACTTTAGGAAATAATGATCCCACTACTTTGGAGTTTGATCAATCTTATGAAATTTTTGATAAAAGTGGGCTTGGAGAAGTAATGACTTTATTCTATGTTAATCCCACTATTTTAGAAGAGTGTCAACTTTGCATGCATGAGGATCATGTTGAATTTGATTATGATCCTACATGTAATTATTATGAGAGAGGAAAATATGGTTGTAGAAACTTTCATGTTACTAAATTACCTCTCGTTATGTTGAGATTGCTATTGTTTCTTTCTTCTTCCTTGCATATGCTAGTTTTGCTTGTCTTGGTAAATCTTTTCCCTATAAAAAGCCTATGCATAGGAATTATGTTAGACTTAAACTTTTTTTTCACAAGTTTTATGATGCTCTCCTTGTGTTTCAATTATGATCTTTCATGTGAGCATCATCAAAATTACCAACGCCTAGCTAAAAGGTTTTAAAGAAAAGCGCTTGTTGGGAGACAACCCAATATTTTTATTTTTTTTATGAAAATACACATTATTACCTCTTTAGTAATTGTGTTTTGGTGTTTTAATTAGTGTTTGAGCCAAGTAAGACCTTTGGGATGGCTCACGGTGATAGTTGATTTGATCTTGCTAAAAAACATAAACTTTTATGCTCAGTAAAACAATTTAAAAAAATCACAGAAGCGTGATTTTGATCTGAAGTTTTTAGACAAGATTTATATACAAATTAACCAGGTATTCCTAATTTTTCAGAATTTTTGGAGTTACATAAGTATACAAAGTTTACAGATTGCTACAGACTGTTCTGTTTTTGACAGATTCTGCTTTCTATGTGTTGTTTGCTTATTTTGATGAATCTATGGGTAGTATCAGGGGTATGAACCATGGAAAAGTTGGAATATAGTAGATATTACACCAATATAAACAAAGAATGAGTTCACAACAGTACCAAAAAGTGGTGATTTATTTTCTTATACTAACGGATCTCATGAGTTTTCTGTTGAGTTTTGTGTTGTGAAGTTTTCAAGTTTTGGGTAGAGATTTGATGGACTATGGAATAAGGAGTGGCAAGAGACTAAGCTTGCAGATGCACAAGGCACCCCAATGTAATATTCAAGGAAAACCAAGCATCTAAGCTTGGGGATGCCCCGGATGGCATCCCCTCTTTCGTCTTCAATCCATAGGTAAATTTACTTGAGGCTATATTTTTATTCACCACATGATATGTGTTTTGCTTGGAGTGTCTTGTATGATATGAGTCTTTTCTTTTTAGTTTTCCACAATCATCCTTGCTGTACACACCTTTTGAGAGGGACACGCATGAATCATGATTTATTAGAATACTCTATGTGCTTCACTTATATCTTTTGAGCTAGGCAATTTGCTCTAGTGCTTCCCTTATATCTTTTTAGAGCACGACGGAGGCTTTATTTTATAGAAATTGTTGAACTCTCATGCTTCACTTATATTATTTTGAGAGTATCTAAACAGCATGGTAATTTTCTTAGGTTATAAATTTAGTCCTAATATGATGGGCATCCAAGAGGGATATAATAAAAACTTCCATATAAAGAGCGTTGAATACTATGAGAAGTTTGATTTCTTGCATTTGTTTTGAAATTTAAAGATGGTGATATTAGAGTCATGCTAGTGAGTAATTGTGGATTGGTAGAAATACTTGTGTTAATGTTTGTGATTCCCGTAGCATGCACGTATGGTGAACCGTTATGTGATGAAGTCGGAGCATGATTTATTTATTGATTGTCTTCCTTATGAGTGGCGGTCGGGGACGAGCGATGGTCTTTTCCTACCAATCTATCCCCATAGGAGCATGCGTGTAGTATTTTGCTTTGATAGCTAATAATTTTTTGCAATAAGTATGTGAGTTCTTTATGACTAATGTTGAGTCCATGGATTATACGCACTCTCACCCTTCCACCATTGCTAGCCTCTCTAGTACCGGGCAATTCTCGCCGGTGCATTAAACTCACCATATACCTTCCTCAAAACAGCCACCAGACCTACCTATTATGGAATTTCCATAGCCATTCTGAGATATATTGCCATGCAACTTCCACCATTATGTTTATTATGACACGCTTCATCATTGTCATATTGCTTTGCATGATCATGTAGTTGGCATAGTATTTGTGGCAAGGCCACCATTCATATTTTTTATACCTGTCACTCTTGATCATTGCACACCCCGGTACACCGCCGGAGGCATTCATATAGAGTCATATTTTGTTCTAGAAGCGAGTTGTAATTCTTGAGTTGTAAGTAAATAAAAGTGTGATGATCATCATTATTACAACATTGTCCCATGTGAGGAAATGATGATGGAAGCTATGATTCCCTCACAACTTGGGATGAGTCTCCAGACTTTACAAAAAATAAATGAGGCCAAAAGAAGCCCAAAAAAATGAGAGAAAAGAAAGAAGGGGCAATGCTACTATCCTTTTACCACACTTGTGCTTCAAAGTAGCACCATGAACTTCATGATAGAGAGTCTCCTATGTTGTCACTTTCATATACTAGTGGGAATTTTTCATTATAGAACATGGCTTGTATATTCCAATGATGGGCTTCCTCAAATTGCCCTAGGTATTTGTGAGCAAGCGAGTTGGATGCACACCCACTTAGTTTCTTTTTGAGCTTTCATACACTTATAGCTCTAGTGCATCCGTTGCATGGCAATCCCTACTCACTCACATTGATATCTATTGATGGGCATCTCCATAGCCCGTTAATACGCCTAGTTGATGTGAGACTTTCTCCTTCTTTTTGTCTTCTCCACAACCACCATATTCTATTCCTTGTGCTATATCTATGGCTCACGCTCATGTAGTGCGTGAAAGTTGAAAAAGTTTGAGAACACCAAAAGTATGAAACAATTGCTTGGCTTGTCATCGGGGTTGTGCATGATTTAATACTTTGTATGATGAAGATGGAGCATAGCCAGACTATATGATTTTGTAGGGATAACTTTCTTTGGCCATGTTATTTTGAGAAGACACGATTGCTTTATTAGTATGCTTAAAGTATTATTGTTTTTATGTGAATATTAAACTTTTGTTTTGAATCTTATGGATCTGAATATTCATGCCACAATAAAGAAAATTACATGGATAAATATGTTAGGTAGCATTCCACATCAAAAATTCTGTTTTTATCATTTACCTACTCGAGGACGAGTAGGAATTAAGCTTGGGGATGCTTGATACGTCTCCAACGTACCTATAATTTTTTATTGTTCAGTGCTATTATATTATCTGTTCTGGATGTTTTATATGCATAAATATGCTATTTTATATTATTTTTGGGAGTAACTTATTAACCTAGAGCCCAGTGCCAGTTTCTGTTTTTTTCCTTGTTTTTAAGTTTTACAGAAAAGGAATACCAAACAGAGTCCAAACAGAATAAAACTTTCGGGATGATTTTTCCCCCTGGCTTGTGGGCCCCACGGGACTCCTCCAACACTAATTATTTTGCTATAATTCCCAAATATTCCCAAACGACCAGAAGTGTCCACCAAAATACTTTTCTGCCGCCGTAACCTTCTGTTCCCGTGAGATCCCATCTTGGGGCCTTTTCCGGCACCCTGCCAGAGGGGGATTCGACCATGGAGGGCTTCTACATGAACTCTATTGCCCTTCCGATGAAGCGTGAGTAGTTTACCACAGACCTATGGGTCCATAGCTAGTAGCTAGATGGCTTCTTCTCTCTCTTTGATCTTCAATACAATGTTCTCCTCGATGTTCTTGGAGATCTATCAGATGTAATATTATTTTGCGGTGTGTTTGTCGAGATCCAATGAATTGTGGATTTATGATCAGATTATCTATGAATATTATTTGAGTCTTCTCTGAATTCTTATATCCATGATTTGATATCTTTGTATTTCTCTTCGAATTATCGGTTTGGTTTGGCCAACTAGATTGGTTCTTCTTGCAATGGGAGAGGTGCTTAGTTTTGTGGCACCCCGGCTCAGAGAAAACCGGAATGCCCCGTATTCCAGCCCAGAGACAAGTCTTCTGGAATACGGCACTGTTGGCATATTACAAATTGACTCTTTATTACTATGGACAAGGTTACAAGGGTACATGGAATACATCGGCACGACGACACTACGCCTGCCCAGAGTAGCTCTATGCTAACAGCGAAACAACCCGAGGAAGCGGAGTACCCTCGGCAGCAGGACAACGACGGCGGTGGTGAACTCCACTCCGCAAGGACTCTGGCTGGAACGCGTATCCTAGCTCGCAAACTCGGAATCCTCGACAAGCAAGCAATCATGGCATGACCTGCAAACTGGCATGACACGCCAGGTGAGTACTTTCAATGTACTCGCAAGCTCACAGCAACCAAAGCAGTCAAGACAAGGAACAACTTGGCATTTACAGGTTAAACAGGTGTATACGTAATGAAACCAGAACAATGTGGCATATGAGCATGATGACACTACATGCAACAGGTCAGAACTATCATGATGCCACTTACTCTCTTCTGGGGTTACCTCGTAACCACCACATGTAAGAACTTACCATCGAGTGTGCCACGTGATAACCTCGGGTCCAACCAAACTTGGTATTACAATACCATAGTGATAACATGATCACAAGGAGCTTGATCTTTACCCGAGATCACCACATAACACCATCAGATCCGGTATCCATGATACCACGGTGATCCTCTCGTGATCACGATCAACCAACATCGGTATCCTCGATACCACGGTGATCCTCTCGCGATCACATAAAGATCAACCAACTTCTTTCTCATTGAACCAGGTTGTTATAAGCAGGATTATTATACTGTTGACCCATAGTGTGTCCTACTACGAACTGTGCCCATGACCGAGGTTGCGGCTATCGATAGATTATACACTCTGCAGAGGTTAGTACATTGTACCCACACCACGGAACTCATGGCCTCGTGCTCCCATTCGGGTGGACCGACGACGTTCCGACAAAACCCAATCTATTGCATGGCACTCTCCCGGCCACTCCGACAAAGTCCCCTTTGGGCTATGTCATGGGTGACCCCTGTGTCCTTCCGACACCTGCCACTGTCGTGGCCAAACAAAACTGTCCCAAACAGGGACCTGAGCTCAATACCAAAACTGGGTTCACAAGGTTATAGCCGCCTACCTGATCAGGGTAGCACGCACTCATAACCTTCCCTAGTTGGAGGTTCCGGCGAGAGGCATGACAATAGATCGAATTAGGGCTGCCCCATCCCAGCAGGTGGTTGCACTGGTGAGCTCGATTCGGTCCGCACTATGACTCAGCCAATAGGTGTTCAAGTTTGATTACTTCCAGTTTAACTTAAATGATGATGTACTGAGTCATGATAACATGATGAAATCATATTGCATATGAACATGATATAACCTAAGCAGGGATGGGAAGCATAATATCTGGATCATAGTAACCACAACATGCAAGCATTTAACCAGCTAAATGCAGACGAGCATGAACAACATCATTATGTTCATAGCAACCATTAAATAAACATGTAGACATGTCATTGTCCTGGCTTGAACTACTGCAAGTATTAATCAGGAGCATAATGCTACCAATGAGTACTTGATAACTGCATGTCATATGAGTATATAGAAATTAACATGCACACATTAGATAACTATTCAAGTATGAACCATAGCTACTACAAATCCGTCATGCAAGTGGCTATCGTGGCTTGCCTGGGGATGAAGGAACCATCGGAAAGAAGTGCGGGAAGTCCGCGGAGACGATTGCCGGAAATAGTTCTCTCTCGGAGGAGGCTGTTTACGGACAAGGGCAAAATGGTCATTTTCACTATGGGACCATGTAGTGAAAATGACACCAAAAGATAGAGCTCGACGATACGAAGAAGTAGGCTTTGGATTCACCTCAATCAGAGTTACGAGCTAAAAGTTGTGAAGGGTTGAAGACCAGGGACTATTCTGTAAATAAAATATTCACAGACAGGCCCCTGGCAGCTCGGCGGGTCGCACATTCCAGCAAAATATGCTTTCCCACGGGGAAAGCGTAAAGCGCAGAATGCGCTTCCACTTATCCACGCTGGCAGTGGCGGGGCCAGGGCTTGTGTCGCTGCCACGTGGGTCCCGCCGGGCTTTCTCTCTCCTCCTTCCTTCTTCCTTCTCCCTCCCGACGAAAAACAGAGGAGGGCGAGGCCGCGCGACGCCGGCGACCGCCCTGGCCGGCTCCGGCCACCTCCGGCGAGGCCCCGGCTACCAAACTACGCAGGGTGGAGAGGCGCATCCATCCAGGGGCTCCGCGCGCGCCAGAGAAGGTCAAGGCGACGATGGCTTGGGTGCCTGCGGCGGAGGCCGTCTGCCAGAATTGGGGGCGAGGCTACGGCCACTCCGCGGATGAGGCGAATAGGTGGGGAGACTCGGCAAGCTTCGGTGGATCTACTGGTGGGGAGAGGAGGAGGGGAGAGAGTCTGGCTTGCTCCAATTCAAGGTGGCCGAGGCGGCGGCCATGGCGGAAGAGGAAGGCGATGAGTGGTGCTCCGGCTTGATGGAGTGGTTGGGGAGGGAGCTGGGAGTGAGGGGAGGAGCTTGAGATGCTCGGAGAGGCTCGGGGTTGCTTTATATAGCAGGACGGCGAGGGTGGCCGAGCTCGGCCGCGGTGACACGTCGCCGGAGCTCCAGTGTTCGGACTCGAACGGATGGAGGCTAGTTCAGCGTCTTGGTGCGGCCGACCTGATGGGGAGCAGGAGGGATGGGATGGCTCGGGAGGAAAAGACCAGGGGAGGAAAGACGACGGCGGCTCACGGGCGTGCTCTGTTTCTCGATGGGGACGGCTCGTCGGGGAAGAATCTAGAGGGGGAGAGGGTTCCAGAGCGAAGGCGAGGCCAAGACGGAGCTTCTGGACATGGAGAGGTGGCGAGGGGAGGGGGAAATGGATGAGGCAGAGGGCCCCAATGCACAGAGCGCGTGCATTGGCATGTCAAACATGTGGTCACCGCGTGCACAGGCACACGCGGTGCGTTCTGGCCCGTTACATCATGTCTAACGTATAGTCTCCAAGATAGGTTATCTCAGAGGTGATGGCTCGAAGAAAAACACTGTGGGTAGATGGGAATGATCCACAGAAGTTTGCTGTAGCAAACTTGGGCATGCAGCTGAGGTGAAATGGGATGGCCACTAAGAATCAAAAGATGCCAGAAATGCTTAGGGTAGTAAGGACTACGATCCTGTGAATTTTAGAAGGATTTGGACCAGGATTTAGCATAGTTGCTTCACAACTGCCCAGACTGGTCTAGAAAATGAATCATGAAGTGGCACTCTAAGGGATGCCTGGATTGAGCTGAAATTTGGTGGCTAGGAGTTATTTGGATACACAAACACACTGTAAAAATTCATACCATTTGGACACACCAAAATGGTACTTCCTTCACAGTGGTCCTCTCTGGACAGAAACTAATAGAAATTCTAGAGAAATATTGGGTAGATAAAATGAGCCCAAATTGGGTGGAGAGACATAATAAGGTACAAGCATGTTCTGGAAATTATTCATGAATTATGGAGCAATAAAAATTATAATTGCTTCACAACCCAAAATAATTACCAGAAACAAAAATTTGATGCTGTGATCACATAGATGATTGAATGATGCTAAAATTTAGTGGAGAGCTATGATTTGATCATATTAAGATGCTTGCAAAATTTCAACTCATTTGGATATGCCTAGCTTGCACTTCCTTCACAAGGCCTCTGTTTGAACAGAAACTTTGAAAAATTGCTCAGGAATATTTACTAGGCAAATGAAGTTGAAATTTGGCATGTGGTAATGATATGGATAGGAAAGAATGCCCAAAATGTTTGAGGGCAAGGAAGCAGATATAAAGGGTACTTGCTTCACAAACTGCCAGCTGGGGCAGAATCAGAAAAGGAATATTGGTGGAATATTTTTGATCATGGCAAGGAAGGATTTTGACATATCTGAGGAATATATGACCCAAACAATTTATGGGAATTATTTGGGAATCTTTGGAATGATAGAAGTGTGGGTTGCTTCACAACCCAGGGCAGACAGGGTTATTCCTTTAATAGGAAAAAGGAATACTCCCAAGAAAAAGAATATTGGAATTGGTCCAAGATGGAAATGGCAAGGTCTTGGGATGGTTTTGAGATTGACAAGCCACTTAGGAGAGGAATCGAGGGTGATCTCTCCAGGTTTCAAGACCACTAAGCAACCGAAGGGCAAATCCAAACCAAAATCAAAACAAAAAGAAAATGGGCAAAATCCAGGGTGTTACAAGTTTTGGGTTCAATCTTGCGGTGTCCTCACCCAGTGACAAAGTAGGGGTAGCGAGGCACGTATTGTATTGTTGCCATCAAGGGTAAAAAGATGGGGTTTTCATCATATTGCTTGATTTTATCCCTCTACATCATGTCATCTTACTTAAGGCGTTACTCCATTCTTATGAACTTAATACTCTAGATGCATGCTGGATAGCGGTCGATGTGTGGAGTAATAGTAGTAGATGCAGGTAGGAGTCGGTCTACTTGACACGGACGTGATGCCTATATTCATAATCATTGCCTTGGATATCATCATGACTTTGCGCTTTTCTATCAATTGCTCGACAGTAATTTGTTTACCCATCGTATGTTTTCTTTCAAGAGAGACGCATCTAGTGAAACCTATGGCCCCCGAGTCTAGTTTCCATCATATATTTTCAGATCTATAAACCAAAACCCCAAAAATACCTTGCTGCAATTTATTTACTTCTATTTTGTTTTATGTTTTAGTAATCTTTTATATCAATCTCTATCATACCTCATCCTTGCAAGTGACCGTGAAGGGATTGACAACCCCTTTATCGCGTTGGGTGCAAGTGTTTGATTGTTTGTGCAGGTGCATAGATTGGAGACTTGTGTGTACCTCCTACTAGATTGATACCTTGGTTCTCAAACTGAGGGAAATACTTATCTCTACTTTGCTGCATCACCCTTTTCTCTTCAAGGGAAAAACCAACGCAAGCTCAAGAAGTAGCAGGCACCTGCCTAAAAAACCGTAAAGTCCCACACGGAGCAAGGTTCATGAGGCGTAGTATATGTTGGTCCCCTTCCCCCTCTTCGACGCATACTATATACTGTACTGTAACATAAAAAAATGCTCCTTGATGGTCAAATTAACCTCTCTCGATGTAGGTCAAAGTGATGGATGCATGGACGACCTCGCGGGCCCACAGATGGAAGCGTCACACATGAGTGAGTGCCCTAAGATAACCACCGCCTGCATACATGTGGCCCAAAGAGGTGTTGTGTGATATTTGAATAGCCAATGCACAACTTTGATGTGGCACCTGCCTCGGAAACCGGAAAGTCCCCACACGGAGTGAGGTGTTCATGATGCATACGTAGTATATGCTGGTCCCCTCCCACCTCTTCGATGCATACTATATACTCCTACCATAACACAGACAAAAAAGAATCATCCTTGTTGGTCAAATTAACATCTCTGGCTGTAGGTCAAAGTGATGGACGACGACCTCGCGGGCCCACAGAAAGCGTCACATGCAAGTGAGTGTCCTAGGACAACCACCGACTACATGTGGCCCAAACATGTATGTATGAAAGGGTTGTGTAATGTTTTCAATAACCAATTCACGACTTTGATGTGGCACCTGCCTCACAAAACGGTCAATCCCACACGGTGGCTCACGACTCGTAGTGTACTACCACCCCCAGACACATACACACACACACACCGCACATCCACCGCCACTACGAGGCATATTAAAATTTTCCGCGGTGAACATATGTGACCAAAGGAGTGTCATGTTAAAATTTGAAAAAAATAAGAGATCATTCAGACGTTTTTATACATTGATTGATTTCCTAGGGATATAATGTGCAAAAATCAAATTTGATCTACATGCACATGTGATAGTGCACCAAATGGAATGGAAAATCATATGTGTGTCCCTGGGTGCATGTTTAGTCCCCATGCAAGAAATTTCAAACATTGTTAATCTTGACTTTTAAAATCTAGTAAATCCAAAACTTAGTTGAAATTCACGAAACTTATCGTGGTGTCATATAGACACCAATAGACTGTGATATTGTACTTTTTTGTCAAATTTTAGACAAGTTTTGATGTAATCTTCTTACAAACGGTAGATTATTAATAAAGTGCAACCAATATCGGAAACGTATTATTTATTCGAACCATGGGTGTTAGACCAACAACGTATGTGCCATGCTTCGATTAAGTAATATAAAGTGGCAGAATTAATCATCAAAAAGAAAAACAATATACGTGCTGCCACGCGTCCCGTGTGCTGTGCGAGCAGGCGTGAGTTGACGGGACGCATGCGAGTAGTCCGCCGTGCAGGTAGACCGGGAGGCATGCGTGCAGGTGTGTGAATTGACGGGAGGCGTGTTTGCTGCATAGTGTCACCAGGAGGCGTGCGAGTAGCTGTGTGAAATGACGGTAGGCATGCCAGCAGTCCGCTGCGCAGGCTCACTGGGAGGCGAGCCAGCCGTTTGACCGCCGCCCGCCTTGCTCCCATGGCTCCATATTAATGGTGCACCCGAGCCGCTATTCATAATAGGCGGCCGCACCCCCCATTCTCGCTACACACACAATCCTCTCTCTCTCCGCCTGCATCCTCGATGCCAAGTCATCACCTCCGTCAGTGTATGAGGATGCCGCCGAAGCGCACCATCGGAGGGAGTGGCGACGCCGGGGCTGCTGAAGCACCTGAGCATGGCGTGAAGCTAGAGACGGAGGTTGCCGTCGTCGCCGCTGAGGTATCGCGCGACCTTGGCATCGTCGATGGCGTCATGCTTCCACAGCAGGAGCCGGAGGTCCACAGCGACTCCTGCGATGACTCTGACGACCACTCCGGCAACGACTCCGACGACGGCGGAGAACCAGTTAGTCATCTATACCCATTTATGTGGCAAATATATCCTAGGGTTTCTCTGGTTAGTCCTGCCACCCCCTTTTTGCAATAGAAATCCTATGATTATGTTCTCTCAATCCATGAAATCTGAGTAAGTTTCGTTAGATCCGTGCAGTGTATTGATTGTTTGAATGGTACAAATGATAAGTGATTAATTGTTTCATCTGTACAAATGATTTCCGCTAATAATCCGACTAGGGTTAGTGTTTGTGCTAATAATTCCTAGTCAGATCTTGACAATTGATTTTGAATGTCGTACATATATGTTTGTGCCAAAAAAATTCAAGATTGGTATCTACATAGATGATTGTGCTAAAAAAATCGAACCTTAATCTTTGGATGTGTCTTAAAAAATAGCCATAAAATCCATAAAATCCTAATCCTACTTTATAGCATGTAAAAATTGATTTGATGCCAAATTTTGGCAATTGCCAAATGTTCGCTAGAGATTAGTTTGTATTCCATTTTTCATTTGCCAATCCCACAAAAGGTTGCCAAGTGTTGCAACTTTTGATTTTTCCAAATGTTGGTTGCAAACCAATCAGACTCTTAATTTTGTTGCAGTAAGTTGTGTGCTCTTTGTTTATGGATTTCTTTCATCAAGAACACTTAATGATTTTGGGTTCACACTATCACAGGATATATTATGTTTCATAAACTCTGCCTGCTGAATTCGCATTATTATAAATATACTGATGCCACATTTTTTACTATATGTATAGTATAGGTGCTATCTGACGATGTCGAAAGCAGGATGAAGATGGCCAGAGGAGGTACAAGAGGCAAAAGCTCAGGGAGATTTATGCGGGAAATCATAACTGGCGTATTAAGACCTGGGATGGGGGCTTGGATGCCTATTTTGCAATCGAAAGCTTCATGACGCGTATGAAAGTGTTCTCGCGCATGCAAGAGGATGAGTCGTTGGCTCCTTCAGGTAAAAGTATTGTCGTAGGGTGGTGCACACACGTACACTGAGTACCTGGAGAAGCTTCACCTTCGTGCTGGCCTGCTGGCACATGAGATGTAGGATTGAACTATATATGGCTATGTAGTGTCTTAATTATAACTGTGCTTGAGTATGGTTAATGTCGATTGAACTATATATGGCTGAACTATGCTTGTGTACGCTTATTATCTATGCCTGAGTATGCGTATATCTATGTTTACTTATGTCTAAATGTGGGACATGGATGCAATCGGTTTGGTTGATGGAATTTTATGCATATTAGGGTGAATGTTTAGCATGGGTACAAATTTCAGATTCAACCGACGAAGGAAATGTGGACCCACCCTGAAACTTGGTTATTTTCCCAGATTGGAACTGTGTGCAATGACTTTCATTTTCCCAGTTTTTTTTAAAATAGACGTTAATCACACATGGTTGGCTCCAGAAAACCGTTGCCTCCGAAACGCTTTGTGGGACAGAAAACCGTAACCACCCAATTCTAAAAGGAAGAAAACCCTCACCGTCCCCACATCAGAAAACCCTCACTCCGTCCGCCACCTGATACGTTCATTTTGCATCATGATTTCTTAACATTATTTATAATGTTTTTGGCCAATAGAAGACTTTGTAGTGTCATTCTAATGCCTTTTCTCTCTTAATTTGCAAGATTAACATGAAGAGGGAGATTGCCGGCAGCTGGAATTCAGGGCCTGAAAAACCTATGTCAGAGATACCTATTCTGCACATCTCCAAATGAGCTAAAATTTTATGGAGAATTATTTTGGAATAAATAAAAAATACTCGAAGAAAGAAATAGCAGAGGGGGCCACCCAGGTGCCCACGAGACACCAGGGCGCGCCCTGGTGGCTTATGGGGCCCCTAGCCATCCTCCGGTGCCCCTCTTCTGGTATATAAGCCCATTTTCCCTAAAAAAATAAGGAGGGGACTTTCGGGATGGAACGCAGCCGTCTCAAGGTGGAACTTGGGCATGAGCACTTTTGCTCTTCGGTGGAGCAATTCCGCCGGGGATACTTAAATCGAAGCCATCGTCATCACGAACAACCCTCTCATCATGGGAGGACCAATCTTCATCAACATATTCACCAGCACCTTCTCATCTCAAACCCTAGTTCATCTCTTGTATTCAATCTTTGTATCAAAACCTCAGATTGGTACCTGTGGGTTGCTAGTAGTGTTGATTACATCTTGTAGTTGATGCTAGTTGGTTTATTTGGTGGAAGATTATATGTTTAGATCCATTATGCTATTCAATACCCCCCTGATATTGGACGTGAATATGATTTGTGAGTAGTTCTATTGTTCTTGAGGACATGGGAGAAGTCTTGTCATAAGTAATCATGTGAATTTGGTATTCGTTCGATATTTTGATGATATGTATGTTGTTGTTTCCCTTAGTGGTGTTATGTGAACGTCGACTTCATGACACTTCACCATATTTGGACCTAAGGGAAAGCATTGTGGAGTAGTAATTAGATGACGGGTTTCTAGAGTGACATAAGCTTAAACCCTAGTTTATGCGCTATTCCGTAAGGGGCTGATTTGGATTCGTATGTTTCATGCTATGGTTAGATTTATCTTAATTCTTCTTTCGTAGTTGCGGATGCTTGCTAGAGGGGGTAATCATAAGTGGGAGGCTTGTTCAAGTAAGAACAACACCTAAGCACCGGCCCAACCACATATCAAATTATCAAAGTAACAAACACGAATCAAACAAACATGATGAAAGTGACTAGATGAAATTCTCGTGTGTCCTCAAGAACCCTTTACTTATTATAAGAGACTGTTCCGGCCTGTCCTTTGCTACAAAAAGGATTGGGCTAGCTTGATGCACTTTATTTACCTTTACTATTATTTTCTCATTACAAATTATCTTGCTATCAAACTATCTGTTACCGACAATTTCAGTGCCTGCAGAAAAATACCTTGCTGAAAATGCTTGTCATTTCCTTCTGCTCCTCGTTGAGTTTGACACTCTTACTTATCGAAAGGACTATGATTGATCCCCTATACTGGTGGGTCATCAAGGTTCTTTTCTGGCGCCGTTGCCGGGGAGTGAAGCGCCTTTGGTAAGGAAACATTTATATTACGTGCTGAAATTTACTGTCACTTGTTACTATGGAAAATAATCCTTTGAGGGGTTTGCTTGCGGTATCTTCACCTCGACCGGAAGCACAAAGAGTTTCTCCTCAACCTAATGCACCTACTGAAAATATTTATTATGAGATTCCTTTGGGTATGATAGAGAAACTGCTAGCTAATTCTTATGCAGGAGATGGAACACTACATCCTGATATGCACCTAATCTATGTGGATGATTTTTGTGGATTAATTAAGCTTGCAGGTTTATCCGGAGATGAATTTAAGAAGAAGGTCTTCCCTTTATCTTTGGGGGGAAAGGCATTGACATGTTATAGGCTATGTGGTGATATTGGGGCTTGGGATTGGAACCGATTGAGATTGGAATTTCATCAGAAGTTTTATCCTATGCATCTGGTTCATCGTGATCAGAATTATATATATAATTTTTGGCCTCGTGAAGGAGAAAGTATCACTCAAGCTTGGGGGAGGCTCAAGTACATAATGTACACATGCCCCAATCATGAGTTGTCAAAAGAAATTATCTTTAGAACACCTAGACCTTCTGAACAAATTAAAGTTGAACCTAACATTGCTATGGTTAAAGATCTCTTGGTCGATAATATAGAAGGGCATGCTATTTATTTCTGTAGTGAAGCTACTAGAATTGCTAAACCCGATCCTAAAGATAAGAATAAGCCTGTTTGTTGGCATGCCTGTTGTCTCTGTTAAAATAGAGATCATTTTTACAATGGTTTATGTGATTTGGGTGCTAGTGTGAGTGCTATTCCTATTACCTTATATCAGGAGATTATGAATGATATTGTAGCTGCTAGAATAGAAGACATTGATGTTACTATTAAACTTGCGAATAGAGATACTATTGCACTGCTTGGGATTGTTAGATATGTTGAAGTCTTGTGTGGAAAAATAAAATGCCCTACTGATTTTCTAGTTCTTGGTTCACCACAAGATGATTTTTGTCCCATTATATTTGGTAGACCTTTCTTGAACATTGTTAATGCCAGGATTGACTGCGCTAAAGAAATTGTTAGTGTTAACTTTGGTGATGTATCTCATGAGTTCAATTTCTCTAAGTTTCGTAGACAACCTCATGATAAAGAATTGCCTAGTAAAGATGAAATTATTGGTCTAGCTTCTATTGCAGTACCTCCCACTGATCCTTTAGAGCAACATTTGCTAGACCATGAAAATTATATGAACATGGATGAAAGAAATGAAATAGATAAGATGTTCTTTGATCAACCACCTATTTTTAAACATAATTTGCTTGTTGAATCTCTTGGAGGTACTCCTCCACCACCTAAAGGTGATCCCGTGTTTGAGTTGAAAAAATTACCTGGTACATTGAAATATGCTTATCTTGATGAAAAGAAGATATCTCTTGTTATTATTAGTGCTAATCTTTCAGAGCACGAGGAAAAAGGATTACTAAAAATTCTGAGGAAGCACCATGACGCTATTGGATATACTCTTGATGATCTTAAGGGCATTAGTCCCACTCTATGTCAGCACAAGATTAATATGGAGCCTGATGCTAAACCAGTTGTCGTTCATCAACGACGATTAAATCCTAAGATGAAGGAGGTGGTAAGAACTGAAACATTAGAACTTCTGGAAGCAGGTATAATTTATCCCATAACTGATAGTAGATGGGTAAGTCCTGTTCATTATGTCCCTAAGAAAGGAGGCATTACTGTTGTTCCTAATGATAAAAATGAGCTCATTCCACAAATAATTGTAACTGGTTATAGGATGGTAATTGATTTTAGAAAATTAAATAAAGCTACTAGAAAAGATCATTACCCCTTGCCTTTTATTGATAAAATGTTAGAAAGACTATCTAAGCACATACTTTTGCTTTCTTGATGGATATTCTGGTTTTTCTCAAATACCTGTATCACAAGCCGATCAAGAGAAAACCACTTTTACTTGTCCTTTTGGAACTTATGCTTATAGATGTATGCCTTTTGATTTATGCAATGCACCTGCTACCTTTCAAAGATGTATGGCTGCTATATTCTCTAACTTTTGTGAAAAGATTGTTGAGGTTTTCATGGATGATTTTTCCATTTACGGAACTTCTTTTGAAGCTTACTTAAGCAACCTTATCGAGTTCTGTAAAGAGATGTGAATAAACTAATCTTGTCTTGAATTGGGAGAAGTGCCACTTTATGGTGAATGAAGGTATTGTCTTGGGGCATAAAATTTCTGAACGATGTATTGAAGTAGAGAAAGCTAAAGCTGATGCAATTGAGAAAATGCCATATCCAAAAGATATTAAAGGTATAAGAAGTTTCCTTGGTCATGTTGATTTCTATAGGAGGTTCATCAAGGACTTCTCTAAAATTTCTAGGCCTCTTACTAATCTCTTACAAAAGGATGTTCCATTTGTTTTTTATGATGATTGTGTAGAAGCCTTTAAAACACTTAAGAAAGCCTTAACCTCTGCACCTATTGTTCAACCACCTGATTGGAACTTACCATTTGAAATTATGTGTGATGCTAGTGATTATGCTATTGGTGCTGTTCTAGGGCAAAGAGTTGGTAAGAAATTAAATGTTATCCATTATGCTAGTAAAACTCTAGACAGTGCTCAAAGAAATTATGCTACTCCTGAAAAAGAATTTTTAGCAGTTGTGTTTGCATGTGATAAATTCATATCTTACATAGTTGATTCTAAAGTAATTTTTCACACCGATCATGCTGCTATTAAATATCTTATGGAAAAGAAAGATGCTAAACCTAGACTCATTAGGTGGTTTCTATTGCTACAAGAATTTGACTTGCATATTACTGATAGGAAGGGAGCTGAGAATCCCGTAGCTGATAACTTGTCTAGGTTGGAAAATATTCTTGATGACCCACTACCTATTGATGATAGTTTTCCTGATGAGCAACTAGCTGTCATAAATGCTTCTCGTAATACTCCTTGGTATGCAGACTATGTTAATTACATCGTTGCTAAATTTATACCACCTAGTTTTACATGCCAACAAAAGAAAAAATTCATCTTTGATTTAAGACATTACTTCTATGATGACCCACATATTTATAAAGAAGGAGTAGATGGTATTATTAGGTGTTGTATACCTGAGCATGAACAAGAAAAAATCCTATGGAAGTGTCATTCCGAGGCTTATGGCGGACACCATGCTGGAGATAGAACAACACATAAGGTATTACAATCTGGTTTTTATTGGCCTACTCTCTTCAAGGATGCTCATAAGTTTGTTTTATCTTGTGATGAATGTCAAAGAATTGGTAATATTGGTAGACATCAGGAAATGCCTATGAATTATTCTCTTGTTATTGAATCATTTGATGTTTGGGGATTTGATTATATGGGACCTTTTCCGTCCTCTAATGGGTATACTCATATTTTAGTTACTGTTGATTACGTTACTAAGTGGGTAGAAGTTATTCCAACTATTAGTGATGATCATAACACTTCTATTAAAATGCTTAAAGAAGTTATTTTTTCCGAGGTTTGGAGTCCCTAGATATTTAATGGCTGATGGTGGTTCACATTTCATTCATGGTGATTTCCTAAACTGCTTGCTAAATATGATGTTAACCATAGAATTTCATCCCCTTATCACCCTGAATCTAGTGGTCAAGTTGAATTAAGCAATAGGGAAATAAGTTAACTTTGCAAAAGACCATTAATAGATCTCAAAAGAATTGGTCTAAGAAATTAGATGATGCATTATGGGCTTACAGAACTGCTTATAAGAATCCTATGGGTATGTCTCCGTATAAAATGGTTTATGGAAAAGCATGTCATTTACCTCTTGAGTTAGAACATAAAGCATATTGGGCAATTAAGGAACTTAATTATGATTTTAAACTTGCCGGTGAAAAGAGGCTTTTTGACATTAGCTCGCTAGATGAATGGAGAACCCAAGCTTATGAAAATGTCAAATTGTTTGAAGAATAAGTTAAGAGATGGCATGATAATAGAATTCAAAAGCGGGAAGTCAAAGTGGGTGAATATGTTCTATTGTACAATTCTCATTTTAGATTTTTTGCAGGAAAACTTCTCTTTAAATGGGAAGGACCGTATATCATCAAGGAAGTTTATCGCTCTGGAGCCATTAAGATCAATAACACCGAAGGCACTAATCCGAAGGTGGTCAATGGGCAAAGAAATAAGCATTATATCTCAGGTACACCTATTAATGTTGAAACTAATTAACATTATTCAAACTATGACACCGGAGGAATACATAAGAGAAACCTTCCAGAACACTCCAGAACCCTGAAAAGGAAGAGGTACGTGATACGGTAAGTAAACCGGCTCCAAAAATTCCATAAAAATATTTTTCGTCGGTTTTGGAATATTAGAAAAAAAATACAAAAATAAGAAACACCGGAGGGGGTTAGCCAGGTGCCCACGAGGCACCAGGGTGCGCCCTGGTGGCTCGTGAGCCTTCCCAACTCCGCTTTTTGGAACACTTGTTTTGCAAGATAAAAATTCTTTATATATACTCCTGGATGTTTTGACCACCGTATCGTAGAAATGTCCTCTGTTCTTGTTTTGTGTTGTTTTCCTGACAGATCCAGATTGCCATGGCCCCTCCAGAGCTCCGCACCAAGCACCTGATCATGCAGCCTTCGCGGGGCAAACGCCCATACAACAAGGTTTACTATGAATGGCCGTCAGGAGAGGAGGACATCGGCATGGAAGACAAAGCTAAAGAGATCGCGGGAAGTCAGGCTTAGGAGGGAGATCAAGCCAAGTCTATGGAGGAAACCAAGGAGAAGGAGGATATTCTTCAACCTTTCTATGATTGTCTCTCCCCATCCGAAATTTATAGCTTAAGGGTTTTTGAAACAATTTGCACTCAAAATACGTCTCTCACTCATGAAGTTATTTTGTTGGAAGAACAAAACATCACCCTTCGGAGTATCAACCGTAAGCTGGAATATATGCTAAGACTGAAGGACAAGCCCACCACTTCATCACCACCATCATCACCAAATAAGGAAACTTGAGTACACGGGTATGGGCACTCCCCTTGGCTTTTGCCAAGCCTGGGGAGGTGCACCGTATCGTATCACCATCACTTTTATTATCTTTACTTGTTTTAGTTTGACCCTTAGCTATTTCGTGATTTAGTTGAATAAAAGTTTAGTATGATGTATTTTCGAGTGCTAGTTTCGTGATCTATCTACCTATGTAATCGAGTTGAGAGTTATATAATAAAGAGTAGTTTGAGTTTTTGCTTCTTTAATTTTATGTTTCAATCTTAGCTATTGAAAAAAATGTAAAAGATCATATGCTAATCTCATGGGAAGTAATGACATCACATAAAGAAAAGTATAAGTGGTAAAATTTATTGGAAGTTGACAAACATAGCATTGGTCAATGATGCAATTCATGAAAGAATTAATAAGGGAAGAGAAGATTCACATATAAATATACTATCTCAGACATCTTTTATGATTGTGAGCCCCCATTAAGTATTTTATGCCAAATTGTTGATGTTGGACAAGGAAGACAACGTAATGACTTATGTTTGCTAATATTCGCATAGAAGTTATATTGTTATATATAGATCCTCCAACATGTGGTGCTTTCTCAATATCTTTGCTAGCCAAAAACCGCACCAAGTAGAGATACTACTTGTGCATCCAAAAACCCTTAAACCCATTTTCATGTCATAAGAGTCCACTATACCTACCTATGGATTGAATAAGATCCTTCAAGTAAGTTGTCATGGGTGCAAAAGGAAATAAAAATTGCTTCTAAATATGTATGATCTTTTATTGTAAGGGAAAATAAGCTTTGTACGATCTTGTGATGGTAAAGGAATAAAAGCGACGGACTGCATAATAAAGGTTGCTATCACAAGGGGCAATATAAAGTGACATTCCTTTGCATTAAGAGCTTGCACATCCAAAAATAAAAAGCGCATGACAACCTCTACTTCCCTCTGCGAAGAGCCTATCTTTTACTTTTATGTATTTACTTTTCATGCAAGAGTCAATAGTGTTCTCCTCTATTCCTTTTTATTTTTCTCTTTTGCCAGAATCATGTGCTGGGGAAAGATCTAAACACATATATCCAGTTGAGTATGTGTGATCATGAGTTATTATTGTTGACATTACCCTCGAGGTAAATGAGTTGGGAGGCATAATTATAAGCCCCTATCTTTCTATGTGTCTGGCTGAAACTTTTTGCTCCATATATATGTCGTGAGTGTTAGCAATCATAGAAGACTAAATGATGGTTGAGTATGTGGACTTGCTAAAAAAAGCTCCTACATGAGACCCTTCCAGATGAATTGCAATTGCATTGTTAACTGAGAACATAGTTTGTCAGTTTTCAAGAAATTTTATGCTTTATACTTCGTTGTTGTGATGAATTGTTACTTGTTCATGAGAAGTTTTATGATGATAATATATTGCTGCTACGACATGATTCATGATGCTACTATGTCCATATTTTGTTTTTATCGACACCTCTCTCTCTCTAAAGCATGTGGACATGATTATCGATATTGGCTTTCGCTTGAGGACAAGCGAGGTCTAAGCTTGGGGGAGTTGATACGTCCATTTTGCATCATGATTTCCTACTATTATTTGTAATGTTTTTGGCCAATATAAGACTTTGTAGTGTCATTCTAATGCCTTTTCTCTCTTAATTTGCAAGATTTACATGAAGTGGGAGATTGCTGGCAGCTGGATTTCATGGCCTGAAAAAGCTATGTCAGAGATACCTATTCTGCAGATCTAAAAGTGCTAGTTATCAACTAGAGGGGGATGAATAGGCGATTTTTATGAAATACTTCAAAATAGGCAATGTCTTCGGAGTCATGTAGTTGAAACGAAGCCTAAACAAAATACAACAAAGATAAACTACACTAGCCATGCAGTAGTCAAGATACAGTACAAAGAAAGCACAAAGACAAGTAGCAGCTAGGTAGAACAGACCAGAATAGGAAGACAGTATGAAACCAATTATGCCATCAGAGTGAATGTCTTCACATAATGGATTCAACCAAAGCAGGCAGGCAATGACTTCATGAAGCTAAACTGAAGGTAAAGGGGTGAAGTGATAGAACCAGTTGTTCGATGAAGACAAGGATTTCATAGACCAGTTCCAGTTGTTGTGACAACTGTACATCTAGTTAGGGAGGCTGAGATTGAACTCGGAAGACCACGTCTTCACCTTATTCCCCTTGAGCTATGGTCACTTAGTCCTCGCCCAATCACACAGGCAAGTCTTCAAGGTACACTTCCAAAACTTCACAGACTTTGTTCACCGGCAGTCCACAATGACTCTTGGATCTCAGAACGCGACGCCTAACCGACTGGATGATCACTGTCTTCAAGTGCAATAAGTCTTTGGATCACGCAGAATAGAAAGACTTCAGTGATGCCAAACACTCTTTGGGCTCTGGGTGTTTGGGTTTGTCCTCGCAAGGATTCTCTCTCATAGGCTTTGGAGGTGGGTTGCTCTCAAATGACAAAAGTCGTACTCTTAACTCGAAGTAGCCACCAAATAATGGTGGAAGGGGGTGGCTATTTATAGCCAGGGGCAACCCGGCATGATATGTACGAAATGACCCTGGGTCATTAAGGAACCGACACCTGTCCAACTGTCGGATTTAAAACACACGCGATAGCTTGACTTGGGCTACAAGTAAAGCTGACTTATCCAACACAGGATAAGATTTCTCCCATTTGTCTTTGCTCGAAGACATAGGATTTGGGTTGAGCATCATGTCAGTTTTCGGACTTTGTTCACCTAGACCCCACTTAACAGTTTGGTGGTTCCTATGACTCAAGAAAGAAGAATATGAAACTACGAAAGAAACTATGTCTTCACGCTCCATTGTCTTCAAACTAATGTCTTCAGGTGTCATTATCTTCGACACAAATGTCTTCGCGAGCGACCATTGTCTTCAATGTCTTCATACATTTTTAGGGGTGATCTTCGATGAGTAAACCGAATCAATAGGGACTTCTACCCATGTTCTCCTGTGAATCTCACAAACACATTAGCCCCTCAACCAAGTTTGTCGTCAATACTCCAAAACCAACTAGGGCTGGCACTAGATGCACTTACAATCTCCCCCTTTTTGGTGATTGATGACAAACTGGTTGAAGTTTTCAACGGGGATAAAATATGTGAACGTTAAAGAACATGGTCATTAGCTTCATGAAGTTGGAGGGCTCCCCCTGAAGATGTGCGCATAAGTAATTTGCCTTTGAATGCAAATGCACATGGCAGGTTTTGCTTTGTGGAAATCTCCCTCTGTTCATGAAGTCAAATCATAGTGCATACAGAAATATTTTGAAGATAATGACATGCACAATGATAAATGGGCATCTGCAGAATGACTTCATGCACATAAGATAGATTTTAAACGGCGCACATCCAAAAATAGTGAATGTAGCAGACGTCCATCGGGACTTAAGTGTTCCAACTCAAAAACCAAATTTTCACGAACGAGAGTTGCAAAACTTAAAAAAATAAGGCACCCGACCCAATAAACCCGCTTGAAGACTATCAACCCATATGCTCCCCCTTTTGTCATCGAATGACCAAAACAGAATGAAGACATAGGCGTCTAAGCATTCCCGGAAGGCGTTGGTGAAGATGTTGTTGTAGCCGGATCGACGTTGGAGTTGGGCGGTGCAGAGGGGCCTGATGTAGCATCCTAGTGCAGTGAAGCCATTGCTGGTTAAGTGGCGTCGTCCTCCTCATCGATCACGCGAGCAATAACTGTTGGGGCGGATGATGAGTAGTCGGAGTCTTCAAGGGATGGTGTAGCATGCCACTTAGCAGATTCCGGGGACTTGGAGCCGAACTTGAAGTTCTCCTTGAAGCCATCGGCTTCGAGGTAATCTTTAGAGCATAGTAGTGTGAGGCTCTTCCAAGAACGCCGGTTGGCTTCATGAGCAACAAATGCATTCTTGGTGGAGAGATTGCGGAAGCGATTGATGTCAACAAGAAGACTCTGCACCTGGCGCTTCAGCCAATCATGATGCTTACCCTGCTTTTGATGAAGAGAAACTAGAAGTTCTCTGTCATTAAGTGTATGAGCCCGCTTCTGAGCCCTCTGTGGTACTGTGCTAGTGGTCACTTCAGTGTTTACATGATGAGGTAGGCGAAGCTGACCGACAAGGGGACCAAGAGCAGCATTAGGAACATGAGTGGCTTCAAGAGGAGCAGAGAAGCTTTGATAAGCAGCATTGTCTTCACAGAGTGGTCCTTTAGCAGGCTGAGGATAAATGGCTTCATGAGGCACATCAACTTCAGGCAAGAAGAGAACATGGTTACGAGTTGAAGCTTGATAATTGCCAGTGGAGCGAAGCCTAATCAGACGCATAATCCATGGAGCATAAAACTTTTGACCAAAGAGATCAATGCCCGAAGCCGCCAGTTGCCTGATGAAGAAATCATGCGTGTTGAAGCGTATGTCATTTAGTATATAGAAGGCCAATGTCTTCATGGTGCCTTCAAGCTTCGCAGAAGATGAGTGCCCTTTGATTGGCCATAGAGTATGCCTGAGAATGTGATAGATTGTGCAGGGCAAATACTCGAGGTCATTCATGAAGAAATGCGTTGGGTAATCAACTTCGACTAGCAATGGCTTCATCATGGAAAGCATCTGACTCATGTTGGGCTTAGGCTTCTGAAAAATGCTTTCCAACTCCTTCTCATAGGCTTGACAACCTGGTTCATAGAGATCACCAGGAGTGGGCAGGGATGTGAGCTCAAGAATGTCTTGAGCTTTGGCTTCATGATGAATATCACCTGTCATCCTGATGTCTACTACGCAACCTTCTTCTTGTAGACTCGTGTTGGGCCTCCAAGCGCAGAGTTTTGTAGGACAGCAAACTTCCCTCAAGAGGATGACCTAAGGTTTATCAATCCGTGGGAGGCGTAGGATGAAGATGGTCTCTCTCAAACAACCCTGCAACCAAATAACAAAGAGTCTCTTGTGTCCCCAACACACCCAATACAATGGTAAATTGTATAGGTGCACTAGTTCGGCGAAGAGATGGTGATACAAGTGTAATATGGATAGTAGATATAGGTTTTTGTAATCTGAAAAGATAAAAATAGCAAGGTAACTAGTAACAACAGTGAGAAAAATTGGTATTGCAATGCTTGAAAACAAGGCCTACGGTTCATACTTTCACTAGTGCCAGTTCTCTCAACAACGATAATATAATTGGATCATATAACAATCCCTCAACATGCAACAAAGAATCACTCCAAAGTTTCTATCGGAGAACGTAGGACAAAAACATGCATCAACCCCTATGCATAGATTACCCCAATGTCACCTCAGGAATCCGTGAGTTGAGTGCCAAAACATACATCAAGTGAATCAATAGAACATCCCATTGTCACCACAGATATCCCATCGCAAGACATACATCAAGTGTTCTCAAATCCAATACCCAATCCAACATAATGAAACCTCAAAGAGCAAGACTCAATTCATCACAAGAAGGTAGAGGGGCAGAAACACCATATGATCCAACTATAATAACAAAGCTCGCGGTACATCAAGATCGTGCCAAATCAAGAACACGAGAGAGAGAGATCGAACACATAGCTACTGGTACATACCCTCAGCCCCGAGGGTGAACTACTCCCTCCTCGTCATGGAGACCGTCCGGATGATGAAGATGGCCTCCGGTGATGATTTCCCCCTCCGGCAGGGTGCCGGAACGGGCTCCTGATTGGTTTTTTGTGGCTACAGAGGCTTACGGCAGCGGAACTTCTGATCTAGGGTTCTTTTCGGAGGTTTCTATATTTATAAGAATTTTTGGCGTGGGAAACAAGTCAAGGAGGTGCCCGAGGGGCCCACAAGCCCTCAGGGCGCGCCTAGGGGGGTAGGGCGCGCCCCTGGCTTGTGGACTCCTCGGGGCTCTTCTGGTCCAGCTCCGGTGCTTCGGGGGTCTCTTTTGGTCCATAAAAAATCACCGTAAATTTTCAGCCCATTCCGAGAACTTTTATTTCTCCACAAAAAAACGACACCACGGTAGTTCTGCTGAAAACAGCGTCAGTACGGGTTAGTTCAAATAAAATTATACCAAAACCATATAAAATTATTGTAAACATGGATGAATACTTCATAAATTATAGATACGTTGGAGGCCCAACACGAGTCTACATCCACTCAAGGACCCATGTCTTCTGATCCCTGTTGTAGCTTGAGATGTGTAATGTGGCATAAAATTGGAGTAGCAACTCCTCATTCCAGTGTTCCTTGTCCACGACAAATGGAAGCAGGCCAACATCTCTGAAGCAGTCAAGGGATCATTCCAAGTAGGGCAGACCGACCATGACATCACAATAGAGGCGCTTATGAGGAAAAATTCTGCCTTGATTGTACATCATGCACATATAGTAGTTGCGCTGCAAATAGCTCCATAAGCGGTCAGAAGACATTCGCGGCTTCTTGTATGGGTTCTTAGCTCTTTCAAAGAAGGTATTGTCATGTCTGAAGTTTAGCACACTGAAGGAGCTCTCAGTTGTGGCAACACTGGGAAGCCTTGGCATTCTAGGCATTGGCTTCTGAGTTTGAGGCCTTTGGTTGACATGGAACTCATATTGAGGGCCATGCACTTCGGGAGGTGTGAGAATAGGACATTTGACACTGACCAGTTCATCTGCATGATTGAATGCCCTTGCCATCGTATGCGGAACTGGTGTAGCAGTAGCAACATCAGAGGTAGATGGCTGAGATGATTCAGGCTGCACGTCGGCTTCAACCATGATTGCATCATTGGCTTCAATTGCAGTTGTCGGCGTTCCGGGAACTAGGGTACCCAGACTTGCCTGCCTGCGGCCCATGGCGTGGCTTCATCGATGGCCTGGTACGGCCATCTACAAGACTACCAAGACAATACCCTCGCGAGGCATACGACGTCAAGACCTCCCGAGCGAGCGGCCTTCCCAGGCTGCCTCCTAAGGAGCGGAGATTCCTATGCAGGTGCCCAAACCTCATGTGTTTGTGGTGACGCAAGCCATGATGACCAAGGCCAGACGGGCACCAGCGGGCGCAGAGGGGACAATTTCCTCTTTGGTGCTAAGGTGGCAAGCGCAGGCGTGGGTTCCCGAGGACTCGGGCAAAGGTTTCCATTCATGTGCAACGAGACTAAGACCACCAGGACGGCAGGATGGATGTCATCACCGAGCCCACCGCAGCGTCACACCAGAAGCTTTGCAGGCGAAGACTACCTTTCGTCAGGATAAGATGTACTACTTGTCCCCTTTCAAATTGGCCGTTGTGGAATCCCTTCCCGCCTATGTTTTGGGAAGAGGACCAAGGCCACTATAAATATAGGCTAGCCACCACCATAGAAGGGGACGGAGACCGAACCCCCAGAGAGGACGAACCCCCCCCCCCCCCCGGGATCGGATCCTTTCCACCCTCACCAGAGCAGACCTCACGAGGTTGTTCATCCCTTGTACTTGTTCATCCTCAGCCCCTCGTGAGGCAAATCCACCACAAAGCAGGAGTAGGGTCTTACACCGCAAGGTGGCCCGAACTTGGGTAAACTGCTGTGTTCATCTTCTTCCTTGTTCCTCGAGCTAGGCCGTAGGGTGACGAGCTGGTTGGCTAGATAGGTTGAGTTCTTCGCACACGCCCCAGAGTTCGAACCTTTCTTGGGTCTGCGGAGCCCTGAATCCGACATTTGGCGTGCCAGGTAGGGGCGTGTCGAAGCCTCTCTTCCACCGTTTGCTCCGCCGCCGTTCCGTCATTCCTATGGCCGACGCTCGCCGTGTCCATGCTGAGTGCCGCTCGCGTCGCCCAGACGGCTCCCGCGAGTGACGACACTCCTCGCCGATCTGCCTCCCCGGTGGCGAACGCCGCCACTGACCCTGCTGCTCATGAACAGCAAGACTCGTCGCTGCCACCGTCCGTGCGGCGCGACGGCCGCACCGCGACCCCATCACCAACTCCGGCCACGGCATCGTCTTCTCACGTTCGTCGCGGGCCGGCGAACGCGCAGGCTGCGCTGCTCATGGCACGTGAGCTTCTGTGCTATCGTCCGGCCAACGACCTCTACGACGACTGGCTCGCCCGCATCGCCGAGCTCGTCAACGCCGCTGGTGAGGCCCCTGCACCGTCCCGTTCGCCTCGTCCTCCGCCGTCCCTGGCGTGCGACGTGGCTCACAATGTGCCTCCCCCTCCTCCGCTGCATAGCGCAGACCCCGAGCCCAGGCGTGAGGCACCCCAGCGCGACCCGCTGCAGAGAGCACCGGCGCGCGATGAAGAAAGCTGCCAGGTGGTGCAGCGGCCCCAAGGAGAGGCGCGCGCGCTCCCAGCGCTGCCGCATCAAGACCGTGCACCGCCAGAGGCGGTGGCACGCGGGCGCCAAGACCAAGCTCCCCCCATGCGACCTGTACCTGTGAGTGCGGCAGGCTGCCGTGCTTTCACCCCAGAGCTGCGCCGCGTCGTTTGGCCCGGCAAGTTCAAGCCGGATCTGCCTCCACGCTACGACGGCACCCCCGACCCCGCTGAGTTCCTCTAGCTCTATGAGCTGAGCATCGAGGCGGCGAACGGCAACGGCACGGTCATGGCGAACTGGTTGCCCATGGCCCTCAAGGATGGCGTGCGTTCTTGGCTCCTGAACCTCCCGGTGGGGTCGATCTTCTCCTGGGACGAGCTACGCGAGCGCTTCATCGCCAACTTCCAGGGCACTCGGCGGCGGTCGAGAACTCAGATAACGAGGGTGCCATCCTGCCTCCTGAGGCCATCCCCGAGAAGAAGAACCAGCTCCTCCCAAAGGGCCGTCAGGAGGCTGGGGCACGTGGCAATCGTGCCTTAGGCCCCGCGCCCACTGCAGGGGTGCCTTTCCCTCTCACATAGGAAGGCGCGCCTGATGTCTGCTAGAACTACGTCGGTATTTCCCCAAAGAGGAAGGGATGATGCAGCACAGCGACGGTAGGTATTTCCCTTAGTGATGAGACCAAGGTTATCGAATTAGTAGGAGAACCACGCAACACTACGTGAACGGTACCTGCACACAAATAACAAATACTCGCAACCAGACGTATTAAAGGGGTTGTCAATCCCTTTCGGGCAACGGCGCCAGAGATGGCTAGTGGACGGGAGAAAGTTGTAATAGATTGGATAAATAGATCTCGAATAAATGCAAAATAAAATAAAGTGTAGCAAGGTATTTTTGGGTTTTTGGAAATATAGATCTGAAAACAAAAGCAAATAAAAATAGATCACAAAGGCAAATATTTTAAGAAAGAGACCCGGGGGCCGTAGGTTTCACTAGTGGCTTCTCTCGAGAAAAATAGCAAACGGTGGGAAAACAATTACTGTTGGGCAATTGATAGAACTTCAAATACTCATGACGATATCCAGGCAATGATCATTATATAGGCATCACGTCCAAGATTAGTAGACCGACTCCTGCCTGCATCTACTACTATTACTCCACACATCGACTGCTATCCAGCATGCATCTAGTGTATTAAGTTCATGGAAAAACGGAGTAATGCAATAAGAACGATGACATGATGTAGACAAGATCTATTTATGTAGAAATAGACCCCATCTTGTTATCCTTAATAGCAACGATACATACGTGTCGTTTCCCTTTCTATCACTGGGATCAAGCACCATAAGATCGAACCCATTACAAAGCACCTCTTCCCATTGCAAGATAAATAGATCAAGTTGGCCAAACAAAACCCAAATATCGGAGAAGAAATACGAGGCTATAAGCAATCATGCATATAAGAGATCAAAGAAGACTCAAATAACTTTCATGGATAAAAACATAGATCTGATCATAAACTCAAAGTTCATCGGATCCCAACAAACACACTGCAAAAATAGTTACATCATATGGATCTCCAAGAGACCATTGTATTGAGAATCAAATGAGAGAGAGAAAGCCATCTAGCTACTAACTACGGACCCGTAGCTCTATAAAGAACTACTCACGCATCATCGGAGAGGCACCAATGGACATGATGAACCCCTCCGAGATGGTGTCTAGATTGGATCTGGTGTTTCTAGAACTTGCAGTGGCTGGAATTGATTTTCGTCGACTTCCCTAGGGTTTCTGGAATATTGGGGTATTTATAGAGCAAAGAGGCGGTGCAGGAGGCCACCGAGGTGGGCACAACCCACCTGGGCGCGCCTGGGCCTCAAGGCGCGCCCTGGTGGGTTGTGCTCCCCTCGGAGCACCCCCCCCCAGGTGCTTCTCCGGCCCACTGGATGTCTTCTGGTCCAAAAAAATCCCCAAAAAGTTTCGCTGCGTTTGGACTCCGTTTGGTATTGATTTCCTGTGATGTAAAAAACATGCAGAAAACAGCAATTAGCACTGGGCACTATGTCAATAGGTTAGTACCAAAAAAATGATATAAAATGTCTATAAAATGATTGTAAAACATCCAAGAATGATAATATAACAGCATGGAACAATCAAAAATTATAGATACGTTGGAGACGTATCAGCATCCCCAAGCTTAATTCCTGCTCGTCCTCGAGTAGGTAAATGATAAAAACAGAATTTTTGATATGGAATGCTGCCTAACATGTTCATCACATATTCGTTTCTTTACAGCATGGACATTTGGACTTTTATATGGTTCAAAGCAATAGTCTAGTTTTGACATGATAACTTAAATACTCAAGCATATCAACAAGCAACCATGTCTTTCAAAATATCAACGCTAAAGTAAGTTATCCCTAGTCCATTATGCTCAATCATTGATCAATTCATGAAACACACTCGCATATTAGCTACACCCAATGCTCAAGTACGATCATAGTGCCCCTTAGTTGGTGCTTTATAAGAGAAGATGGAGACCCAAAATAAAAATTGCATAAAGTAAAAGAAAGGCCCTTCGCGAAGGGAAGTAGGGATTTGTAGAGGTGCCAGAGCTCAAAGTGAAAAATTGAGAGATAAAAACATTTTGGGAGGTATACTTTTCCCACCAACGAAAACGACTTAGAGTTCCCCACACTTTCCATGCTAGATATATCATAGGCGGTTCCCAAACAGAAAATAAAGTCTATTCCTTTTTCCACCATTTCTTTCATTTTCCATGGCTAGCCGTATCCACAGGTGCTCTCCATACCAACACTTTCCAAGGAATTTATTATTTGACAACATAAAGTAAATTCATTTATTCATTTTGGGACTGGGCATCCCGAATACCTTTGCCTTACTCTCGTGCAATGACAAGTGAATAAACACTCATCATGAGAATAACACATCTAGCATGGAAAATATCGGCCACCCCTCACCGCCTCGCGAGCGGTACGAGCACACAAAAGAGAAATTTATTTTGAAAATTAGAGATGGCACATGCAAATTTGCTTACAACGGCAAAAGACTACTGCATATAGGTAGATATAGTGGACTCATATGGCAAAACTGGTTTAAAGGGTTTTGGATGCACAAGTAGTGATCATACTTAGTGCAAAATGAAGGCTAGCAAAAGATTGAGAAGCGGCCAACCAAGAAACGAAAAATCTCATAAGCGAGCATTAAGCAAAATTAACACCGAATAATGCACCACAAGTAGGATATAATTTCATTGCATAACTATTGACTTTCGTGCATGCATAGGGAATCACAAACCTTAACACCAATATTCTTACTAAAGCATAATTACTCGTTAACATAACTAACATATCACATCATCATATCTCAAAACTATTACAAGGAATCAAGTTTATTTTGTCCAATGATCTTCATGAAAGTTTTTATTATATCCTTCTTGGATATCTATCACTTGGGACTAATTTTCATGTGTTGCTTTTGATAGGCTCAAACAAATATAAGTGAAGATCATGAGCATAATATTTCTTTCTCTCAAATTAATTTAAGTGAAGCAAGAGAGAATTTCTTAAAAAAATTACTAACTCCCAAATAAATCTAAGTGAAGCATGAGAGCACACCGTGCTCAAAAAGATATAAGTGAAGCATTAGAGCAATTCCATAGCTCATAAAGATTTAAATGAAGCATAGAGAGCAATTCTAACAAGTCATGGCATAATTTTGGCTCTCTCAAATAGGTGTGTCCAGCAAGGATTCAAGACTTAAAAAAAAAAGAAAAACAAGCAAAGACTCATATCATACAAGATGCTCCAAGCAAAACTCATAGTATGTGACGAATAAAAATATACCTCCAAGTAAAATACCGATGGTCGTTAGAAGAAAGAGGGGATGCCACTCGGGCATCCCCAAGCTTAGTTGCTTGATATTTCTTGAATATTATCTTGGGGTGCCTCGAGCATCCCAAGCTTAGTCTTTTGCTAATCCTTATTCCTTCCTCCATCGTAATCTCACCCAAAACTTGAAAACTTCAATCACACAAAACTCAACAAAACCTTCGTGAGATCCGTTAGTATAAGAAAACAAATCACCACTATAAGTACTGTAGAAAACCAATTCATATTTTATTATTGCATTATATTTACTGTATTCCAACTTTTCTATGGCAAAAACTCTTCAAAGAAAACCATAGAATCATTAAAACAAGCACACAATGCAAAGAAAACAGAATCTGTCTAAAACAGAACAGTCTGTAGCAATCTGAATATTTAGAATACTTCTGTAACTCCAAAAATTCTGAAAAATTAGGACAACGGAGGCAATTTGTATATCAATCTTTTGTAAAAAATTAAGAATTTTTCGTATCGGCTGTGAATTTTCAAATTTTTTTTACTGGACACAAAAGTTTCTGTTTTCTAACAAGATCAAATCAACTATCACCCAAATCAATCCTAAAGGCTTTACTTGGCACAAACACTAATTAAAACACAAAAAACTCAATCATAACAGTAGCATTATTATGCTAACACTCAAGAATAGAAAGCAAAAGGCAAAAAATAAATTTTGTTCATTGGGTTGCCTCCCAACAAGCGCTATCGTTTTACGCCCCTAGCTAGGCATAAAGCAAGGATCTAAGTATTGTCATCTTTGGTTCTAGATCCATAAGATGCTCTCATGATTGATTCATATGGTGGCCTAATTCTTGTTCTAGAGAAGTGTTCCATACCCTTCCTTAGTGGAAATTGAAATTTAATATTGCCTTCTTTCATATCAATCACGGCGCCAATAGTACGTAAAAACGGTCTACCAAGAATAATTGGACAAGACGGATTGCAATCAATATCAAGAACAATAAAATCTATGGCCACATAATTCCTATTTGCAAGAATAAGAACATCATTAATTCTTTCCATAGGCTTTTTAATAGTAGAATCCGTCAAGTGCAAATTTAAAGAGCATTCTTCAATATCGGTAAGACCAAGTACATCACATAAAGATTTCGGAATTGTAGAAACACTAGCACCCAAGTCACATAAAGCAAAATACTCATAATTTTTAATCTTGACTTTGATAGTAGGTTCCTATTCATCATGTAATTTTCTAGGAATTGAAACCTCTAATTCCAACTTTTCTTCTAAAGCTTTCATCATAGCATCAACAATATGTTTAGTAAAAGCTTTATTTTGTTTATAAGCATGGGGTGAATTTATCATGGATTGCAACAAAGAAATACAATCAATCAAAGAGCAACTATCATAATTAAAGTCTTTGTAATCCAAAAGAGTGGGCACATCACTAGTTAAAGTTTTGACCTCTTCAAACCCACTTTTATCAATTTTCTCAACAAGATTTTCAACCTCCGAATTATTGGGACGCCTTCTAACTAAAGTTGACTCTTCTTCAGTCCCTTTTTCATCAATCTTAATTTTACTAAACAAAGAATCAATAGAAGAAACACCAATCATTTTAAGATCTTTATCACTTTTATCTTCTAACGAGATTGGTTTAGCGGCCATTTGATTTACTAGGGTAGCTTGTGCATCGGATATTTTTCCTAGCAAACTTTCAGCAAAAGCATATTTAGATTGGAGATTGCAAACTTCTCTGCTAATATCATCAAGTTGTTTTGTTATAGCGTCAAGCACAACGGAGTGCTCCTTGAGTTCTTCAGTAAAATACTTATTATGCTCGAATTGTGTAGTCATGTATTCCTTAGTACTTTTCTCAATTTCAAGCAAAATATTGGGGTAAGGAACATCATAATATTTTCTTTGAGGCATCATGACTATGCAAACAAGAAAGCACGCAAAAACAGATCTAGCAAGAAAATGGCGAACGAAAAAGAGGGCGAATAGAACGGCAATTTTTTGTGAAGTGGGGGAGAGGAACACGAGAGGCAAATGGCAAATAATGTAAATTGCGAGGAGATGAGATTTGTGATTAGGAACTAGGTAGATGTTGATGTTGTCTCCTCGGCAACGGCGCCAGAAATTCCTTTTGATGTCTGCTAGAACTACGTCGGTATTTCCCCAAAGTGGAAGGGATGATGCAGCACAGCGACGGTAGGTATTTCCCTCAGTGATGAGACCAAGGTTATAGAACCAGTAGGAGAACCACGCAACACTACATGAATGGTACCTGCACACAAATAACAAATACTCGCAACCCGACGTATTAAAGGGGTTGTCAATCCCTTTCGGGCAACGACGCCAGAGATGGCTAGTGGACGGGAGAAAGTTGTAGTAGATTGGATAAATAGATCTCGAATAAATGCAAAATAAAATAAAGTGCAGCAAGGTATTTTTGGTTTTTTGGAAATATAGATCTGAAAACAAAAGCAAATAAAAATAGATCGCAAAGGCAAATATATTAAGGAAGAGACCCGGGGGCCGTAGGTTTCACTAGTGGCTTCTCTCGAGAAAAATAGCAAACGGTGGAAAACAATTACTGTTGGGCAATTGATAGAACTTCAAATACTCATGATGATATCCAGGCAATGATCATTATATAGGCATCACGTCCAAGATTAGTAGACCGACTCCTACCTGCATCTACTACTATTACTCCACACATCGACCGCTATCCAGCATGCATCTAGTGTATTAAGTTCATGGAAAAACGGAGTAATGCAATAAGAACGATGACATGATGTAGACAAGATCTATTTATGTAGAAATAGACCCCATCTTGTTATCCTTAATAGCAACGATACATACGTGTCATTTCCCTTTCTATCACTAGGATCAAGCACCGTAAGATCGAACCCATTACAAAGCACCTCTTCCCATTGCAAGATAAATATATCAAGTTGGCCAAACAAAACCCAAATATCGTAGAAGAAATACGAGGCTATAAGCAATCATGCATATAAGAGATCAAAGAAGGCTCAAATAACTTTCATGGATAAAAACATAGATCTGATCATAAACTCAAAGTTCATCGGATCCCAACAAACACACCGCAAAAAGAGTTACATCATATGGATCTCCAAGAGACCATTGTATTGAGAATCAAACGAGAGAGAGAAAGCCATCTAGCTACTAACTACGGACCCGTAGGTCTACAAAGAACTACTCACGCATCATCGGAGAGGCACCAATGGACATGATGATGTCGGGGAAATGACACCTATGGGGTCGAGTGGATCTCTTCTACGGTTTGGCAGGGAAGAGGGGTGCGCAAAGAGCAGATCTAGAGATCAACACGAGGGATTTTTACCCAGGTTCGGGCCGCTGAGAAGCGTAAAACCCTAGTCCTGCTTTGTGTGTATATTATGTGTTCTTGAGCTTCGGCTAGCTGCTATGCATGCAAGCTGGGCCGGTGAGTCCAAAAAGTCCCAATCCTTCTACAGTATGCCTTGGGCCGCCTTTTATATGTCCAAGGGGCTGCCACAGTGGCACACAGGAGGCGTAAAGTGCTACAGTGCACATGCTTATCTCTGGCGTCTTAGGACAAGCGCCTTAAATGCGCAGCTTACGTGCCCCCCTAACTTTATCGGGGACGAAAACAGAGCCCGTCCCATCCGTCGCCACCTCACTCCGTCCTGACACGCACCCAAGATGACGAGGCATGCGAGTGCCAAGCTGGCTGGCTAGCCGCTGCGCTGGAGCGGTGGCAGGATCTTCACGAAGATCTGCATTCCGCCACGCAGGTGCTCGCCAGGTTGGCTGGCTTATTGCTGTGCCGAGACGATGGCAAGGCGGTGGAGCCTTGTCGTGTGTGAGCCTTGCCGGGGCCTCGCGGTCGCCCCCAGCAAGAACCTTGCTGGGAAGTCCGCTCTTTGGTCTTCACGAAGATCCGGATGCCACCACGCATGTGCCCCTGAGTCTTGGTCTTGACGTTGTTGATGGTGTCAGAGCTCTCAACCTCAAGGGTGGTGTTCTTGTCAGTGCCTCGCAAGTCGTCCCGGCAAGGATCTTGCCGGGGAATCGCGAGCCGCCCCGGCAAGGATCTTGCCGGGGCTCCAGCTTGTCTTCTGCTCCCAAGTTACTAGCTTGGACACCGTCTTCGCTGTCTTGTATCTTGACTCCAACTGTCCCTGCCAAGCCTTGCCGCGGGCGCGGCTACAACTGCCCGTGCACAAGTAAGGGGTACTAAAAGGGCCCAAACTTTAGTACACCGACAGGAGCCCCCGGGCCTGGGCCACACACGCAGGCACAACGCGTTTTGGGCTAGGCCCAAACAGTGCGCGGGCACATGTGGCAGGGGTTAATTGTTGCAATCATTTCGTCTGCTGCGCTTCCTCACGATCGACATTGAATGCGCGACGTGGGGGTCGTGCGTGGAATGGTCGCAGCACGCCTGCGGAAATGCCTTCACATTGGATGGTAAAGAGGCGGCCTCGCGCCTTCCCCATAAAAAGGGGAATCCGTGGAGGCATTGCTCATTATCACCTTCGCTCTTTCCAATCTAGGAACCGCCGTCGTCTTCCTCCTTGAGCCCAAACCAGAGTTTCCTCATCCATCCACCCCCTCTGCGTTCCCACCATCCTCGACCTCCCGCTCCTCCCCAGTCTCTTATGGCACCCAAAGCGAGCAAGGGCAAGGGAGTGGCCAAGGCGAGCGAGGGGGAAGAGGTGCCGAAGAGCGAGTTGGTGAAGATGCGGAAGGAGAAAACCGTCTTCGCTCCGACGCTTGATGCGCGCGCTCTGAAGGAGCGGTACCAGTGCATGTGGGGGAGGAAGACGACGGGGCATCCTGCCACACGTGTCGTCCCCGCTTCTTGCGCCGTGCCCACTCCAGATAAATTTCCTTTCTTCGTCGATTATTTCTACTGCAGGCTCTGCCCCCCATTCTCAGATTTCTTCAACGACATCATGTATACCTTCGGCCTCCATCTCTTGGATTTTACGCCAAATGCCGTGGCGTGTATGGCCCTTTTCGCCCACCTTTGCGAGAACTTCGCCGGGGTGGCCCCCAACACGGTGCTCTTCTGCCACTACTTCATCCCTCTCATCCAGCCAGGAGAGGCCCTGTCTGGCTGCATCACCTGGATCCCGAGGACCTTGTGCAAGGAGACGTACCCAAACGGGACCCAGAAGGAGAAGTGGGACGAATGGCGGCACAGGTGGTGCTGGATCGTGGAGAAGGAGCCGGCGCCGTTCTGCATGCCCCGGCGAGTGCAAGTGGTTCGTGGCGGCAACTGGGGCGATCTCGACCCTCAAGACGAGAAGCTCACAGTCGCAACCACCAGAATCCACCGCCTAAACGCTGTCGGGCTCACTCTTGAGATGATTGGGGCCGACTTCCTCCGCCGCCGCATCGCTCCTCTGCAGAACAAAGGAAGGCCGGCTTGGGAGTTCCGGAATGCGGCGGATGTTATGAGGCTGTGCCTCTGCCTAAACAACAATTTGACGGTGATGCAGCACGCGGCCCTCTGCCAAAGGCTGTTCCAACTCAAGGCCGATAAGGCCAAGAAAGCCACCTAGGCCGAGAGGGCTGAGAAGGCCGACAAGCCGTTCAAGCTGCCGGCAGGCGTGGTTCCCTTGTGCAACAACTCCGCCTTGACTTCCATCATCGCCATGATGCCGGTGTTCAACGCCCACGGCCTTGACCCGACCTGGGTTGTGCCAGACGCGGCGCGGGTGCAGGAGTTCTTCGACAGCTTGTCGAAGAGGCGGGTTCACGAAGAACCACAACTCATCTGTGACACCACCGACGAAGAGGTGGCGTACATCGCCAGCAGGGCGAAAGAGGTGGGCCTTGCCGAGGAGGCCGGCAGCGTCGGCTTTCAAGAAGACAAGGCTGGCGAAGAAGATGAACTTGCCAAGCCAGAGGAGGTAACCGAAGAGGCGGCTGAAGAGGCACATGAAGAGGAGGCACACGACGAGGCCCCAGTCCCGGGGAAGAAGAAACGCGTCCTTCGGCGGGCTAGCTCTGATGAGCCAGTCCGGCGAGCCTCTTCGAGCGAAGAGGCCCCAGTCAAGGGAGCGGCCGGCAAGACCGCGCAGCGGCAAGAGGCCCAGCCGCAACCTGTGCGCCATACGAGGTGTACGGCCGCGGCGGCAAAGGAAGCAGCAGCCACTGCTTCTGCCTCGGCCAAGCGGCCCAGGTCCCCATCCCCATCTCCACCCCCTAGCCCGGACTCCACTCCAGAGGTCGACTTTGACCTCTCCGGTTTCAGCCCGAACAGGGCGGGTTCGCCAGAAGCAGAGGATGAGTAAGTGCCTTACTGCCGGCTTTATCTTTTGAGTCTCCGTTTTGATCATCTTATCTGACTTGTTCTAATTGTGGCTTGCCTCTGCAGAGACAAGGAAACACTGGCGCAGAGGATGGCGAAGAGGGATAAAACCTCAGTGGGCGACGAGCCCCTGGCAAGTACTTCAAGCGCGCCGGAGTTGATCATGATTAGCCCGGACCCCAGCCCACGTCGCAGCCCCCGGCTCAGCTCTCAGCGTGAGCACATTACCCACTTTCCGCTGGCGAGTGTCGGGATGTGCATTTTCACCTCTAACCTTGCCGGGGTTGCAGGAGAGGAGCGACAACAGGAGGAGCCGTTAAGGGCCACCCCCAACATGCCTCCTCCATCAACCACGCCACCTAGGGAGGGGTCCCCGGCAAGGATCCACACCAACGAGCCCACGCCGCCAAGGGAGAGACCCCCGGCAAGGGCTTCCCCCGATGAGCCCACGCCGCCAAGGGAGAGATCCCCGGCAAGGGCTTCCACTGACGAGCCCACGCACGCAGAGGAAGGGTCGGCAGGCACAGGTGTCGGCAGCTCTATCCCGGCAACGAGTGTTGCCGGGGAGGGAAACACCCCTCCACCATTCGTTACAGGTGAGCCGCTCGCTTCCTGGCCTTTGTCGATTCTTGAGTACGATCTCTTTTCTCTCTTTTTTTTAAAAACCCTGGCTCCATCTTGTTTCTCCTTCTTGGCCTCCAGATCCCTCCTTGGCAGATCAGATGGATGTCGACGCCACCATCGAGGAGACCGCCAAGGACGCTGCCGTCGAGGCCGCTGAGATTGCTGCTGACGAGGCCGCCAAGGGATCCGCTGGGGAGGCCGGCAAGGGGACCAGCGACCGTACTGACGGCATCCGTGCCACAGGAGCGCCTGGCGCTACATCGGTCCCGGGGTCCCCTGCTGCCGGGGAGACGGAAGTTGAAAACCAACCGTCGACATCCGAAGCCCCCCCCCCTCTAGCAGATATCTAAAGATTGGCGATAATTTGTTTGTCAGCATCCCAGGGACGGCAAGCATCGGAGCGCCAACCGAGGAGGAGGCTTTCGACAAAGAAGTCATCGCCGCTGCCGGGCTCAAGGTTGTCGACAAGCCGAGCGCCAGCAGCAGCGGATCTAAAGAAGACCAACTCCTCCAGGCCATGAGCGACAACTTTCAGAGACTCCAGGCGCTCCACCGTGCCCGTAAGGAGAAACTGGACTCCAGGGCAGCAGTTGTCGACGTGGCAAAGGCAAATTTCCAAAAGCATGTCGAGCAAATGCAGGTCTGGTTCACCGAGGCCTGGCAAGAGCTGAAGACTGGCCAGGAGCAACTGAGCCAGCGTTGGGAGGAGCTCCTTCTGAAGCAGTCTGATATTGAGAAGGCATAGGAGGAGGCCGCTGCACAGGCCGCCAAGGAGGACGCCAGTCTGAATCAGCGCCGTATTCTGCTTGACGCCCAAGAAGAAGACCTCGCCGCTCGTGAGAAGGCGCTTGCGGCCGAGCTCCACGGCAAGGACGAAGAAATTGAGAAGCTTGTCGTGCAGCGGACCCAGGAGCTGGAGCAGAAGCATAAAGACGCACTCAACGCTCTGGTCTTGGATCATGCCGGTAAGCTGAAGGAGGCCATCGACGCTGCCGAAGCCGCAGGGGCCACCAAGGACGAGCTGGCCGGCAAGGTGGAGAAACTGGAGGCGGAGCTGGAGAAGCACCGCAAGGAGGTCTCGACGCTAAAGAGCGACAGAGACAAAACTGTCCACACCTTGGCGGAGCTACAGGTCGCCATCTCTGACAAGACCAAGCTGCTCTCCGAAGCCAACGACTCCATTGCTGATCTGAAGCTGAAGTTGACCACTCTGGAGGAATCCCTTAATGGCAGTAGGGCTCGTGAGAAGACCCTGGCCAAGGACCTCAAGAATGAGAAGCTACTGCTTGAGAGCGCCGCCGCCACCCACAATGATTATGTAGAGGGCATGAGTCTCTGGACTTCACGCCTCATCGACGCCGCGGAGGGGCTCACCACGCAGCTGTCCGTCATGGGGATGCTGAACTTCAGGTTCTCCCATGACAGGGGGATTTCTGAGAGCGCCAGGCTGACCATGTTCTTCGAGGCCATCAACAAGGCTCTGAAGCTGCTCCACTCCAACCGAGCCACCCAACTGGCCAGCGAGTCCCGCAAGCTTTGCTGGGGCGCCCTCCTCAAAGTGCTCACCAAGGTGGTGTACAGGAACCCCGGCCTCGACCTGAGCCAAGACAGCTTGCCGGCGGATGCGGATCGCAGGGCGCTTGAAGAGCGTGTCTCGCCCAATGTCAGCATGGTTAACCAAGTCAAGAGGGTAGAAGGCCAGCGCCGGGACTAGTCGCTCCGCTTTTCCTTGCCGCTATGAACTCGTGCCCAAGATAGTTTATCTTAAGTTAGAACTGCGGCAAGCATTGATGTAATATAACTTGGTGTATTTTGGATTGAATGCATGCTATCTTCCTTGTTTGGTCCCTCCTTGTATGGCATACACCCTACACTTTTTTTTGGAAGGGCTTGCCGGAGCGCGCACCCTTGCCGCGAGCGCTTTGAGGAACAAATCCTTAGCAGCCTGCTGGGGGTGTCGCTGCCGGCAAGACACCTTGCCACTCTTATTGCAGCCACTTGAACTGCTGAGCAGACTCGAAACAGAGCAAGGACGCAACCAATCGCGACGAGGTTCCTTCGCGTGCAGGTTTTCCATACAGGAATTGAAACCGTTCGAGGAAAATAACTTTGTATTTAAAGAAAAATTCCTCAAGGTTTTACAACTTAGCTTTTTTGCTGGTGTACTCTTTCCCGCAAGACGCCACTTCGAACGTCGCCTGCTGATGCCCACACTCTCTATCCTCCCCGGCAAACTTGTATGCGAGGGAACCTTCTGTCCTTTGAGAAAAAGAAAGAAGAGAAAATAGGAACATGGAACCTTGGTGGTTCATCAGTACTTGCTGGAAATGAACGTAGTATAATATCCTGGACAGGCATGCATATGAATAAACATGGAAATCAACAAGAACTATACATACTTAAATTTATTCAACTGCGCACAGGGTCTGCGCCTGGCTTTGTACATAGGGTCATATGCCTTGCCGGCAAAGCTAGTACAAAAGGGGGTTGCCGGGGGTCCCTGCAACCGCGCCTCACGGGTAAAACTTGCGAAGATGTTCAATATTCCCGGAATTGCTCACTGGAATGCCATCTTCAGTCTCCAGGTGGACTGCGTCGGTCCTGGTGACTCCTATTACCTGATAAGGGCCTTCCCACTTTGGCGTCAACTTGTTGGAATTCTTGGCGGATTGAAGGCACCGAAGAACAAGGTCGCCTTCCTCAAGGCTTCGGGCATGAACCTTGCAGCTGTGGTAGCGGCGCAAGGCTTGCTGGTAGCGCGCGGCTCGTACAGCAGCCTGAAGACGATCTTCCTCAAGGAGCGTAGCATCATCTTGCTGCAACTGCTCTTGCTCAAGCTCATCATAAGCGAGCACTCGAGGTGACCCGTATATGAGTTCTGTGGGGAGAACTGCTTCCGCCCCGTATACCAGGGAGAAGGGTGTCTGGCCAGTGGCTCGATTTGGTGTCATCCTGATTGACCAAAGAATCGCCGGCAACTCATCAATCCAACGTCTTCCGCACTTGTGCAGCCTGTCAAAAGTTCTTGTTTTGAGGCCTCGCAGCACTTTAGCATTTGCCCTTTCTGCCTGGCCGTTGCTTCGCGGATGTGCAACAGAAGCAAAACGGATTTTGCTGCCGAGGTCCTGGATGTACTGCATGAAGGTGCGGCTCATGAACTGCGTGCCGTTGTCGGTGATGACTCTATTTGGCACACCAAAACGACAAACTAGTCCCTTGAAGAACTTGACGGCTGATTGTGCCGTCACCTTTCTCACTGCTTCCACTTCTGGCCACTTTGTGAACTTGTCGATTGCGACGTACAAGTACTCAAAGCCCCCGACAGCACGGGGAAAGGGGCCCAGTATGTCGAGCCCCCAGACCAAAAATGGCCAGGAAGGAGGGATCGTCTGAAGATCTTGAGCTGGCTAATGGAGCTTCTTTGAATGGAACTGGCACGCTTCACACTTGGTTACTAGTGCAGTCGCATCCTGGAGAGCAGTTGGCCAAAAGAAACCTTGCTGGAACGCTTTGCCGGCAAGGGCTCTTGATCCTATGTGAGAGCCACATACACCTCCATGTATTTCTGCCAACAGCGTCAGTCCTTCCTCCCGAGGGATGCACTTCAATTTCACGATGTTCGGTCTTTTCCTGTGTAGGACATCGTCCACAAACTGGTACATGCTAGACCGATGGGCTACTTTCTCTGCTTCTTCCTGTTCCTCAGGGAGTTCCCCTGTTTGGAGAAAACGAACGGTGTGCTGTGCCCATGCCGGAGCCTGAGGCTCGACGGCAAGGACTAAAGGCGCATCTTCTGCCATGGGAGCAGTTGTCTCTACGGCAAGGGCCTGAGGCCCTGCCGGAGCCTGTGGCCCCCCGGCAAGCTTGGCGTCATCCCCGGCAACCTTGCCGGCAGCTCCTAGGAGCTCGGCGGGAAAGTACTTGCCGGGGCTCAACTTCCTTCGCTTATTCTTTCCTGCCGATGGTTCAACGGATGGCTGATTTAGTTGGAGCACAAAAGTTCCTAGTTCCACAGGTAACTTGAGGGCAGCACGTTTTGACAGGTCGTCAGCAATGCTGTTCTCTGCTCGAGGAACATGCTCTGCTTGTAGACCGTCGAAACGCTCTTCCAACTTCCTCACTTCATCTACATAAGCTTCCATCAACGGGCTCTGATAATCTTTGTTAACCTGCCTGACAACAAGCTGCGAATCACCTCTGACGAAGAGCTTCGTAATTCCAAGGTCTGCCGTGATCCTGAGACCGGCAAGCAGTCCCTCATACTCCGCAGTGTTGTTTGTTGATCTCTCCCAGGGAAAGTGCATCTGGACCACGTACTTGAGGTGCTCTCCGGTGGGTGTGACAAGTAGCACACCAGCACCGACGCCTTGTAGCGAGAAAGCCCCATCAAAGTACATAATCTAGTCGCGACTTGTTTCCTTGCCGGGGAGAGTGGTCTCTTGAATTTTCTCGTCAGGCGTTGAGGTCCATTCTGCAATGAACTCTGCCAAGGCTCTGCTCTAAATCATTGAAGTGCTTTCAAACCTGAGACCAAAGCTTGATAGTTCCAACGACCACTCCACAATCCTTCCAGTTGCATCTGGGTCGTGCAGCATCCGTTGCAACGGGAAGCGAGTGATGATGGTGATCTCATGTGCCTGAAAGTAATGACGCAGCTTCCTTGAGGCCATAAGGAGGCCGAAGAGCAACTTCTACACCCCAGAGTATCTTGATCTAGCCCCCTGCAAGAGGGAGCTGACAAAATAAACCGGGTGCTGCACCACCTTCTTCTTCTGTATCACTTTGTTTGTTTGCGCAGATCCTGCCTCACCAGCACTAGACTCTGCCGGGGGACCTGCCTTGCCGGCACCAGATTCTGCCGGGGGTCTTGCCTCGCCGGCACTAGACCTCGCCAGGGAGAGCTCCGGCTCGTCATCCGGCGATCTTGCCACTGCCGTTGCTTTTTCATCAACTTCTCTCTGCGCCACTAGCGCAGCACTGACCACTTGATTCGTTGCTGCTAGATACAGCAACAACGGCTCTTGCAGTTTAGGCACGACTAGTGTTGGCGTAGAGGAGAGGTACCTCTTCAAATCTTGCAGCGCTGCCTCCGCTTCCGGAGTCCATTTCATTGGACCTGCCTTTTTCAAGATCTTGAAAAAGGGCAGGGCGCGCTCAGCAGATTTGGAGATGAACCTGCTTAGAGCAGCAACACAGCCAGCAAGTCGACGTACATCCTTGACTCGTCTTGGTGCTTCAATTTTCTCAATTGCCTTGATCTTGTCGGGGTTCGCCTCGATCCCACGTTGAGACACAAAGAACCCGAGAAGCTTGCCGGACGGAACGCCAAACACACACTTCTCAGGATTGAGCTTGAGATTGATCTTGCACAAATTTGCAAATGTTTCTTCCAGACCTTGTATCAGTGTCGCCTTGTCCTTGGTTTTGACCACTATGTCATCCATATAAGCTTCCATATTTCTATGTAGCTGGGGCTCAAAACCTATCTGGACTGCTCTGGCAAACGTTGAACCAGCGCTTTTCAACCCGAAAGGCATTCATATAAAACAATACGTACCACATGGGGTGATAAACGCGGTCTTCTCTTCATCTTCCTTTGTCATGAAGATTTGGTGGTATCCGGAGTATGCGTCAAGAAACAACAGCAAGTCACACCCGGCCGTGGAGTCCATGATCTGGTCGATGCACGGCAAGGGGAAAGGATCCTTTGGACAGGCCTTGTTGATATCTGTATAATCAATGCACAGCCTCCATTTCCCATTCGCCTTGCGCACCACAACCGGATTGGCCAACCACGTTGGGTGGAGCACTCCCCTAACCAAGCCTGCTGTTTCCAACTTCCTGATCTCTTCAATAATAAACTCTTGCCACTCCAAGGCCTGCTTCCTGACCTTCTGCTTGACGGGCCACGCATGAGGACAGACAGCAAGATGGTGCTCAATCACCTCCCTGGGAATACCGGGGATGTCAGATGTTTGCCATGCAAATACATCGACATTCGCCCGCAGGAAGGCGATGAGCGCGCTTTCCTATTTGCTGTCGAGGGTGGAGCTTATGGTGAAAGCTCCGCCCGTGCCATCCTTCTTGACGGGCACCTTCTTGGTCTCTGGTGGGGCAGCCTTGGATTTCTTGCTCTTGCCGGTGGAGCTCTCTGGCACTTCCTCGACGGGAACGCAGCACTCCGAAGAGGTGCGCTTGCCGGAGTAGGTGCAGGAGGTCTTGCCGGGGCAAGAGGTCTTGTCGGTCTTCTTCTCCCCGGGAGCTCCAGTGGCAGGAGCAAGTGCCTTGGCGGCAGGTGCTACAACTGCCTCCCGGTAGAGCTGATCGGCGCAGATGAGTGTGTCTTTCTCGTCGCAGTTGACTGTGATGATGCTCAACGGGCCGGGCATCTTCAGCGTGTTGTAAGCATAGTGTGATGCTGCCATAAACTTGGCCAATGCTGGCCGGCCAAGGATCCCGTTATACGGCAACGGGATCTTGGCAACATCAAAAACGATCTTCTCTGTCCTATAGTTCAGCTCACCACCAAACGTAACTGGTAGTGTGATCTTACCCTTCGGCTGGCTTCTTCCCGGATTGATCCCTTGAAACGCGCCCGTCTCTTCGAGATCTCCGTCGGGAATTTGTAACCTCTTGATCACATTGGGCGAGATCAAGTTCAGACCGGCCCCACCGCCAACTAGCATTCTTGCCACCTTGAGGTTGTGAATTGTTGGGGAAACCAACAATGGCAAACACCCGACCGCGGTTGTGCGATCAGGGTGATCCTCGGTGTCAAAAATGATAGGCGTGCGGGACCATTTCAGTGGCTTCTGGGCATCGATCGATGGCTCTATCGCATTAATCTCGCGTGCCCACTGTTTAAGTTGGCGGTGAGAAGAATGCAACGAGGCACCACCATCAATGCACATGGCCTCTGTAGCTTTTTGAAACTCATGCTCACTGGAGTCGTCGTCATCTTCGTGGTCATCATCCCCCTTCTTTTTGTCGCGGCCTCGAGCAGGCCTTTCTTGTTGTTTGTCTTTGCCGCGGCGGCCCCCTCGGCCACCACGTTTCTTGTTGGATCCTTCAGCACCATCCTGGCCCTTCTCCTTGTCTCGCCTTTCATATTCGGCCTTCTGCTTCTCGACGAGCAGCTCAACCTGCTGGCAGTTCTGGAGGTCATGGCCCTTGGTGCGGTGGATCTTACAGTATTGCTTGTCGGAGCCCTCCGGCTTGTCGGCAGCCGCCAAGTCCTAGTAGGCGGCGCACCCGGCAACCTCCTTGCCGGGGTCGTCAACCTTGGTCTTCTTGGCAGTGCCGGGGTTGCCGGATCCCTCGACGGCAAGCACGGTTTTGCCCTTGCGCTTCCTATTACGCCGTCGGCCCTTCTTTGCCGGGGCGGCGGCATCTTCATCTCCGGAGTCAGTTCCCGCGCCGGCATCTTTGTCGGGGTACTTCCTTCCTTCTTCAGCCCAAGCACATCTATCGGCCAAAACATAAAGCTCGGCAACATCCGTAATCTTGTTCATCGCCAGCTCTTCGCGCATCTTGCGGTTGCGCACATTCTGATGGAATGCGCTGACAACAGTGGCAAGATGAACATCCGGGATGTTGTACTGCACACGGCTGAACCTCTGTATGTATTTGCGTAAGCACTCGCCATCTTTCTGGGGAATGATATGTAAGTCACTTGCCTGGCCAGGAGCTTGGTGGCCTCCGGTAAACGCGCCAACAAACTCGTGGCACAGGTCCGACCAAGAAGAGATGGAATCTACTGGTAGGTGCATCAACCACGACCTGACATTGGGCTTGAGCACCAATGGGAAGTAATTGGCGAGCATCTTGCCATCGCGAGCCCCGGCAACTTGCATCGCGATGGTGTAAACGCTCAGGAACTCGGACGGGTGAGCCTTGCCATCGTATTTCTCCGGGACCTCTGGTTTGAACATGCGGGTAGTGGGCCACTGGAATCGCCGCAGCTCATGGGTAAAAGCTGGACAACCCACCTTGTAAGGTAAGTTACCAGGATCCCCCGGCGCAGGCTTTTCTACAGTGGGCCCTGTGCGCCTATCCGATTGATGGCGCGCTTCCCGCCGCCGCTCGATGGTAGTTCAAGCGTCTTCTTTGACCCGTTCCTGAAGAACTTGACGTTGGTCGCGGCGAGCTCGTGGATCGGACGACATCGTGGATCCGTCATCACGGGCATCGGCCAGTCAAGATGGCGACCGCTGTCGTCATGGTGGAGGGGAGTGCACCGTGGTCGTGGCGCCTCCGTTCTTCCCATCATCGACACGCGCCGGCTCAGTGGACCACCGCCGCGAAGGCTCCGCCAGCTGTGGCCCATCTCTATTGGCGAGACCGATGAGACTCTGGATCACAGCTCTCCATTCGTCTTGCTTCTCCGCAGCGGGAGGAAAATCCAGGAGGAGCTGTGCTCTCGTCAACGCTTCGGCTGGTGTAGGTGGCAGCGACAGGCGTGAAGAATGGGGGGTGCTCGGACTTCTAACCGCATTAGAAGGAGCCCCATCACGGTTCCGCGGTCGTGCGCCGTTTCCACCAGCATCTTGGCGTGCATGCCGGCCCTGTGCATCTCGAGAATGATGCTGAGGGCCCTTTCCGTGGGGACGCTCGGGGCCCCCATCATTACGGTGCCGCTCGTCGCACATGGCCTGGGAAGACCGCGGCGCACGCGCCGGCGGGGGTGTCTTGGAGGTCGCTGCGCCGCCCATTGGCAGCACGGCCCCGCCCCCAGACCCAGCGGCGCGCGGGTCGTCGTCGTGGCTGCGGATGATGTCGCTCCCCTGGCTTCACTCACCGGAACGTCGCGGATGCTCGTGATGTGCACCCCCGCCGCCATTCGTGTCTACACCGTCGCCCGTCCGTGCTGGCACAGGCAGATCGGCCGCAGATGAACCGATCGCTGTGATCGTCTTCTTCTTGGGAGCCATGGTGATCGAGAAACTAACGCGCTAACCACTAGATCAGGTTTGCACAACTTCTCCTCTATCCCCTACCTGGCGCGCCAAAGATGTCGGGGAAACGACACCTATGGGATCGAGTGGATCCCTTCTACGGTTTGGCAGGGAAGAGGGGTGCGCAAAGAGCAGATCTAGAGATTAACACGAGGGATTTTTACCCAGGTTCGGGCCGCTGAGAAGCGTAAAACCCTAGTCCTGCTTTCTGTGTATATTATGTGTTCTTGAGCTTCGGCTAGCTGCTATGCATGCAAGCTGGGCCGGAGAGTCCAAAAAGTCCCAATCCTTCTACAGTATGCCTTGGGCCTCCTTTTATACGTCCAAGGGGCTGCCACAGTGGCACATAGGAGGCGTAAAGTGCTACAGTGCACGTGCTTATCTCTGGCGTCTTAGGACAAGCGCCTTAAATACGCTGCTTACGTGCCCCCCTAACTTTATCGGGGACGGAAACAGAGCCCGTCCCATCCGTCGCCGCCTCACTCCGTCCTGACACGCACCCAAGATGACGAGGCATGCGAGTGCCAAGCTGGCAGGCTAGCCGCTGCGCTGGAGCGGTGGCAGGATCTTCACGAAGTCTGCATGCCACCACACAGGTGCTCGCCAGGTTGGCTGGCTTATTGCTGTGTCGGGACGGTGGCAAGGCGGTGGAGCCTTGTCGTGTGTGAGCCTTGCCGGGGCCTCGTGGTCGCCCCCAACAAGAACCTTGCTAGGAAGTCCGCTCTCTGGTCTTCACGAAGATCTGCATGCCACCACACATGTGCCCCTGAGTCTTGGTCTTGACGTTGTTGATGGTGTCAGAGCTCTCAACCTCAAGGGTGGTGTTCTTGTCAGTGCCTCGCAAGTCGTCCCGGCAAGGATCTTGCCGGGGGCTCGCGAGCCGCCCCGGCAAGGATCTTGCCGGGGCTCCAGCTTGTCTTCTGCTCCCAAGTTACTGGCTTGGACGCCGTCTTCGTTGTCTTGTATCTTGCCTCCAACTGTCCCTGCCAAGCCTTGCCGCGGGCGCGGCTACAACTGCCCGTGCACAAGTAACGGGTACTAAAAGGGCCCAAACTTTAGTACACCGACAGAACCCCTCCGAGATGGTGTCTAGATTGGATCTGGTGTTTCTGGAACTTGCGGTGGCTGGAATTGATTTTCATCAACTCCCCTAGGCTTTCTAGAATATTGGGGTATTTATAGAGCAAAGAGGCGGTGCGGGAGGCCACCGAGGTGCGCACAACCCACCTGGGCGCGCCTGGGCCTCCAGGCGCGCCCTGGTGGGTTGTGCTCCCATCGGAGCACCCCCCAGGTGCTTCTCCGGCCCACTAGATGTCTTCTGGTCCAAAAAAATCCACAAAAAGTTTCGCTGCATTTGGACTCCGTTTGGTATTGATTTCCTGCGATGTAAAAAACATGCAAAAAACAGCAACTGACACTGGGCACTACGTCAATAGGTTAGTACCAAAAAAATGATATAAAATGATTGTAAAACATCCAAGAATGATAATATAACAGCATGGAACAATAAAAAATTATAGATACGTTGGAGACGTATCAGCGCCCGGCGCCCCTATCGGGACAGGCTCGGGGGCTCTCATCTGGAGGGCCTCTGACCTGACCAGCATCACTAGGGAGGCGTTCGAGCACCACGTGGGGGCGTGCTTTGACGCGCGCCTCCGTGAGCAAGGCGCAATGTGTGGGGTGATGACCCACAAGTATAGGGGATCTATCATAGTCCTTTCGATAAGTAAGAGTGTCGAACCCAATGAGGAGCAGAAGGAAATGACAAGCGGTTTTCAGCAAGGTATTCTCTGCAAGCACTGAAATTATCGGTAACAGATAGTTGTGTGATAAGATAATTCGTAACGGGTAACAAGTAACAAAAGTAACTAAGGTGCAGCAAGGTGGCCCAATCCTTTTTATAGCAAAGGACAAGCCTAGACGAACTCTTATATGAAGCAAAGCGCTCCCGAGGACACATGGGAATTGTTGTCAAGTTAGTTTTCATCATGCTCATATGATTCGCGTTCGTTACTTTGATAATTTGATATGTGGGTGGACCGGTGCTTGGGTGCTGCCCTTCCTTGGATAAGCCTCCCTCTTATGATTAACCCCTCTCGCAAGCATCCGCAACTACGAAAGAAGAATTAAGGTAAACCTAACCATAGCATGAAACATATGGATCCAAATCAGCCCCTTACGAAGCAACGCATAAACTAGGGTTTAAGCTTCTGTCACTCTAGCAACCCATCATCTACTTATTACTTCCCAATGCCTTCCCCTAGGCCCAAATCATGGTGAAGTGTCATGTAGTCGATGTTCACATAACACCACTAGAGGAAAGACAACATACATCTCATCAAAATATTGAACGAATACCAAATTCACATGATTACTTATACCAAGACTTCTCCCATGTCCTCAGGAACAAACGTAACTACTCACAAAGCATATTCATGTTCATAATCAGAGGAGTATTAATTATCATTAAGGATCTGAACATATGATTTTCCAGCAAATAAACCAACTAGCATCAACTACAAGGAGTAATCAACACTACTAGCAACCCACAGGTACCAATCTGAGGTTTGAGACAAAGATCGGATACAAGAGATGAACTAGGGTTTGAGAGGAGATGGTGCTGGTGAAGATGTTGATGGAGATTGACCCCCTCTCGATGAGAGGATCGATGGTGATGACGATGGCGACGATTTCCCCCTCCCGGAGGGAAGTTTCCCCGGCAGAACAGCTCCGCGGGAGCCCTAGATTGGTTCTGCTCATGTTCCGCCTCGAGACAGCGGCGCTTCATCCCGAAAGCTTCCTTCTTATTTTTTCTAGGTCAAAACACACCATATAGCAGAAGATGGGTGTCGGGGGCCTGCCAGGTGGCCCACAAGGACGGGGGGCGCACCCAAGGGGGTAGGGCGCGCCCTCCACCCTTGTGGATGGTAGGTGGCCCCCCTCTGGTACTTTCTTCGCCCGATATTTTTTATTAAATCCAAAATGACTCTCCGTGAAGTTTCAGGACTTTTGGAGTTGTGCAGAATAGGTCTCTAATATTTGCTCCTTTTCAAGTCCAGAATTCCAGCTGCCGGCATTCTCCCTCTTCATGTAAACCTTGTAAAATAAGAGAGAAAAGGCATAAGTATTGTGCCATAATGTGTAATAACAGCCCATAATGCAATAAATATTGATATAAAAGCATGATGCAAAATTGACGTATCACGGGGCGCCAGGCGCTCAGGAGTTCATCACCAAGGCAATCGAGAAGCTTCGGGAGGCGCGAGCCATGCGTGGCGAGCGTCGCCCTGCGCCATCCAATGCAGCTGCCGCCCATGACATGGGTGGCAAACTGCGCATCTGCGTCAACATCCCAGGCCTCAACAGGGTTGCTTCGCAGGACCTCTTCTGGCCGTCCCACATTGGTAGGAGCGGGGGCTACCCCTGCAGCTATGTCCGCATGACGTTCGGCCTGCTGAACGTGGCCGCCTCGTACCAGCACCTCATGCAGGGAGCCTTGGCGGCTCACGAGGCCAGGTGCCAGGCGGTCCTGACCGAGGAGGTGACGGACCCTCGCGAGCCCCCCAGACCTCCGGAGCCTCCCGGGGCTCAGGAGCCGGTCGGCTCGTGAGGAGCGATCTCTACAGTACGCGTCTTCAGCTACTTCAACGCTTCTACAACGATGGTGCCAGGTGACTTTTTGGTTTGTTCAACTGAGGGCGCCCCTCGGGCTGCATCATCCTTAGGCAGAACTGGCTTTGCCTTCATGAGTTTCCTAAGTATCTCAACTGCCTGTCCGGTGCTTCGTCACTATGATGTCGCTGCGCCATCACGAATCCGCCCACGACCGCCTCATGATTAAGGACTGGCACGGCGTCTGTGCTCGGGTTCGTACCTGCAGCGTCGACAAACCCAAGCGACCGAGCTCTATCCCGCGGGCCAGCTCCCGTGCACGTCACCTCCCGTGGTCCTTGGTGCCTTGTTCTCGCATGAGCTAATCGCGTGTGGGCAAGTCCGGGCGCACAGCCCAGTTCGTACAACCTCAATTCGGCGCTTCGCCGCAGCGGGAGCCGTGCGCCGGCTGTTTTTTCGTGGGATCGTTGCATGAGAAGACTTGGCACGATGTCTGTGCTCGGGTCCGTCCCTACAAAGTCGATAAAACCAATGGCTGAGCTCTGTCTGGCGGGCCGGCCCCGTTCATGTCACCTCCTGGGGTCATTGGTGTTCGGCCTTCTCATGCGATAACCTCCGGAGGGGCATTCGGCGCAGGACCCCCCATCGCCCCGCAGGTTTCTTACGTGCGCCCCGCGCTGCAAAAATCAGGCGCAACCCGCCTGGAGGTAGGGCCTCGTGAGTCCCGCGCTAGCTCACGAGTGCCCAGATACACCTCCTCCAGTTCTGCCGTGCTAGCCATGCGTACGAACGGGGCTATACACGTCCTGGAGTCTCCCCCAGCGGGAACTCCCACCCACGTACCAGTGGAAGCCCCATGCTCCGCGCTGGCGGACGACACGGTCGAGGAGCGACTATGCCCACGATAAAGTGGAAGGACCATGCTCCGCGCTGGTGAATAAACAACTGAGGGCGCCCTCGCGGCCGCACCAACCTCAGGATAGCCTCTCGGCTCTACGATCGGCCACACCCCACAGCTTCCCCCTCAGGAGGATCACGCGAGGGGGCTTGACACGGGGGCTGTGCTCAGGCCCCGCCTGGCACACGCTACCCTACCAGGTCTGGGTACCTGGTCTTCTCATGTTCCCCCAGGTGAAAGCTGGTGGTCAAAGATATGAGGGCTACTCGCACGTCAAGGAGGACCTCCTGAGCATCGCGACTCAGGGGCCTCACTAGTCACGTAGCCCCTCGCCCCTTGGTGTCGTCCTGGTGATCCGGACGCCCCAACGGCGGTCGAGGTATGCGCTGGGCTGGGCCCTGCCGATGCAGAGCGCGAAGTCCTACACCCCGGCGTCCATGTTTCCTTCATGGGGGCTGCTCGCACGTCAAGGGGGGCCTCCTGAGCATCGCGACTTAGGGGCCTCACTAGTCACGTAGCCCCTCGCCCCTTGGTGTCGTCCTGGTGATCCGGATGCCCCAACGGCGGTCGGGGTATGCGCGGGGCTGGGCCCTACCGACGCAGAGCACAAAAGGAAGCACGAAGGAAACTTGGTGCAATAAGGAAACCACGGGGTCCGAGTAATTATTACAAGCACAGATTGTTCCACAAGCTTAAACAGAAGTCTTACGCCTCCACGAGGCACGGTAAATGTTGCAGGGTAAAACTAAGAAGGAATGCCACTGCCACCACCTGGCCCGCTCGTTGGAAGCCCCTCGTCGACAACGCTGCCACCGTCCTCACCGCTTTCGACTTCTGCTGCTAGAGCCTCAGAGATGGGAACCTCCGGAGGCAGGATCATGAGCAGCTTCGCCAACACCTCGCCACCGCGGAAGGATACCGCGTTACGTGCCATGGGGCGCAACCCCTCCTAGGTACCCCCTTGGAGCCAGCCACTCTTTTCTCACGCAAGTCGCTTGCACGTTAAAGGGGGGGCCTTGAGCACCGCGCCTCAGGGGCTCCTACTGGCCCTCGAGCCCTCACCCCCTGGCCTTGACCACGGCATCACGACCTGGCATACCAGCGGCTGCCGAGCCTCGCTCGAGAGCCGGGTCCCGAGGACGTAGAGCACCCTGACGAGCGGGAGAGATGGAGTCGGTAGGAGCCCTACGGGGGAGGGGGCGCCATCAGGAGAAGGGCGCAGCCTAACGGCGCACAAGAAGCTCGCCCTCGCGACAAGGAAACCACCGCAGGCTCGCCAAGATAAGTTGCTTCGCACACTCGGGCGCGAACCCCATAATCGGTGTTTCATCACTCGTGATTTCGCTGGGGCAAGGGAACTACCCTTTCAGTCCTTCGGGAGCCACTTGCGCGCCAAAGGGGACCTCCTGAGCATCGCGCCTCAGGGGCTCTTACCAGACCTCGGGCCGCTCACCTCCTGGCCTTGACCACGGCATCGCGACCTGGCATACCAGCGACGACCGAAGCTTGCCTGGGGACTGGGTCCTGTCGGTGTAGAGCACTAAGCTACCGCGAGAATAAAAAGGGGGAACCGTGCCCAAGCGAGAGACGCAAACACAACATAAGTTGGGGACGCTAACATCAAGGCAAAAGTGTCACGATCTTTACACACCCCCGCGGGGCCCTTCATGACTTTTGTGCAGGAAAGAAACGAAAGGAAAGGACCTCCTGTTGATCGCGACCCAGGCGGTGTCGCCCATGACGCCTGGCCGGCCCCATTCCTCCCTCAAGCTCGAGCGCGGCGGCGCGGCGGCTCGTAGCTGTCGTCGTCGCTTAAGCTTGGTTCAGAGGAGGCATCGCTGCTGCTGGAGGAATCACGGACAATGTCAAGGGCAAGTTCACCGCGAGAGGCCTCGCCGCCTCGCCAGCCTGAAAGGGGGCCGCCATCTTGTTCGCCTCCCCTGGGGCAGCACTCCAGGCATCGGCCGTCCTCCCCGAAGACCTTGAAGAAGATCGTCGATGCCCCATCGTACTCGAAGTGGATGGCGTGCCTCCCCTCCGAGCTGCAGGCACGGGCGATCATGCCAAAGTCAATGGCCTCGACCTCCGCCTCTGAGGCTTGGCTGCAGCAGCCGTTGTGCTGCAACCACAGCTTGACGGGCCCCCTCGGCGGTATCTCCCACGCTAGGGACCGCGGGAGCCGGATCCACGTGCGCAGCGGCATTGCCGCCCACACCACAAACTCGCAGGACGTGCCGTCGGCGTGGGCTTGCGGGCAGGGTGGCCGCACGACCATCGCTTGGTCTTCCCTACGACTCCGTCCTCCGCGACTTCCACGGCTGCTCCCACGGAGGAGGTGATGTTTGCTTGAACTACGTCGGTATTTCCCCAAAGAGAAAGGGATGATGCAGCACTGCAACGGTAGGTATTTCCCTCAGTGATGAGACCAAGGTTATCGAACCAGTAGGAGAACCAAGCAACACTACGTAAACAGCACCTGCACACAAAGAACAAATACTTGCAACCCGACGTGTTAAAGGGGTTGTCAATCCCTTTCGGGTAATGGCGCCAGAAATTGGCAAACGGACGGGAGATAAATTGTAGTAGATTGGATAAATAGATCGCGAATAAAATAAAGTGAAGCAAAATATTTTTGGGTTTTTAGAAATATAGATCTGAAAATAAAAGTGGCAAATAAATAAAAAGGCAAATAGCAAAATAGATCTAAAAATATATGATGAGAAAATAGACCCGGGGGCAGTAGATTTCACTAGTGGCTTCTCTCGAGAAAAATAGCATACGGTGGGTAAACAAACTACTGTTGGGAAATTGATAGAACTTCAAATAATTATGACGATATCCAGGCAATGATCATTATATAGGCATCACGTCCAAGATTAGTAGACAGACTCCTGCCTGCATCTACTACTATTACTCCACACATCGACCGCTATCCAGCATGCATCTAGTGTATTAAGTTCATGGAGAAACGGAGTAATGCAATAAGAACGATGACATGTTGTAGACAAGATCTATTTATGTAGAAATAGACCCCATCTTGTTATCCTTAATAGCAACGATACATACGTGTCGGTTCCCCTTCTGTAACTGGGATCAAGCACCGTAAAATCGAACCCATCACAAAGCACCTCTTCCCATGGCAAGAAAAATTGATTTAGTTGGCCTAACTAAACCAAAGATTCAAAGAAGAAATACGAGGCTATAAGTAATCATGCATATAAGAGATCAAAAGACTCAAATAACTTTCATGGATAAAAACATAGATCTGATCATAAACTCAAAGTTCATCGGATCCCAACAAACACACCGCAAAAAGAGTTACATCAAATAGATCTCCAAGAGACCATTGTATTGAGAATCAAAAGAGAGAGAGGAAGCCATCTAGCTACTAACTACGGACCCGTAGGTCTACAATGAACTACTCACGCATCATCGGAGAGGCACCAATGAGGATGATGAACCCCTCCGTGATGGTGTCTAGATTGGATCTATGGTTTCTGGAACTTCCGGAGGCTGGAATTGATTTTCGTCGACTCCCCTAGGGTTTCTGGAATATTGGGGTATTTATAGAGCAAAGAGGCGGTGCGGGAGGTGGCCGAGGTGGGCACAACCCACCTAGGCGCGCCTGGGCCCCCAGGCGCGCCCTGGTGGGTTGTGCTCCCCTCGGAGCCCCCCTCAGGTACTTTCTTGGCCCTACTTGTGTCTTCTGGTCCAGAAAAAATCACCAAAAAGTTTCGCTGCGTTTGGACTCCGTTTGGTATTGATTTCCTGCGAAGTAAAAAACAAGCAAAAAACAGCAACTGGCACTGGGCACTATGTCAATAGGTTAGTCCCAAAAAATGATATAAAGTTGCTATAAAATGATTGTAAAACATCCAAGAATGATAATATAACAGCATGGAACAATCAAAAATTATAGATACGTTGGAGACGTATCAGCATCCCCAAGCTTAATTCCTGCTCGTCCTCGAGTAGGTAAATGATAAAAATAGAATTTTTGATGTGGAATGCTGCCTAACATGTTCATCACATATTCTTTTCTTTGTAGCATGGACATTTGGACTTTTATATGATTCAAAGCAATAGTCTAGTTTTGACATGAAGATTTCAATACTCAAGCATATCAACAAGCAACCATGTCTTTCAAAATATCAACACTAAAGCAAGTTATCCCTAGCCCACTATGCTCAATCATTGATCCATTCATGAAACACACTCCCATATTAGCTACACCCAATGCTCAAGTACGATCATAGTGCCCCTTAGTTGGTGCTTTATAAGAGAAGATGGAGACTCAAAATAAAAATAGCATAAAGTAAAAGAAAGGCCCTTCGCAGAGGGAAGTAGGGATTTGTAGAGGTGCCAGAGCTCAAAGCGAAAAAAGTAGAGATAAAACATTTTGGGTGGCATGCTTTTCCTGTCAACGAAAACGATCGAGTAGTTCCCAATACTTTCCATGCTAGATATATCATAGGCGGTTCCCAAACAGAAAATAAAGTTTATTCCTTTTTCCACCATACTTTCACTTTCCATGGCTAGCCATATCCACGGGTGCCCTCCATACCAACACTTTCCAAGGAATTTATTATTTGACAACATAAAGTAAATTCATTTTTCATTTCGGGACTGGGCATCCCTAATACCTTTGCCGTACTCTTGTGCAATGGCAAGTGAATAAACACTCATCTTGAGAATAACACATCTCGCATGGAAATATATCAGCCACCCCCTACCGTTTCATGAGTGGTACGAGCACACAAAAGAGAAATTTATTTTGAAATTAGAGATGGCACATACAAATTTGCTTAGAACGGCACTGAAATACCGCATATAGGTAGGTATAGTGGACTCATATGGCAAAACTGGTTTAAGGATTTTGGATGCACAAGTAGTGATCATACTTAGTGCTAATGAAGGCTAGCAAAAGATTGAGAAGCATCCAACCAAGAAAATAAAAATCTCATAAGCAAGCATTAAGCATAACTAACACCGAATAATGCACCACAAGTAGGATATAATTTCATTGCATAATTATTGACTTTCGTGCTTGCATAGGGAATCACAAACCTTAACACCAATATTCTTACTAAAGCATAATTACTCATCAACATGACTCACATATTATATCAACATATCGCAAAACTATTACAAGGAATCAAGTTTATTTTGTCCAATGATCTTCATGAAAGTTTTTATTATATCCCTCTTGAATATCTATCACTTTGGGACTAGTTTAATGTGTTGCTTTTGATACCTCAAACAAATCTAAGTGAAGAACATGAGCATAAAAATTTTCTTCTCTCAAAATAATTTAAGTGAAGCAAGAGAGAATTTAAAAAAAAATACTAACTCTCAAATAAATCTAAGTGAAGCATGAGAGCATTTCTTCAAAAATACTAAAGAACACCATGCTCAAAAAGATATAAGTGAAGCACTACTGCAATTCCATAGCTCATAAAGATTTAAGTGAAGCATAGAGAGCAATTCTAACAAGTCATAGCATAATTTGGCTCCCTCAAATAGGTGTGTCTGTCGGGGACGAATCCGCGATCACCTATGGGACCCAGGGAAGGACCCCTTTATGTTCGGCAGGGAGAGACGGTCGCACGAAGAGCAAATCTAGCGAAGAACACGACAGTGCACGAGAGAGATTTACCCAGGTTTGGGCCGCACGGATGCGTAAAACCCTACTCCTGCTTTTTGGTTTATTATCTATATGATTGTTCTAGCTCCAGGAGCGCTACAGTACAGAGTAGCTGCGTACAACACTGGAGTTCTCCATCTCCCCGTTCCTCTTTTTCTCCACGTTGCCTAAGGGCCTCCTTTTATACGCACAAAGGGGTCACCAACAGGTGGCAAACAGTAAAGGTAGAGGTGGAAAGTTGCTACAATAAGGCCATTATTACCAGGATGACATGTCCTACCTACCACTGACGGCAGGGGACAAGGGCATTAAATGCCCATGCCTTTGCTGTCCAGATACATGTACCCGGACGTCTTGGACGTGGGAAAAGCCTATCCCACCTGCTCCTGCACCGCTAGCTACAGTGTACCGCCGTCTACATAGTGCTCTGCCACACACGCTTGGAAGGACCCAGAGCGCCACGCTGGCAGAGGCACCGGAGCAGCACAGTAGCACAGTGGTACAGTAACGCTTGCCGCGGCAAGACCTTGCCGCACCTGACAGCTTGCCGCAACCCATAGCTTGCCGCGCAAGGTAACTTGCCGGGGCAAGTACCTTGCCGCAGCTGCTATCTTGCCGCAGCCAATGACTTGCCGGGGCAAGTACCCTGCCGCGGCAAGTACTCTGCTACAGCAAACCTCAGGCTGGGCCTCAGCTGTCCCTCCCGGCAAGCTCCTCTTGCCGGGGCCTTAACTCTTGCTTTGTATACTTTGTTCTTGAATGGCTTAATAATCTTGAGCTTCTCTCTGGCTGTCCTCCCGCAAGCCTGGCCGCGGGATGCTACTACTGCCCGTGCACAAGTACGGGGTACTAGGGTACCCCTATTCTAGTACACCGACAGGAGCCCCCGGGCCTGGGCCACACACGGTGCCGGGCGTTGTTGGGCCAGGCCCAAACAGTGCACGGGCACGCGTGGCTGGGATAAGCCGAAACGTCTCTATGCTGTTTAATTGCACGCTCTCCCACGCGTCGCGCGTTGAATGCGGAGCGTGGGAAGCGTGCGCAGTTATCTCGAATGACGAAGGGGCGGATGGTTCCGCATCTTTCCCCATAAAAGGAGGGACCTGCAGAAGCACTCACACACCCCTCTCACCATTCTCGATCTCCAAATCTCCGCCTTCTTCTTCCTCCGCTCCAAAACAAAGCGGTTTCCCAATCCTCCGCCACCGCGCGCGTCCGCATCTCCCTCGGTCCTCAGCTCCGCCTTCGCCATGCCTCCCAAAGGAGAAAAGGGGAAGACGGGGAAGTCCTCAAGGACGGAGACCCAGGCGCAGTTGAAGAGGCAGAAGTACGCGCTCTTCGCTCCGACGCTCACGGGGGCGGATCTGAAGGCCAAATTCCAAGGCATGTGGGCCGTGAGGACCAAGGCACATCCGGCCACCCGCGTTCGCCCAGCCACCGACGAGAGCGAAGTGAGCAAGTACCCCTTCTTCGCTTGCTACTTTTGGTGCGGGCTCTGCCCACCGTACTCGGATTTCTTCAGCGACGTCATGTACACCTTCAATCTCCGTCTGCTGGATCTCACACCGAATGCCGTATCCACCATGGCAATATTTGCGCATCTGTGCGAGAACTTCGTCGGCGTCGCACCCAACACCGCGCTGTTCAGGCATTACTTCACTCCCCGTGCTGAAAAGGGGGAGCCTCTCACTGTTGGTGTCTCGTTCGTTTCAAGATTGGGCGCCAAGGAGCATTATCTGAAGGGGGATCTCCGCCCAAGATGGGGAGAAATCCGGTCTGAATGGTGTTGGATCATTGACGATGAGCCGCCACCATACTGTGAGCTTCGCAAGACCCCAGCAGCGCGTGGCACGGACTGGAGCGATCTGGATCCCCAGGACAAAAAGCTTTAGATTGCCGCTACCAGGATCATACGGCTCAGGGAGGCCGGGCTCACCATAGGGATGGTTGGCGCAAACTTCCTCCGCCGCCGCATTGCTCCTCTGCAGCGGAGAGGAAGGCTGGCCTCTGATTGGAAGAACCCAGCCGATATCATGCGGCTGCGCCCTGGACTGATCAACAACTTCACAGTTCTGCAACACGACTTCTTCATGCGAGAACTGTTCAAGCAAGAGAGAAATCCAGAGAAGCGCGACAAGGCGTTCAGGCTGCCGAAGCACATCGTGCCCCTTTGCAACAACTCCGCATTGAGTGCAATCATCGCTATGATGCCGCTCTGCAATGCGCACAGCGTTGAAGCAACTTGGGACGTGCCGCTCGAAGAAGACGTGCGGCGATTCTTTGACTCCACAGTCGAAAAGCAGGTCCGGGTGGAGGAGTGGCTCGTCCGCAACACCACTGAGCAAGAAATAGAATTCATTGCTTGAAGAGTGGAGGAGGACAGGCTCGCCAGGGAAGCTGGCGATTTTGGTTATACTTTGGTGGAGCTCGACGAGGCACAAAAGGAGAGCCTTGCCGAGCAGGGGATGCTTGCTGGGAAGGGCGAGCTTGCCGCACCCGGCAAGGATGTCGGGCCAAGCCAGCCTGCCGACGAGTCAGGCAGCTCGGAGGATGAGGGCTCCTCTTCTGAGGAGGGCACCGAAACCCCACCGCAGTCAGAGTCCCCAGCCCCTCTGAGGAGGAAACGCCTTCGCAGGCTTGGCAAAGTGGCTGAGCGGCAAGAAGTTCAACAACCGCCGGAGCGCCGTTCGACGCGCTCGACCGCGGCAAGGGCTGGTGCTGCGGGAGCGTCTCACGCGGCCCCGGCAACTGGAGCAGGGTCATCAAAGACCGCTGCTACTACCCCCGCCAAGCGGCCAAGGAGCCCAGCTCCCCCTCCTCACACGGAGGCGGACTTTGATTTTTCCGCTCTCAGCGAAGAGGACGACGAGGAAGAGTAAGTTCCCTTGCCGCGACCCTCAATCTTTGTAAGATTTTGTTTCTGTCCTCACTTGTCGCGCTCCGGCCTTGCTTCCGCAGGGAGGAAACCTTGGCGGAGAGGACAAGGAAGAGAGCTAAGGTCTCGACGAGCAAGACCGTGGTGGTCGTCGAAGATGAGCCCACGGCAACCACCAGGGGAGCGTCTGAGACCATCCCGACCAGCTCGGAGCCCAGCCCTCGTTGCAGCCCCCAGCGTAAGTATTTCAACTACCTTTCGCTGGCGGTCGCTGAGGAACAAGCATTTGTCACTGACATCTTTGGGCGTGTAGGAGAGGAGCAGCAAGTGGAGCCATCTGAAGGTGCTCCAGAAGTACCACCCCCCTCGACCACACCGCCAAGGAGAAGATCTCCGGTAAGGGCTCCCACTAGCGAGCCGAGCCACGAAGAGGAGCCGGCAAGCGCCGAAGCCCCAAGCACCAGCGCTGGCGACCCCACCCCAATGACAAACGTTGACGGGGGAGGGGAGCCCACCGCTCCTGAGCTCAACACGGGTAAACCCACTTGCCGCAAAACTCTTTCTACTTTCTTTCTTTTGTCTTCTTGAATTTCTTCCTGAAGCTCTTTTTGCTTTACTTCTCGGGTTGGCAGAGCCCTCCTCGGTGGAGCCAATGAACATTGACCCTTCTGCCGAGGAGAACACCGCAGGGGCCGTCGACGACGAGGCCGCCAAGGCCGCCGCTGCCAAGGCCGACAAGCTGGCAGCCGACAAGCTTGCCGACGAAGAAGCTGCCAGGGCTGCCGAAGAGGCCGGCAAGGCCGCCAAGGATAATACCGCCAAGGCGCCCACCGATGAAGCCGCCAAGGCTGCTGAAGCTGAGGCCGCCCAGAAGGCTGCTGAGGAGGCCGGCGAGGGAGCCGGTGGTCGTACTGACGGCCCTGAGGCCACAGGAGCGCCAGGCGCTACTCCGACCACGGGTCCCTCAACCACTGATGAGGCGGCAGCGCCCAACTCGCCTCCGCCAAGCAAATACATCCGGGTCGGCGAGAACGTCTACGTCAGCCTCCCCTGGACGGTGGGCTCCAGAGCGCCAACCGAGGAGGATGTTGTGGACGAGGAGATCCTTGCCGCTGCCGGGCTCCAGCTTGTGGATGCGCCAGGCGCTAGCAGCAGCAGCACGTCTGAAGAGGAGCAACTGCTTCAAAAGCTGCTGAATCTTCATCGCGCCCGACGGGAGAAGCTAGCTTCCAGGGAGGCACTCATCGAGAAGGCCGAAGCTGACATGTTGAGGCGCACGGAGATCTTGGCGGACATCCGCGCGCGATCTCTTAAGGCATTAGAGGTCAAGCGGGCACAGCTAGCCGAAGAACGGCAGGCCCTCCTCCTGATGAAGCAAGACATTGAACAAAAACAGGAGGAGACCGCCAAGGAGTTGTCTGCTCAGGACGGTGATCTGAACCAGCGGAAAGTGGACCTTGATGCCCACGAAGAGGAACTTGCCGAGCGCAAGAAGAAACTTGCCGAAACCCTCCAGCAGAAAGACGAGGAGGTGGCAAGACTTGTCGCAGAGCGGACCCAGGGGCAGGCACAAAAACACCAGAAGGAAATCGAAGCCTTGGCCCAAGAGTACGCCAGCAAGTTGGTGGAGGCCACCAACGCTGTCGCTGCTGCAGAAGTGAACAGGAAGGAAACGGAGGAGAAAGTGGCAAGACTAGAGGCCGCCCTCAAGGCAAACGGTGACAAGCTCTCAACGCTTGAAAGTGAGAGGGCAAAGGTGACCCACACTTTGGCGGAGATGCAATTTACCATAGCCAAGAAGAACAATCTGCTTGCCGCCGCCAACGACTCCAGAGCAGACCTGAAGCTGAAGCTGACCACGCTGAAGGAGACGCTCGACACCACCAGAAAGCGCGAAGGGCTTCTAATGACAGAGCTCCAGAAGGAAAAGGGTCTGCTTCAAGATGCTATTGCAACCCACAAGAAGTTCAGGGATAACGTGGGGATCTTCACAGACAGGCTTGCCAGCGCCGCCGAGGACATCGACAAGGAGCTGACTGCCCTGAAGGTGCCGGACTTCAGGTACTCCACCGACAAGAACACGCAAACTAGCGTCAAGCTAGCCGAGTTCTTCGACGGAGTAGTAGAAGCACTCCAACAGCTCCAAGTCAATCACAAGGCTCAACTGGCCGACGAGTCACGCAGGCTTTGCCGGGGAGTTCTCCGGAGGTTGTTGGTGAAGATAGCATACAGAAACCCGGGCGTCGACTTCAGCAACATCTTCAAAAGCTTGCCGAAGGGATACAACCCCGCACCACTAGAGGCCCTTGTCGCGCCCATCGTGGAGAGGGTGGACCAAATCCAGAGAGTCGAAGCCGAGCACCGCAATTAGAGAGCCCATTCTTCTCCCTCCTTGCCGCCGCTAGACATGTTAAAGAACAATCTGTTTAAGCCGCGGCAACTTATCTTGTAATATAACTTGCAATATTTTGAAGTTAATGCATGTCATCTCCCTTGAGCAATTTCTTTCTTTGTGTGTACTTGCCCTACGCTTATAGGGAACTTGCCGGTGCGCGCACCATTGCCACGAGCGCTGGGTGCGGGACTTCAGCAGCCTGCTGGCGGTGCCGCTGCCGGCAAGCAACCTTGCCGCGCTCAGTGCAGCCACTTAGGTTGTTGAGCGGACTCAAAACAAGGTAAGGGCGCGACCGATTACGCTTAGGTTCCGTCGTGCACAGGTTTTCCATACAAAGAGTAGTATCGTTCAAGGAAAATAACCTTGAAAATAAAAAAGAATTTGATTGTTCAAACTTTGGCACTTAGCTTTGTCGCTGATCTCTCCGCGGCAAGGTCTTGTCACTGCTTGCCGCTGCCTTCTTCCCGGCAAGGCAAAGTTTCTTTGAACGACGCCTGGTCCACGCCTGGTCCATATCATTATCCCATCCCCCCCGGCAAACTTGTGCGCGAGGGAAGCTTCTGTCTCTTTGAGAAAAAGAAAGAAGAGAAAATAAAGATATAGGAGCTTGGCGGCTCGTTAATGCTTACCGGGGAGGCTGTACTGCACAGTATGTCAGATAATCATGCAAAATAAAAGTAAACATGAAATCGTCAAAAACTGCGAAATACAAAAGCTTTATTTATGCACAGGGTCTGCGCCTGGCTTTGTACAAAGGATTACATGCAACAGCGGCAATACTTGTACAAAAGGTGGTTGCCGGGGAAGGGCCCGGCAACCGCGCCTTATGGAAAAAACTTACGAAGATGCTCAATGTTCCAGGAATTGATCACTGGAATGCCATCCTCGGTCTCCAGGCAGACAGCGCCGGGCCTGGTGACTCGTTTCACCCGATAAGGGCCTTCCCACTTCGGCGTCAACTTTTTTGAATTCTTGGCCAACTGAACGCGCCGAAGAACAAGGTCGCCTTCCTCGAGACTTCTGGCATTAACTTTGCGGCTATGGTAGCGACGCAAAGCTTGCTGGTAGCGAGCAGCTCTCACAGCAGCCTGAAGACGATCCTCCTCGAGGAGCACAGCGTCATCTTGCCGCAGTTGCTCTTGCTCAAGCTCATCGTAAGCGAGCACTCGAGGTGACCCGTATACGAGTTCCGTGGGGAGAACTGCCTCTGCTCCATAAACTAGAGCAAAAGGCGTCTGGCCAGTAGCTCGATTTGGCGTCGTCCTGATCGACCAAAGAACCACTGGCAGCTCCTCGATCCAGTTCTTGCCGCACTTGCGCAGCCTGTCGAAAGTTCTCGTCTTGAGCCCACGCAGCACTTCAGCATTTGCCCTTTCAGCTTGACCGTTGCTTCGCGGGTGAGCAACAGAAGCGAAACAAACCTTGGCGCCAAGGTCTTCGACATACTGCATGAAGGCGTGGCTCGTGAACTGGGTACCATTGTCGGTGATGATCCTGTTAGGAACACCAAAGCGACAAACAATTCCCTTGAAGAACTTGATGGCTGATTGTGCTGTCACCTTCCTCACTGCTTCCACTTCCGGCCACTTCGTAAACTTGTCGATGGCCACATACAAGTACTCGAAGCCCCCGATGGCACGGGGAAAGGGGCCGAGGATGTCGAGCCCCCAGACTGAAAATGGCCAGGAGAGAGGGATTGTCTGGAGAGCTTGAGCTGGCTGATGAATCTGCTTGGAATGAAACTGGCACGCTTCACACTTGGTTACTAGTGCAGTTGCATCCTGGAGGGCGGTGGGCCAAAAGAAAACTTGCCGGAAAGCCTTTCCAGCAAGGGCTCTTGACCCTATGTGGTGACCACATATGCCTCCATGAATCTCCGCCAACAGCTCCTGTCCTTCTTCCCGGGGAATACACTTCAATTTCACACCGTTTGGTCTTTTTCTGCACAACATGTCATCGACAAATTGATACATATTGGACCGTCGGGCTACTTTCTCCGCTTCTTCCTGCTCTTCGGGAAGTTCTCCTGTCTGAAGGAAACGGACGATTTGCTGCGCCCACGCTGGAGCCTGTGGCTCGACAACGAGGACTAAAGGCATTTCTTCTGCCGCGGGAACATCAGGCCCTACGGCAAGAGCTTGTCGCTCTTCCAGAGCCGGCCGTTCCCTGACGAGCTTGGCGGGAACAGCCGCTTCAACGACAAGAGCCTGGGGCCCTGCAGGAGCGTGCTGTCCTTCAATAAGCTCGTCGGGAGCAGTTGCTTCAACGACGGAAGCCCAAGGCCTCGTCGGAGCATCTTGCTCCTCAGCGCTTCGATCAGGAGCGCCTGCTTCAACGACAAGGACCCGAAGTCTTGTCGGAGCAAGTTGCCCCTTTGCCTCTTGCCTAGGAGCACCCGCTTCAACGACAAGAGCGTGAGGCCTTGTCGGAACAAGTTGCCCCTTTGCATCTTTGGCGCTGGCTTTGGCAGCCTTCTTGCCGGCGGCTTCGGGGAGCTCTGCCGGGAAGTAGTCGCCAGAAGCCAACTTCCTCTTCCTGCCTTGCCCTACTGATGGCGTCACGGATGGCTGAGTTAGTTGGAGCACAAAAGTGCCTGGTTCCACAGGCAATTTGAGTGCGGCGCGCTTTGACAAACCATCGGCAATGTCATTCTCAGCACGTGGGACGTGCTCCATTTGTAGGCCGTCAAAGCGTTCCTCCAACTTCCTCACCTCATCTACATAAGCTTCCATCAATGGGCATTGGTAGTTCTTGTTCACTTGCCTGACGACAAGCTGTGAATCTCCCCTGACAATAAGCTTCTTGATCCCAAGGTCTGCCGCGATCCTGAGACCGGCAAGCAACCCCTCATATTCTGCAGTATTGTTCGTCGCCTGTTCCTTGGGAAAGTGCATTTGGACCACGTACTTGAGGTGCTCTCCGGTGGGTGCGACAAGCAGTACGCCAGCACCGGCGCCTTGCAGCGAAAAGGCACCATCAAAGTACATAAGCCACTCTTTGCTTGTCTCCTTGCCGGGGAGAGTCGTCTCTGGGATTTCTTCGTCTGGCGTTGGTGTCCATTCTGCGACAAACTCTGCCAAAACTCGGCTCTGTATGGTTGATGTACTCTCAAACTTGAGACCAAAGCTCGACAACTCCAACGCCCACTCGACAATCCTGCCTATCGCTTCTGGATTTTGCAAAATCCTTTTCAGCGGGAAGCGAGTGACGACGGTAACTTCATGTGCTTGAAAGTAATGGCGCAGCTTTCTCGAGGCCATGAGAAGGCCGAAAAGCAGCTTCTGCACACCAGAATACCTTGACCTAGCTCCCTGCAGAAGAGAGCTCACAAAGTAGACCGGGCCGACGTGATTGCGGCTGCTGGGGGGACTGGAGAGCGAGAGCTCCTATTACCTCCACCTGTCCAAAACCGGGCCAGCAACGCCAATCTTGGCGCTGCTGGGTCTGGGAACGCAGCGCTGCTCGCTGCTGCTGGCCCTGCAAGCTCCAGAAACGGTGCTGCGCGTTCTGGAACGCCTGCGCCGGTTCAGACGCCGCGGCCTTCGCAAGAAGCCCGTGACAGGCAGCGTCCTGACGCCCCAGGTGCCAGGCGCTCCCTGGATAATGAACTTGCGCATCGATCTCGAGATGCGCGGGGTCACCATACGCAACAACACGTTGGCGGGGTCGAGGTGCGGTCGCCTGGGCGTGGAGATGCTCCTTCTAACACTGTTAGGAGTAAGAGCATCCCAAAGTCCTCACGCCACTCGATACCTCCCTCACCAGCAGAAGCGTTGGCGCGTGCGCAGCTGCTCCTGAACTTCCCTCCACCAGCAGATAAGCTTGACGAGTGGAGGGCAACCATTCAGAGCCTTCTCAGCTTCGCTGATGCCGACCCGGTGCGCGCGGCCGACAAGAGAACTGGTGACAATGCTGTCACCAACAAGAACGGCGAGGGGGCAACAACCGTACACTCCCCACCCAGACGGCCTCGGTCGCCGACACGTCGAAACGACGCCCGTGGCGATGATTCCACGGCGTCGTCTGACCCGCGAGCTCGTCGTGACCAGCGCCTCGTTCTTCAGGAACGCAGAGGAGAAGACGCTCGTACCACTATCGAGCGAAGGAGAGAAGCGCATCGTCAGTCCGACAGACGCGCAGGGCCCGCTGTTGACATGCATGCGCCAGGGGATCCTGGCGACTTGCCGTACGCGGTAAGTTGTCCAGCGTTCACCCGTGAGCTGCGGCAGGTCTAGTGGCCCAATCGCAAGGCTTTCAAGCCTGACGTGCCGGAGAAGTATGATGGCAAGACACACCCGTCGGAGTTCCTCAGCATTTACACCATTGCGGTGCAAGCTGCCGGGGGACGAGACGACAAGATTCTTGCTAACTACTTCCCGCTCGTGTTAAAGCGCAACGTCGTCTCATGGCTCATGCACTTGCCGGAGAACTCCATTTCTTCATGGGCGGACCTGTGCCATCAGTTTGTTGGTGCCTTTACTGGCGGTCATCAACCTCATGGCCAGGAGAGTGATCTTCATCTCATCCCCCAGAAGGAAGGAGAGCCCCTGCGCAAATACATTCAAAGGTTCAGCCGCGTACAGTACAACATCCCAGATGTTCACCCCGCTGCGGTTATTAGCGCGTTCCATCAGAACGTGCGTAACCGCAAGATGCGGGAGGAAATGGCGATGACCAAGGTCAGAGACATTGGCCAGCTATATGCTCTCGCCGACAAGTGTGCGCGTGCTGAAGAGGGAAGGAAACTTCCCGGTGAAGGTGTTGGTCCAGGGGGGAGCTCAGACAGCGAAGGTACCGCCTCGGCAAAGAAGGGCCGGCGGCGGAACAACAGGAATAAAAAGGGCAAAGCTGTGCTTGCCGTCGAGCAGTCCAGCGGCAACGGCAGCGCCGACAAGGCCAAAGTCGAGGGCTCCGGCAAGGAGATTGCCGCGTGCGCCAACTGTCAGGCCTTGGTGGCTGCCAACAAGCAGGACGGCTCCGACAAGCAATATTGCAAGATCCACCGCACCAAGGGACACGATCTCCAGAACTGCCGATGAGTCGAGCAGCTTGTCGAACAGCAGAAAGCTGAGTATGAGAGGCGCGACAAGGAGAAGGCCCCAGAAGGTGCTGGCGGGTCCGGCAAGAAGCGCACTGCCCGAGGAGGGCGTCGCGGCAAAGCCAAGCAGCAGCAGAGAGACAGGCCTCCTCGTGGCCGCGACAAAGATGCAGAGGGGCAACTTGCTCCGACAAGGCCTCACGCTCTTGTCGTTGAAGCGGGTGCTCCTAGGCAAGAGGCAAAGGGGCAACTTGCTCCGACAAGACTTCGGGTCCTTGTCGTTGAAGCAGGCGCTCCTGATCGAAGCGCTGAGGAGCAAGATGCTCCGACGAGGCCTTGGGCTTCCGTCGTTGAAGCAACTGCTCCCGACGAGCTTGTTGAAGGACAGCACGCTCCAGCAGGGCCCCAGGCTCTTGTCGTTGAAGCGGCTGTTCCCGCCAAGCTCGTCGGGGAACGGCCGGCTCTGGTAGAGCGACAAGCTCTTGCCGTAGGGCCTGATGTTCCCGCGGCAGAAGAAATGCCTTTAGTCCTCGTTGTCGAGCCACAGGCTCCAGCGTGGGCGCAGCAGATCGTCCGTTTCCTTCAGACAGGAGAACTTATCGAAGAGCAGGAAGAAGCGGAGAAAGTAGCCCGATGGTCCAATATGTATCAATTTGTCGATGACATGCTGTGCAGAAAAAGACCAAACGGTGTGAAATTGAAGTGTATTCCCCGGGAAGAAGGACAGGAGCTGTTGGCGGAGATTCATGGAGGCATATGTGGTCACCACATAGGGTCAAGAGCCCTTGCTGGAAAGGCTTTCCGGCAAGGTTTCTTTTGGCCCACCGCCCTCCAGGATGCAACTGCACTAGTAACCAAGTGTGAAGCGTGCCAGTTTTATTCCAAGCAGATTCATCAGCCAGCTCAAGCTCTCCAGACAATCCCTCTCTCCTGGCCATTTTCGGTCTGGGGGCTCGACATCCTCGGCCCCTTTCCCCGTGCCACCGGGGGCTTCGAGTACTTGTATGTGGCCATCGACAAGTTTACGAAGTGGCCGGAAGTGGAAGCAGTGAGGAAGGTGACAGCACAATCAGCCATCAAGTTCTTCAAGGGAATTGTTTGTCGCTTTGGTGTTCCTAACAGGATCATCACCGACAACGGTACCCAGTTCACGAGCCACGCCTTCATGCAGTATGTCGAAGACCTTGGCGCCAAGGTCTGTTTCGCTTCTGTTGCTCACCCATGAAGCAACGGTCAAGCTGAAAGGGCAAATACTGAAGTGCTGCGTGGGCTCAAGACGAGAACTTTTGACAGGCTGTGCAAGTGCGGCAAGAACTAGATCGAGGAGCTGCCAGTGGTTCTTTGGTCGATCAGGACGACGCCAAATCGAGCTACTGGCCAGACGCCTTTTGCTCTAGTTTATGGAGCAGAGGCAGTTCTCCCCACGGAACTCGTATACGGGTCACCTCGAGTGCTCGCTTACGATGAGCTTGAGCAAGAGCAACTACGGCAAGATGACGCTGTGCTCCTCGAGGAGGATCGTCTTCAGGCTGCTGTGAGAGCTGCTCGCTACCAGCAAGCTTTGCGTCGCTACCATAGCCGCAAAGTTAATGCCAGAAGTCTCGAGGAAGGCGACCTTGTTCTTCGGCGCGTTCAGTCGGCCAAGAATTCAAACAAGTTGACGCCGAAGTGGGAAGGCCCTTATCGGGTGAAACGAGTCACCAGGCCCGGCGCTGTCCGCCTGGAGACCGAGGATGGCATTCCAGTGATCAATTCCTGGAACATTGAGCATCTTCGTAAGTTTTTTCCATAAGGCGCGGTTGCCGGGCCCTTCCCCGGCAACCACCTTTTGTACAAGTATTGCTGCTATTGCATGTAATCCTTTGTACAAAGCCAGGCGCAGACCCTGTGCATAAATAAAGCTTTTGTATTTCGCAGTTTTTGACGATTTCATGTTTACTTTTATTTTGCATGATTATCTGACATACTGTGCAGTACAGCCTCCCCGGTAAGCATTAACGAGCCGCCAAGCTCCTATATCTTTATTTTCTCTTCTTTCTTTTTCTCAAAGAGACAGAAGCTTCCCTCGCGCACAAGTTTGCCGGGGGGGATGGGATAATGATATGGACCAGGCGTGGACCAGGCGTCGTTCAAAGAAACTTTGCCTTGCCGGGAAGAAGGCAGCGGAAAGCAGTGACAAGACCTTGCCGCGGAGAGATCAGCGACAAAGCTAAGTGCCAAAGTTTGAACAATCAAATTCTTTTTTATTTTCAAGGTTATTTTCCTTGAATGATACTACTCTTTGTATGGAAAACCTGTGCGCGACGGAACCTAAGCGTAATCGGTCGCGCCCTTACCTTGTTTCGAGTCCGCTCAACAACCTAAGTGGCTGCACTGAGCGCGGCAAGGTTGCTTGCCGGCAGCGGCACCGCCAGCAGGCTGCTGAAGTCCCGCACCCAGCGCTCGTGGCAATGGTGCGCGCACCGGCAAGTTCCCTATAAGCGTAGGGCAAGTACACACAAAGAAAGAAATTGCTCAAGGGAGATGACATGCATTAACTTCAAAATATTGCAAGTTATATTACAAGATAAGTTGCCGCGGCTTAAACAGATTGTTCTTTAACATGTCTAGCGGCGGCAAGGAGGGAGAAGAATGGGCTCTCTAATTGCGGTGCTCGCCTTCGACTCTCTGGATTTGGTCCACCCTCTCCACGATGGGCGCGATAAGGGCCTCTAGTGGCCCGGGGTCGTATCCCTTCGGCAAGCTTTTGAAGATGTTGCTGAAGTCGACGCCCGGGTTTCTGTATGCTATCTTCACCAACAACCTCCAGAGAACTCCCCGGCAAAGCCTGCGTGACTCGTCGGCCAGTTGAGCCTTGTGATTGACTTGGAGCTGTTGGAGTGCTTCTACTACTCCGTCGAAGAACTCAGCTAGCTTGACGCTAGTTTGCGTGTTCTTGTCGGTGGAGTACCCGAAGTTCGGCACCTTCAGGGCAGTCAGCTCCTTGTCGATGTCCTCGGCGGCGCTGGCAAGCCTGTCTGTGAAGATCCCCACGTTATCCCTGAACTTCTTGTGGGTTGCAATAGCGTCTTGAAGCAGACCCTTTTCCTTCTGGAGCTCTGTCATTAGAAGCCCTTCGCGCTTTCTGGTGGTGTCGAGCGTCTCCTTCAGCGTGGTTAGCTTCAGCTTCAGGTCTACTCTGGAGTCGTTGGCGGCGGCAAGCAGATTGTTCTTCTTGGCTATGGTAACTTGCATCTCCGCCAAAGTGTGGGTCACCTTTGCCCTCTCACTTTCAAGCGTTGAGAGCTTGTCACCGTTTGCCTTGAGGGCGGCCTCTAGTCTTGCCACTTTCTCCTCCGTTTCCTTCCTGTTCACTTCTGCAGCAGCGACAGCGTTGGTGGCCTCCACCAACTTGCTGGCGTACTCTTGGGCCAAGGCTTCGATTTCCTTCTGGTGTTTTTGTGCCTGCCCTTGGGTCCGCTCTGCGACAAGTCTTGCCACCTCCTCGTCTTTCTGCTGGAGGGTTTCGGCAAGTTTCTTCTTGCGCTCGGCAAGTTCCTCTTCGTGGGCATCAAGGTCCACTTTCCGCTGGTTCAGATCACCGGCCTGAGCAGACAACTCCTTGGCGGTCTCCTCCTGTTTTTGTTCAATGTCTTGCTTCATCAGGAGGAGGGCCTGCCGTTCTTCGGCCAGCTGTGCCCGCTTGACCTCTAATGCCTTAAGAGATCGCGCGCGGACGTCCGCCAAGATCTCCACGCGCCTCAACATGTCAGCTTCGGCCTTCTCGATGAGCGCCTCCCTGGAAGCTAGCTTCTCCCGTCGGGCGCGATGAAGATTCAGCAGCTTTTGAAGCAGTTGCTCCTCTTCAGACGTGCTGCTGCTGCTGGCCCCTGGCGCATCCACAAGCTGGAGCCCGGCAGCGGCAAGGATCTCCTCGTCCACAACATCCTCCTCGGTTGGCGCTCTGGAGCCCACCGTCCAGGGGAGGCTGACATAGACGTTCTCGCCGACCCGGATGTATTTGCTTGGCGGAGGCGAGTTGGGCGCTGCCGCCTCGTCAGTGGTTGAGGGACCCGTGGTCGGAGTAGCGCCTGGCGCTCCTGTGGCCTCAGGGCCGTCAGTACGACCACCGGCTCCCTCGCTGGCCTCCTCAGCAGCCTTCTGGGCGGCCTTAGCTTCAGCAGCCTTGGCGGCTTCATCGGTGGGTGCCTTGGCGGTATTATCCTTGGCGGCCTTGCCGGCCTCTTCGGCAGCCCTGGCAGCTTCTTCGTCAGCAAGCTTGTCGGCTGCCAGCTTGTCGGCCTTGGCAGCGGCGGCCTTGGCGGCCTCGTCGTCGACGGCCCCTGCGGTGTTCTCCTCGGCAGAAGGGTCAATGTTCATTGGCTCCACCGAGGAGGGCTCTGCCAACCCGAGAAGTAAAGCAAAAAGAGCTTCAGGAAGAAATTCAAGAAGACAAAAGAAAGAAAGCAGAAAGAGTTTTGCGGCAAGTGGGTTTACCCGTGTTGAGCTCAGGAGCGGTGGGCTCCCCTCCCCCGTCAACGTTTGTCATTGGGGTGGGGTTGCCAGCGCTGGTGCTTGGCGCTTCGGCGCTTGCTGGCTCCTCTTCGTGGCTCGGCTCGCTAGTGGGAGCCCTTACCGGAGATCTTCTCCTTGGCGGTGTGGTCGAGGGGGGTGGTACTTCTGGAGCACCTTCAGATGGCTCCACTTGCTGCTCCTCTCCTACACGCCCAAAGATGTCAGTGACAAATGCTTGTTCCTCAGCGACCGCCAGCGAAAGGTAGTTGAAATACTTACGCTGGGGGCTGCGCTGGGGGCTGCGACGAGGGCTGGGCTCCGAGCTGGTCGGGATGGTCTCAGACGCTCCCCCGGTGGTTGTCGTGGGCTCATCTTCGACGACCACCACGGTCTTGCTCGTCGAGACCTTAGCTCTCTTCCTTGTCCTCTCCGCCAAGGTTTCCTCCCTACGGAAGCAAGGCCGGAGCGCGACAAGTGAGGACAGAAACAAAATCTTACAAAGATTGAGGGTCGCGGCAAGGGAACTTACTCTTCCTCGTCGTCCTCTTCGCTGAGAGCGGAAAAATCAAAGTCCGCCTCCGTGTGAGGAGGGGGAGCTGGGCTCCTTGGCCGCTTGGCGGGGGTAGTAGCAGCGGTCTTTGATGACCCTGCTCCAGTTGCCGGGGCCGCGTGAGACACTCCCGCAGCACCAGCCCTTGCCGCGGTCGAGCGCGTCGAACGGCGCTCCGGCGGTTGTTGAACTTCTTGCCGCTCAGCCACTTTGCCAAGCCTGCAAAGGCGTTTCCTCCTCAGAGGGGCTGGGGACTCTGACTGCGGTGGGCTTTCGGTGCCCTCCTCGGAAGAGGAGCCCTCATCCTCCAAGCTGCCTGACTCGTCGGCAGGCTGGCTTGGCCCGACATCCTTGCCGGGTGCGGCGAGCTCGCCCTTCCCGGCAAGCATCCCCTGCTCGGCAAGGCTCTCCTTTTGTGCCTCGTCGAGCTCCGCCAAAATATAACCAAAATCGCCAGCTTCCCTGGCGAGCCTGTCCTCCTCCACTCTTCGAGCAATGAATTCTATTTCTTGCTCAGTGGTGTTGCGGACGAGCCACTCCTCCACCCGGACCTGCTTTTCGACCGTGGAGTCAAAGAATCGCCGCATGTCTTCTTCGAGCGGCACGTCCCAAGTTGCTTCAATGTTGTGCGCATTGCAGAGCGGCATCATAGCGATGATTGCACTCAATGCGGAGTTGTTGCAAAGGGGCACGATGTGCTTCGGCAGCGTGAACGCCTTGTCGCGCTTCTCTGGATCTGTCTCTTGCTTGAACAGTTCTCGCATGAAGAAGTCGTGCTGCAGAACTGTGAAGTTGTTGATCAGTCCAGGGCGCAGCCGCATGATATCGGCTGGGTTCTTCCAATCAGAGGCCGGCCTTCCTCTCTGCTGCAGAGGAGCAATGCGCCGGCGGAGGAAGTCTGCGCCAACCATCCCTATGGTGAGCCCGGCCTCCCTGAGCCGTATGATCCTGGTAGCGGCAATCTCCAGCTTTTTGTCCTGGGGATCCAGATCGCCCCAGTCCGTGCCACGCGCTGCTGGGGTCTTGCGAAGCTCACAGTATGGTGGCGGCTCGTCGTCAATGATCCAACATGATTCAGACCGGATTTCTCCCCATCTTGGGCGGAGATCCCCCTTCAGATAATGCTCCTTGGCGCCCAATCTTGAAACGAACGAGACGCCAACAGTGAGAGGCTCCCCCTTTTCAGCACGGGGAGTGAAGTAATGCCTGAACAGCGCGGTGTTGGGTGCGACGCCGACGAAGTTCTCGCACAGATGCGCAAATATTGCCATGGTGGATACGGCATTCGGTGTGAGATCCAGCAGACGGAGATTGAAGGTGTACATGACGTCGCTGAAGAAATCCGAGTACGGTGGGCAGAGCCCGCACCAAAAGTAGCAAGCGAAGAAGGGGTATTTGCTCACTTCGCTCTCGTCGGTGGCTGGGCGAACGCGGGTGGCCGGATGCGCCTTGGTCCTCACGGCCCACATGCCTTGGAACTTGGCCTTCAGATCCGCCCCCGTGAGCGTCGGAGCGAAGAGCCCGTACTTCTGCCTCTTCAACTGCGCCTGGGTCTCCGTCCTTGAGGACTTCCCCGTCTTCCCCTTTTCTCCTTTGGGAGGCATGGCGAAGGCGGAGCTGCGGACCGAGGGAGATGCGGACACGCGCGGTGGCGGAGGATTGGGAAACCGCTTTGTTTTGGAGCGGAGGAAGAAGAAGGCGGAGATTTGGAGATCGAGAATGGTGAGAGGGGTGTGTGAGTGCTTCTGCAGGTCCCTCCTTTTATGGGGAAAGATGCGGAACCATCCGCCCCTTCGTCATTCGAGATAACTGCGCACGCTTCCCACACTCCGCATTCAACGCGCGACGCGTGGGAGAGCGTGCAATTAAACAGCATAGAGACGTTTCGGCTTATCCCAGCCACGCGTGCCCGTGCACTGTTTGGGCCTGGCCCAACAACGCCCGGCACCGTGTGTGGCCCAGGCCCGGGGGCTCCTGTCGGTGTACTAGAATAGGGGTACCCTAGTACCCCGTACTTGTGCACGGGCAGTAGTAGCATCCCGCGGCCAGGCTTGCGGGAGGACAGCCAGAGAGAAGCTCAAGATTATTAAGCCATTCAAGAACAAAGTATACAAAGCAAGAGTTAAGGCCCCGACAAGAGGAGCTTGCCGGGAGGGACAGCTGAGGCCCAGCCTGAGGTTTGCTGTAGCAGAGTACTTGCCGCGGCAAGGTACTTGCCCCGGCAAGTCATTGGCTGCGGCAAGGTATTGGCTGCGGCAAGATAGCAGCTGCGGCAAGGTACTTGCCCCGGCAAGTTACCTTGCGTGGCAAGCTATGGGTTGCGGCAAGCTGTCAGGTGCGGCAAGGTCTTGCCGCGGCAAGCGTTACTGTACCACTGTGCTACTGTGCTGCTCCGGTGCCTCTGCCAGCGTGGCGCTATCATCCATATAGGCTTCCACATTTCTGTGCAGCTGAGGCTCAAAAGCAATCTGGACGGCTCTTGCAAATGTCGAACCAGCATTTTTCAAACCAAATGGCATACGTACGAAACAGTATGTGCCACAGGGTGTGATAAATGCGGTCTTTTCCTCATCTTCCTCAGCCATGAAGAATTGATGATACCCTGAATATGCGTCAAGAAATGAAAGCAAATCACATCCTGCCGTGGAGTCAACAATCTGGTCTATGCGGGGCAAAGGAAATGGGTCTTTGGGACAAGCTTTATTGACATCAGTGAAATCAATACAAAGCCTCCATTTTCCATTCGCTTTGCGCACGACAACAGGATTGGCCAACCACGTAGGATGGAGCACTCCTCTGACGAGGCCTGCTGCTTCCAACTTCTTGATTTCTTCCGCAATAAACTCTTGCCGCTCCATAGCTTGCTTTCTGGCTTTCTGCTTGACGGGCCTCGCGTGGGGACAAACGGCAAGGTGGTGCTCAATTACTTTCCTGGGAACACCGGGGATGTCGGACGGTTGCCATGCAAACACGTCGACATTCGCCCGCAGGAAAGCAACAAGCGCGCTTTCCTATTTGTTGTCAAGTATGGTACTGATGGTGAAGGAACCACCAGTGCCGTCCTCCTTGGCGGGCACCTTCTTTGTCGCCGGCGGAGCGGCTTTGTTCTTCTTGCACTTGCCGGTGGAGCTCTCTGGTGCGTCCTCGACGGCAGCGCAGCACTCCGAAGAGGTGCGCTTGCCGGAGTGGGCACAGGAGCTCTTGCCGGAGTTCCTCTTGTTCTCCCCCCCCCCCCAAGAGCTTCAGCGGCAAGTGCCTTGGCGGCAGTTGCGGCAGCTGCTTCCCGGTAGATCTTGTCGGCGCAAATAAGCGCATCCTTCTTGTCGCAGGGAACTGTGATAACACTTACTGGGCCTGGCATCTTCAACACGTTGTAGGCAAAATGAGAGGCTGCCATGAACTTGGCGAGCGCTGGACGGCCAAGTATCCCATTATAAGGCAATGGAATATCGGCAACGTCAAAGGTGACCTTCTCGGTCCGGTAGTTCAGCTCACCGCCAAATGTCACTGGCAGCGTGATCTTCCCTTTCGGCTTGCTCCTTCCTGGATTGACTCCTTGGAAAGTACCAGTTTCCTCAAGCTCGCCGTCAGGGATTTGAAGTTTCCGGAGCACAGCGGGCGAATTCAGATTCAAGCCGGCCCCACCATCAACTAACATCTTCGTGACCTTGAGGTCGCGGATCGTTGGTGAAACCAACATCGGCAAGCACCCGACCGCCGTTGTGCGGTCAGGGTGGTCCTCAATGTCAAAGACGATAGGTGTGTCGGACCATTTCAGAAGCTTTCTGGCGTCAACAGATGGTTCCGCCGCATTGATCTCTCGCGCCCACTGTTTAAGTTGGCGGTGAGAAGAATGCAACGAAGCACCATCGTCAACACACAAGACTTCTGCGGCTTTCTGAAATTCGTGCTCACTGGATTCTTCATCATCTAGATCATCATCATCATCATCATCTTTGTCGCGGCCACGAGGAGGCCTGTCTCTCTGCTGCTGCTTGGCTTTGCCGCGACGCCCTCCTCGGGCAGTGCGCTTCTTGCCGGACCCGCCAGCACCTTCTGGGGCCTTCTCCTTGTCGCGCCTCTCATACTCAGCTTTCTGCTGTTCGACAAGCTGCTCGACTCATCGGCAGTTCTGGAGATCGTGTCCCTTGGTGCGGTGGATCTTGCAATATTGCTTGTCGGAGCCGTCCTGCTTGTTGGCAGCCACCAAGGCCTGACAGTTGGCGCACGCGGCAATCTCCTTGCCGGAGCCCTCGACTTTGGCCTTGTCGGCGCTGCCGTTGCCGCTGGACTGCTCGACGGCAAGCACAGCTTTGCCCTTTTTATTCCTGTTGTTCCGCCGCCGGCCCTTCTTTGCCGGGGCGGTACCTTCGCTGTCTGAGCTCCCCCCTGGACCAACACCTTCACCGGGAAGTTTCCTTCCCTCTTCAGCACGCGCACACTTGTCGGCGAGAGCATATAGCTGGCCAATGTCTCTGACCTTGGTCATCGCCATTTCCTCCCGCATCTTGCGGTTACGCACGTTCTGATGGAACGCGCTAATAACCGCAGTGGGGTGAACATCTGGGATGTTGTACTGTACGCGGCTGAACCTTTGAATGTATTTGCGCAGGGGCTCTCCTTCCTTCTGGGGGATGAGATGAAGATCACTCTCCTGGCCATGAGGTTGATGACCGCCAGTAAAGGCACCAACAAACTGATGGCACAGGTCCGCCCATGAAGAAATGGAGTTCTCCGGCAAGTGCATGAGCCATGAGACGACGTTGCGCTTTAACACGAGCGGGAAGTAGTTAGCAAGAATCTTGTCGTCTCGTCCCCCGGCAGCTTGCACCGCAATGGTGTAAATGCTGAGGAACTCCGACGGGTGTGTCTTGCCATCATACTTCTCCGGCACGTCAGGCTTGAAAGCCTTGCGATTGGGCCACTGGACCTACCGCAGCTCACGGGTGAACGCTGGACAACTTACCACGTACGGCAAGTCGCCAGGATCCCCTGGCGCATGCATGTCAACAGCGGGCCCTGCGCGTCTGTCGGACTGACGATGCGCTTCTCTCCTTCGCTCGATAGTGGTACGAGCGTCTTCTCCTCTGCGTTCCTGAAGAACGAGGCGCTGGTCACGACGAGCTCGCGGGTCAGACGACGCCGTGGAATCATCGCCACGGGCGTCGTTTCGACGTGTCGGCGACCGAGGCCGTCTGGGTGGGGAGTGTACGGTTGTTGCCCCCTCGCCGTTCTTGTTGGTGACAGCATTGTCACCAGTTCCCTTGTCGGCCGCGCGCACCGGGTCGGCATCAGCGAAGCTGAGAAGGCTCTGAATGGTTGCCCTCCACTCGTCAAGCTTATCTGCTGGTGGAGGGAAGTTCAGGAGCAGCTGCGCACGCGCCAACGTTTCTGCTGGTGAGGGAGGTATCGAGTGGCGTGAGGACTGTGGGATGCTCTTACTCCTAACAGTGTTAGAAGGAGCATCTCCACGCCCAGGCGACCGCACCTCGACCCCGCCAACGTGTTGTTGCGTATGGTGACCCCGCGCATCTCGAGATCGATGCGCAAGTTCATTATCCAGGGAGCGCCTGGCACCTGGGGCGTCAGGACGCTGCCTGTCACGGGCTTCTTGCGAAGGCCGCGGCGTCTGAACCGGCGCAGGCGTTCCAGAACGCGCAGCACCGTTTCTGGAGCTTGCAGGGCCAGCAGCAGCGAGCAGCGCTGCGTTCCCAGACCCAGCAGCGCCAAGATTGGCGTTGCTGGCCCGGTTTTGGACAGGTGGAGGTAATAGGAGCTCTCGCTCTCCAGTCCCCCCAGCAGCCGCAATCATGTCGGCACCCTCCTGCATGGGAGCAGGCGGGTTGGACATAGACGCACCGATGGCCGAAGTCTTCTTTTTTGGAGCCATAAGACGGAGGATGGCCCAAAAACTAACGCGCAAATCACTAGATTAGGTTCACGCAACCTCCTTCCCCCTACCTGGCGCGCCAAAGATGTCGGGGACGAATCCGCGATCACCTATGGGACCCAGGGAAGGACCTCTTTACGTTCGGCAGGGAGAGACGGTCGCACGAAGAGCAAATCTAGCGAAGAACACGACAGTGCACGAGAGAGATTTACCCAGGTTCGGGCCGCACGGATGCGTAAAACCCTACTCCTGCTTTTTGGTTTATTATCTATATGATTGTTCTAGCTCCAGGAGCGCTACAGTACAGAGTAGCTGCGTACAACACTGGAGTTCTCCATCTCCCCGTTCCTCTTTTTCTCCACGTTGCCTAAGGGCCTCCTTTTATACGCACAAAGGGGTCACCAACAGGTGGCAAACAGTAAAGGTAGAGGTGGAAAGTTGCTACAGTAAGGCCATTATTACCAGGATGACATGTCCTACCTACCACTGACGGCAGGGGACAAGGGCATTAAATGCCCATGCCTTTGCTGTCCAGATACATGTACCTGGACGTCTTGGACGTGGGAAAAGCCTATCCCACCTGCTCCTGCACTGCTAGCTACAGTGTACCGCCGTCTACACAGTGCTCTGCCACACACGCTTGGAAGGACCCAGAGCGCCACGCTGGCAGAGGCACCGGAGCAGCACAGTAGCACAGTGGTACAGTAACGCTTGCCGCGGCAAGACCTTGCCGCACCTGACAGCTTGCCGCAACCCATAGCTTGCCGCGCAAGGTAACTTGCCGGGGCAAGTACCTTGCCGCAGCTGCTATCTTGCCGCAGCCAATACCTTGCCGCAGCCAATGACTTGCCGCGGCAAGTACTCTGCTACAGCAAACCTCAGGCTGGGCCTCAGCTGTCCCTCCCAGCAAGCTCCTCTTGCCGGGGCCTTAAATCTTGCTTTGTATACTTTGTTCTTGAATGGCTTAATAATCTTGAGCTTCTCTTTGGCTGTCCTCCCGCAAGCCTGGCCGTGGGATGCTACTACTGCCCGTGCACAAGTACGGGGTACTAGGGTACCCCTATTCTAGTACACCGACAGTGTCCAGCAAGGATTCCTGACTTAAAATAGAAAGCAAAACAAGCAAAGGCTCATATCATACAGGACGCTCCAAGCAAAACTCATGATATGTGACGAACAAAAATATAGCTCCAAGTAAAATACCGATGGTCGTTAGAAGAAAGAGGGGATGCCACTCGGGCATCCCCAAGCTTAGTTGCTTGCTTCTCTTTGAATAATGGCTTGGGGTTCCATGGGGCATCCCCAAGCTTAGGCTCTTCTTACTCCTTATTTCTTCATCCATCGTGATCTCACCCAAAACTTGAAAACTTCAATCACACAAAACTCAACAAAACCTTTGTGAGATCCGTTAGTATAAGAAAACTAATCTTTACTTTAAGTACTGTATAAAACCCATTCAAATTTTGTTCTTACATTATGTCTACTGTATTATAACTTTACCATGGCTTATAACCTCCAATACAAACCATAGATTCATCAAAATAAGCACACAATGCAAAGAAAACAGAATCTGTCGAAAACAGAACAGTCCGCAAAGATAGGAATTGTTCTCATACTTCCCTAACTCCAAAAATTCTGAAAAATTAATAGAACAGAGACAATTCGTATATAAATCTTGTGTAAAAAATTCAGAATGTTTCGTTGCTTCTGTGAATTTTCAAAATTATTTTACTGGACACAAAAGTTTCTGTTTTCCAACAAGATCAAATCAACTATCACCAAAGCTATCCTAAAGGCTTTACTTGGTACAAACACTAATTAAAACACAAAAAACACAATCATAACAGTAGCATAATTGTGCAAACACCCAAGAACAGAAAGAAAAATACAAAAATAAATTTTTTTCATTGGGTTGCCTCCCAACAAGCGCTATCGTTTCACGCCCTTAGCTAGGCATAATGCAAAGATCTAAGTATTGTCATCTTTGTATCTAGATCCATAAGATGCCCTCATGATTGATTCATATGGTGGCTTAATTCTTGTTCCAGGGAAGTGTTCCATACCCTTTATCAAAGAAAATTGGAATTTGATGTTCCCTTCTTTCATATCAATCACGGCACCTATAGTCCGCAAAAACGGTCTACCAAGAATAATTGGACAAGACGGATTGCAATCAATATCAAGAACAATAAAATCTATGGGCACATAATTCCTATTGGCAAGAATAAGAACATCATTAATTCTTCCCATAGGCTTTTTAATAGTAGAATCCGCCAAGTGCAAATTTAAAGAACATTCTTCAATATCGGTAAGACCAAGCACATCACATAAAGATTTTGGAATTGTAGAAACACTAGCACCCAAATCACACAAAGCAAAACACTCATAATTTTTAATCTTGACTTTGATAGTAGGTTCCCATTCATCATGTAATTTTCTAGGAATTGAAATCTCTAATTCCAACTTTTCTTCCAAAGCTTTCATCATAGCATCAACAATATGTTTAGTAAAAGCTTTATTTTGTTCATAGGCATGGGGTGAATTTATCATGGATTGCAACAAAGAAATACAATCAATCAAAGGGCAATTATCATAATTAAAGTCTTTGTAATCCAAAAGAGTGGGCACATCACTAGTTAAAGTTTTGACCTCTCCAAACCCACTTTTATCAATTTTCTCAATAAGATTTTCACCCTCCAAATTATCGGGACGCCTTCTAGCTAAAGTTGACTCTTCTTTAGTCCCTTTTTCATCAATTTTAATTTTACTAAACAAGGAATCAATAGAAGAGACACCAACTATTTTAAGATCTTCATCATTTTTATCTTCTAACGAGATTGGTTTAGCGGCCATTTGTTTTACTAGGGTAGCTTGTGCATCGGATATTTTCCCTAGCAAACTTTCAGCAAAAGCATACTTAGATTGAAGATTACAAACTTTTGTACTAATATCATCAAGTTGTTTTGTTATAGCATCCAACACAACAGAGTGTTCCTTAAGTTCTTCAATAAAATATTTATTGTGCTCAAATTGTGTAGTCATATATTACTTAGTGCTATTCTCAATTTCAAGCAATATATTGGGGTAAGGAACGTCATAATATTTTCTTTGAGGCATCAAGACTACGCAAACAAAATTGCACACAAAAAACAGATCTGACGAGAAAACGGCGAACGAAAAAGAGGGCGAATAAAACGGCAAATTTTTGTGAAGTGGGGGAGAGGAAAACGAGAGGCAAATGGCAAATAATGTAAATTGCAAGGAGATGAGATTTGTGATTAGGAACCTGGTAGATGTTGATGCTGTCTCCCCGGCAACGGTGCCAGAAATTCATTTTGATGTTTGCTTGAACTACGTCGGTATTTCCCCAAATCGGAAGGGATGGTGCAGCACAGCAACGGTAGGTATTTACCTCAGTGATGAGACCAAGGTTATCGAACCAGTAGGGGAACCAAGCAACACTATGTAAACAGCACCTGCACACAAAGAACAAATACTTGCAACCCGACGTGTTAAAGGGGTTGTCAATCCCTTTCGGGTAACGGCGCCAGAAATTGGCAAACGGACAGGAGATAAATTGTAGTAGATTGGATAAATAGATCGCGAATAAAATAAAGTGAAGCAAAATATTTTTGGGTTTTTAGAAATATAGATCTGAAAATAAAAGTGGCAAATAAATAAAAAGGCAAATAGCAAATTAGATCTAAAAATATATGATGAGAAAATAGACCCAGGGGCCGTAGATTTCACTAGTGGCTTCTCTCGAGAAAAATAGCATACGGTGGGTAAACAAATTACTGTTGGGAAATTGATAGAACTTCAAATAATTATGATGATATCCAGGCAATGATCATTATATAGGCATCACGTCCAAGATTAGTAGACCGACTCCTGCCTGCATCTACTACTATTACTCCACACATCGACCGCTATCCAGCATGCATCTAGTGTATTAAGTTCATGGAGAAACGGAGTAATGCAATAAGAATGATGACATGATGTAGACAAGATATATTTATGTAGAAATAGACCACATCTTGTTATCCTTAATAGCAACGATACATACGTGTCGGTTCCCCTTCTGTCACTGGGATCAAGCACCGTAAAATCGAACCCATCACAAAGCACCTCTTCCCATGGCAAGAAAAATCGATTTAGTTGGCCTAACTAAACCAAAGATTCGAAGAAGAAATACGAGGCTATAAGTAATCATGCATATAAGAGATCAAAAGACTCAAATAACTTTCATGGATAAAAACATAGATCTGATCATAAACTCAAAGTTCATCGGATCCCAACAAACACACCGCAAAAAGAGTTACATCAAATAGATCTCCAAGAGACCATTGTATTGAGAATCAAAAGAGAGAGAGGAAGCCATCTAGCTACTAACTACGGACCCGTAGGTCTACAATGAACTACTCACGCATCATCGGAGAGGCACCAATGAGGATGATGAACCCCTCCATGATGGTGTCTAGATTGGATCTATGGTTTCTGGAACTTCCGGAGGCTGGAATTGATTTTCGTCGACTCCCCTAGGGTTTCTGGAATATTGGGGTATTTATAGAGCAAAGAGGCCACGATGAGGGTTTCCCAGGGATCCGGGACTAAATCCTATCATCGGGTCAGGGGGCATGGGTGTTTCCAGTTGTGACTGAGAGGGGGGCACCCCTTGGAATCCGCGCGTATTAATAGTGATCCCGTGCAGTACGTTGGTCTCTCCGTCTCAGAGTTTTACTTGAACGATGCGTTGGGTGATTCCTGGCATCTGGAAAGTTAATCTGGTGTGTGCTGGTTAGGTGTGTTTTCAACCCAAAGACCGTAATGGGAATTAGTCAGTGTCACGGTACTGACTAAAGAAATCCTTTACTTGTGGGTAAAGAGTACACCCTCTGCAGAGTTTAAACCTATTCGAATAGCCGTGTCCGCGGTTAAGGGCTTCAATCTGGGTTGGTCAAGTGTCGGTCTTAGTGTCGGTCTTCGGAGGAAAATAATTAAATTGAGCCTGAATTATTTTGCGGAATAATTATTGTCACCCTGTTGCTACCATGAATATTTTATGCTTGTTAAATATTATTATGGTTATGCATCATATTGAGGACTAACCCGTATCTCTTATTTTGAATTTTTCCTGAGTGTCTCAGGGGCTGGCTTGACTACCCCGGCACTCAATTTTATTTTCAAGACCTCTCGTGGCGTCCCTCGAGTTAACAGGCGGTTTATCACGCCACTACTCTTGTGGACACCCAATTGGCATTTCTCTTCAAGTCCGACCGTGGCGTCACTTGACACCCGACTGGCATTTGTTTTCAAGACCTCTCATGGCGTCGCCTGAGTTCTCGGATGGTCCTGTCTCGTCCGATTTCTCTTTTAGACACCCGATTGCAATTTCTCTTCAAGACCTACCGTGGTGTCACTTGACATCCGACCGGCATTTCTTTTATTTTGTTTCCTTTGACTTTCCTTATTTATCACTAACATTCCCATATATTCATTTATTTGCATATGCTATTATTTTATCATGCCATGATTAAATTCCTGTCGGTAGGCATTTTAAGTCCCTCATGAGCATTTGCATAAAGTGTAGTTCATCATGGTCATATAATTTAATTGTTGCATTCGGTATATCTTTTGTTCCTGATGTTTGCGAGTACATTCAAACGTACTCACAGGCTTGTCCCTGGCTATTTACTTGGCCAGGTCAGGATTTCTACAAGGAGTACCACAGCGATGTCCGTGCGGAGCCTAGGATGGCAGCCATGTGGGATAGGAATTATCCAGGTCAGCCGTTCCTGTGGGGAATGGAGCCCCATCGACGTTGAAGAACCACGAGACAATTCCGTCATCCACCACCAGAATCACTGTTGTAACATTAGACCTTCATGGTCTTGTATCGAATTCTTGTAATAGCTTGGTAATCTATAACAAGGACATGTCCACCAGTAACGGTAAATCCTGGGCTGGTGATGACACGAGGGGTTAATTTCTGGGATTTCGTGTCCCGGCCCCGACAGCCTTGGTATCAGAGCCAGGCTGACCATTTACTAATCCTATCTTAGCCTGGTCGCTATCTCTAGGTTTCCACACCATCCACATCCTTTCCTGTCCACAGTCAAGCCCATCCTATCCGATAACCGCACAGTGGCCAGCCGACACCTTTTGACAGTCGGTGCCCAACCTATCAACCTAGCCCATAGGCTATGTGCCTGTGGCCGACACCTGCGTTGTCCTATCTGCAAGCATGTGATGGAAGACTCTGCTGGCTTATAAGAGAAGCCTTGCCCCAAACCAGCACATCACAGCCTCACTCCCAGTTCGATATCCAAACCCCAAGATGCCTGGCCCCATCGTGCACAACGAGACCACCGCAGCCAAGCTTGAAGGCTTTGTAGCCATCCTCACCAATCTCACCCGTCGTGCTCTCGGCATCGAAGAGCCGCCGGAGTATGTCGTGTACCAAGAGTACGCGAGTGATGCCATCCACCACTACTGGGCCACGGTCCACATCTACGGGAGGGGCATCACCGCATAGCGCCCTTACCGGTTCACCGGGAGGTCGACCACCGACGAGCCCCAAGCTATCCAACTTGCAGCCCGAGAAGCTGTAGTTCAACTCCGGCATCGGTCGCCGAGGGTTAACTGCCGCTCCTTCTACTACTACCCTAGTCGTGATGGCTATGGTAGGTCGACCCAAGTCGCTAACGGAGACCATGAGACGGATCCTGCCCTAGTGCATCTGGTGCGCTACCTAAGAGCGCAAGAGACACTGTTCGATCAGGTCACCAATGATCTGATTAAGACCCGCAGGACGCTTTCTCTCTTGACCCGGGTGAGAAGTGAAGCTGCACCCGACACCGACACCCCGATAGTACTGCTTGGGAGGCCAGTTGAGCCCCCAAGGTCTGCCCATGTCATCCACCCGGGCAATGCATTCGTTTCCCCGGATGAACTCCGTCGTCTCTTGGGGATCTTCTCCAACGGACTGTAGCCACTACACCCCATGTGGGTCATCATCGCTACCCCAACCCTGCAGCTCCTCATAACACTCCAGCCAACTCCGACGTTGAAGCCCCCGGAGAGGCCTCGACGTCCGCGAGACACGCCCGTCTGGACGTCAACGAAGTGGACTAAGTCTGCCAGAGTAGTTGCCATGTCCTTAGCAACCTTGTTGCCCTGTAAATTCCACCGTCATGCCATAGACGAATATATGTATATTTCTAGCAGTGTGTAGTGCTTGATTGAATGATGTGCCTGTGTGTTATTGTCTTGTACATGATTGCTTGTCTGTTGTGATTTGCATTTAATTCTTCCGTCCTTAACAAATCTCGAGGACGAGATTTTCTTAAGGGGGGTAGAGTTTGTAACACCCCAAAAATTTAATCATGTTTTGACTAAATAAAATTTGGCCAGAATTAAAATTTTGAATTTTTACTTGGTCTTTTATTAATTTCAGAACCATTTTCTGTTTCTGATTTTCAAAATTCTTCCCTCCATATAGAAATTTTTGGAAATAATATTGTGGCTTTGGGGGTTTTCTTAAAACCATTTCATTACTACTTTAATAACAGTAGGAATTATTTTATAATAAAATTTTCCCAAAACTATTCCTTTAATAGCTATTTCAACATTTAAAATGCCTCTGTTGCACTACAACTATTCTAAATAATTGTTTTTAAAATTCCACAAAAATTATGGGAGGTCATGTGATGCCTACAGATCACTTTTATGCAAAAACCCAACTTGGTCTTTTGAAAAATTTGAGTGAAACAATCTCTTTTCATTTCTGTCCCATTTCTGAGTTATAACTGCAACCCCAATTTTCCCTGCTCCAAAAATTCTAAAATTTTTCCCACTTATAGTACTCCCGACAAAACCCTTAAGTCCAGAATATCAGCTCCATTTGCATCATTTAAGTTCACCAAATATTCCTCTAAAGTTTTTGTCCAGAACAGAAATCCTTCCAAACTTGCATAAGCAAGTTTCCTCTTTTCACAAACCAACCCCACCACCCTCACTATCATCTAAGGAGACGTCATCCTGACAAATTCCATGATCAACAAGAGTCCCTAGGTGGCCCTAGCATTTGGTCAAGCACCTTGTGTGCATGACAGAATTATGCAAGTTTATGAAACTGTATATGGCACTTGATCCTCTGTCCAAATCATCTTGTCTACAACCATTATAGTTCATAGGAGCTCCACCCTGTTAAGTATCACTTGCAGAAAAGCATCCTAGGGCGCCATGGCATTTCGTCGAGCACCTCGGGTGCACGCTCAGAGCACGCCCAGAGCGCGTGTATTGCACGCCCGAGCGCCACGAGCCCTGCCACCCCGCTGCTGCCCTCCCTTGGCTTGCCCCGCACGCTTCACCAGCCACCTGCACCAGCCTAACCCTCCACGCATCGGAGCTTTCCCCCTGGCACCGCCCTCCACCGTCCCGAGCCGCCAACCGCCATCACCCGTCGCTGTCACGGCGCCGCCCACGACGCGTGGCCCAATCCACAGCCGCCAGAATGTCCTCGCCTTAACTACGGTCGCCGACGTCATCACCGACCACGTATCGATCACCACCGACCCTTACCGGCCTCGACAGCGCCACGAATGCCCGCCGCCATCGTGACTTCTCTGGGAAGCCACGGGAACCGACCTTGCCATGCTATAAAAACCTCCCTCGAGCTCCCTCTCCTCGTCAGGAACTCTCCTCCACCTCCTGTAAGCCCCTCAAGCAACTAAGCGACCGGAGAGGGCCGTCTCCCTCCTCTCCGGCATCTACTGCCGCCGCCTCCACCTCGGAGCTCGCCACCTCTCCAGGGCCTCCCCCTCTCTAGTCTCTGCACCAGAAGCCTCCCCGTGGTTCCGTGGATCCATCCCGCCCTTCAATTTCACCGAAGCAAGCTCCAAGGCGAAAGCCCCCTCTTGCCCGACGCCGTCGTCCGTCGGGAAGCTCACCGCCGGCCACTCCGCTCACTCCGGTGACTGTGGCGGGTACCAGGAGAACCGCCCCAACCTCCCGAACACAACGGTGGCCTCGGATCCCCGAACGGCGCTGCCGTTCACCGGCGAGCCTCGCCGGAGACGCCGCCTCTGCTCGGACAGAGAGGAGACGCGGGGTGGACCTGGTCAAACCCGACAGCCGGGCCCCTCCCGTCAACCTCACCTCTCTCTCCCTCTGTCAGCGCGGCTGGGCCAGTCCGACAGTCACGGCCCAGCAGCACCAGCAGTTCCGGCCCTGGAGCGCCAGACGGCTAAATTCAGCCCAGAGCGCGCCTTTGCCTTTCTTCTTTTTTTCTTTTTTAGTAATTTTCAAATTATTCCACAGCCTTTATTTCAAATCCAAATCCAGTGATACAAATTTCTAATGTCTTATAAAAACATGCTCTATTAATCTAGATTAGGTGAACTTTTTTTTCCTAAGACTTGTTCCTACTGTATCTATTAAATAGTCTTTTTCTTCGTTCTTTCCAGCTTAGAAATTCCATAACTAATTCATATGAGCTCCAAATAAATTGATTCCTTTTCTATTATTCCTCATATTTCATCTAGTTTATTTTAGTTTTTATTTCAAAAAATTTGGAAACACTTTTTTTGCACTGTTTTAGAATTATGTGGTAATTGCTATATTCTTCAAAATAGGAAAAATGGAGGGAAGAAAACTTTTCAGACTTTTGGAGTGCACCCAGTATTTCTGCATGCTCAAGGCAAGCATCTTGAACACTTGATATGGTGAATGCATGGTAGATTATTTGCTAGAATAATTTGACCACGACTATGTTGAATTCAAATTAAATTGGCATATTGCTAGTAGTGCTTGCATGATTTGAATTCGAGTAAAATTTGCATGCATGTAGTGTTGGCATGCATTGCGTACTTGTCATGACTAACCTGCAGGAGCAGGCATAAGAGAAATACCGTTACCGGCAGAAGGGTGATCACGTTGGAGCGTGATCATGCCTTGTTGGTTATGCTTGTTGGAGCATGCAAGGGTTGTGGCCCTGTTGGTATTGCTGTTGACGAAATACTTTGTTGTGCTAACCGTTGCAGGAAACTTAAACCTCCTGAGTCAACCGTAGATCGAGTCTTGTTCCAGTAACCCCCATACTTGTTTCGTGCTGCCACTTGTCCCTGCCACAGGTGGGGTATGGTTTAGTAAGTTGTTAACCCCTTTCCATGCACACACCATACAGAGGGCCACGATGAGGGTTTCCCAGGGATCCGGGACTAAATCCTGTCATCGGGTCAGGGGGCATGGGTGTTTCCAGTTGTGACTGAGAGGGGGGCACCCCTTGGAATCCGCGCGTATTAATAGTGATCCCATGCAGGACGTTGGTCTCTCCATCTCAGAGTTTTACTTGAACGATGCTTTGGGTGATTCCTGGCATCTGGAAAGTTAATCTGGTGTGTGCTGGTTAGGTGTGTTTTCAACCCAAAGACCGTAATGGGAATTAGTCAGTGTCACGGTACTGACTAAAGAAATCCTTTACTTGTGGGTAAAGAGTACACCCTCTGCAGAGTTTAAACCTATTCGAATAGCCGTGTCCGCGGTTAAGGGCTTCAGTCTGGGTTGGTCAAGTGTCGGTCTTAGTGTCGGTCTTCGGAGGAAAATAATTAAATTGAGCCTGAATTATTTTGCGGAATAATTATTGTCACCCTGTTGCTACCATGAATATTTTATGCTTGTTAAATATTATTATGGTTATGCATAATATTGAGGACTAACCCGTATCTCTTATTTTGAATTTTTCCTGAGTGTCTCAGGGGCTGGCTTGACTACCCCGGGCACTCAATTTTATTTTCAAGACCTCTTGTGGCGTCCCTCGAGTTAACATGCGGTTTATCACGCCACTACTCTTGTGGACACCCGATTGGCATTTCTCTTCAAGTCCGACCGTGGCGTCACTTGACACCCGACTGGCATTTCTTTTCAAGACCTCTCGTGGCGTCGCCTGAGTTCTCGGATGGTCCTGTCTCGTCCGATTTCTCTTTTAGACACCCGATTGGCATTTCTCTTCAAGACCTACCGTGGTGTCACTTGACATCCGACCGGCATTTCTTTTATTTGTTTCCTTTGACTTTCCTTATTTATCACTAACATTCCCATATATTCATTTATTTGCATATGCTATTATTTTATCATGCCATGATTAAATTCCTGTCAGTAGGCATTTTAAGTCCCTCATGAGCATTTGCATAAAGTGTAGTTCATCATGGTCATATAATTTAATTGTTGCATTCGGTATATCTTTTGTTCCTGATGTTTGCGAGTACATTCAAACGTACTCACAGGCTTGTCCCTGGCTATTTACTTGGCCAGGTCAGGATTTCTACAAGGAGTACCACAGCGATGTCCGTGCAGAGCCTAGGATGGCAGCCATGCGGGATAGGAATTATCCAGGTCAGCCGTTCCTGTGGGGAATGGAGCCCCATCGACGTTGAAGAACCACGAGACAATTCTGTCATCCACCACCAGAATCACTGTTGTAACATTAGACCTTCATGGTCTTGTATCGAATTCTTGTAATAGCTTGGTAATCTGTAACAAGGACGTGTCCACCAGTAACGGTAAATCCTGGGCTGGTGATGACACGAGGGGTTAATTTCTGGGATTTCGTGTCCCGGCCCCGGCACCGAAACAGGAGCGGGAGGCACCAGAGAAGGACAGCGCCAACAACTTCCCAGCGACCACGCTCCACAAGGTGCGGGGGGAGAGATCATCCTGTCCGCACCTCTCCGTCCCACCGAAGGACGCAGCCACAGTGGTGGCGCTCGCCCTGGGGCGAACCGCAACCCCCCGGCCGCCCCCGCTGCGGGTGCGGCCGCAGGGCACGCGCCACCCCCGGAACGGGCTGGCCAAGCTGATGCGCCGAACAGAGCCACTGATCCCCAAGCACAACCATCTCGTCACCACGCCCCCTGGCGACTGGTTCACGGCGACGAGAGCACGACGCTGCCAATACCGGCACCATCTGAAGCCAGGCGACGTTACAGTCTACATCGTCATCCATGTCAACCACTACTTCGGAGGCCATGGCGCGGGCCCAACTCCTGTTGAGATTTCCGCCGGTGGCCGATCAGATGGATGAGTGGAGAGCCACCATTCAGAGCCTGATTGGTTTCGCCGAGGCGGGAGGATCACAGCGAGCGGGCCCGTCACGGCCTCCGCAGGCGGCGACAATGGCCCGAGCCGCTGGCCGTACCGAAGGGGCCACCCCCATGGTGCAATCCCCTCCATGGCAACAAGCGCGGGAGCCGCAGCCAGAGCCACATGACCAAGAACCCAACGACGTATCGATGGCTTCATCCGATCCTCGAGCACGACGAGACCACCAGCGAGTTATGGAAGACAGACGGAAGGAAGACGCGCACGCCACCATCGAACGGCGCCATGAAACCCAATGCCAGTCTGATAGGCACAATGGCCCCGACATCGACGAGCCCACGCCCGGTGAAGGTGGGTACCAACCTTTTGAGGTGGGTGCCCCGCATTCACTCGCGAGCTGTGGCAAGTCCGTTGGCCATCTGCTCACACATTCAAGCCAGAAATACCAGAAAAGTACGATGGAATATTGAACCCGACAGAGTTCTTGAGCATCTACACCATCGCTGTTCAAGCTACCGGGGGAAGAGACGAGAAGGTGTTCGCCAACTACTTCCCTTTGGCACTCAAGCCAAATGTGAGGTCTTGGCTGATGCACTTGCCAGAGAATTCCATCTCGACCCGGGCTGACCTCTGCCATGAGTTTGTTGGCGCCTTCACAGGCGGCCATCAGGAACCAGGGCGGCCCATCGACTTGCAGCTCCTTCTGTAGAAAGAAGGAGAGAGTCTGCGAAAGTACATGCAGAGGTTCAACCGGGTGCACAGGAATATTCCAGACATCCACCCGGCAGCTGTGATAGCCGCATTCCAGTCCAACATGTGCAACCGCCGGATACGTTCTAAAATGAACGTTCGGTTGCCCAAGACTGTGAATGAGCTATACACTCTGGTGGATAAGTGTGCCCGAGTAGAAGAGGGGAGACGACTCCCCGATGAAGAAGATGGCGTCGAAATTGATTCAGAGGACGACGACGACGCCACCAACCAAAAGAAGAAGAACAAGAAGCACAACAAGAAGCGCAAGGATAAAGCGGTGATGACCGTTGAAGGATCGAGTGCACCTAGTACCAGCAAGAAGGCCAAGACCGAGGTTCCCGGCAAGGAAGCTGCCACGTGCACTGATTCCCGGGAAGCCGTGGCTGCCAAGAAGGCTGGGAAGAGTGATGGGCCGTACTGCAAGATCCATCGGACCAAGGGCCACGATCTTCAGGAGTGTCATCAAGTTGAGCAACTTGTCAAGAAGCAGAGGGTTGAGTACGAGAAGCGTGATAAGGAGAAAGACCAAGATGGCGCTGGAGGGAAGGGCCAAGGTAGCAGAATAGGTCGCCCCGGCAAGGCTCCTCAGTATCAGGGAAAACCCGCCAAAGGCTATGAGAAGAAGGATTGCGAGGACGAGAGTGATGAAGGAGATGAAGAGGAAACCAGTGAGTAGGAGTTCCAGAAAGCCACTGACGCCCTATGCATTGACGGGAGTGCATCCTTACACTCCTCTCACCGCCAACTCAAAAAATGGGCGCGTGAGGTCAATGTCGTGGAGCCAGCGGTAGATTCTCAGAAGCCGCTCAAGTGGTCCCGCACACCCATCATCTTTGATGAGGAGGATCACCCCGACCACACTACCGCAGTAGGGTGTTTGCCATTGTTGGTTTCACCAACGATCCGCAACCTCAAGGTCACAAAGATGTTGGTTGACGGCGGGGCCGGGTTGAATCTGATTTCTCCAAAGGTCATCAGCAAACTCCAGATAGCGGATGAAGAGCTCAAGGTTACTGGTACATTCCAAGGGATCAACCCAGGCAGGAGTCGTCCTAAGGGGAAGATCACACTGCCGGTAACATTCGGGGGGGGGGGGGAGTTAAACTACCGGACTGAGAAGATCGTGATTGATGTGGTTGACCTCCCCCTGCCATAAAATGGAATCCTTGGTCACCCTGCCCTAGCCAAATTCATGGAGGCATCCCACCATGCCTACAACACTTTGAAGATATGATGTCTACTACACAACCTTCTTCTCGTAGACTCGTGTTGGGCCTCCAAGCGCAGAGTTTTGTAGGACAGTAGCAAATTTCCCTCAAGTGGATGACCTAAGGTTTATCAATCCGTGGGAGGCATAGGATGAAGATGGTCTCTCTCAAACAACCCTGCAACCAAATAACAAAGAGTCTCTTGTGTCCCCAACACACCCAATACAATGGTAGATTGTATAGGTGCACTAGTTCGGCGAAGAGATGGTGATACAAGTGCAATATGGAAGGTAGATATAGTTTTTTGTAATCTGAAAATATAAAAACAGCAAGGTAGCAAGTAACAAAAGTGAGCGAAAATGGTATTGCAATGCTTCAAAACAAGGCCTAGGGTTCATACTTTCACTAGTGCAAGTTCTCTCAACAATGATAACATAATTAGATCATATAACAATCCCTCAACGTGTAATAAAGAGTCACTCCAAAGTCACTAATAGCGGAGAGCAAACTAAGAGATTATTGTAGGGTACGAAATCACCTCAAAGTTATTCTTTCTGATCGATCTATTGGGCTATTCCTATAAGTGTCACAAACAGCCCTAGAGTTCGTACTAAAATAACACCTTAAGACACACATCAACCAAAACCCTAATGTCACCTAGATACTCCAATGTCACCACAAGCATCCGCGGGTTTGATTATATGATATGCATCACACAATCTCAGATTCATCTATTCAAACCAACACAAAGAACTTCAAAGAGTGCCCCAAAGTTTCTACCGGAGAGTCAAGACGATAACGTGTGCCAACCCCTATGCATAAGTTCACAAGGTCACATAACCCGCAAGTTGATCACCAAAACATACATCAAGTGGATCACATGAATATCCCATTGTCACCACAGATAAGCACATTCAAGACATACATCAAGTGTTCTCAAATCCTTAAAGACTCAATCCGATAAGATAACTTCAAAGGGAAAACTCAATCCATTACAAGAAGGTATAGGGGGAGAAACATCATAAGATCCAACTATAATAGCAAAGCTCACGGTACATCAAGAGCGTGCCAAATCAAGAACACGAGAGAGAGAGAGATCAAACACATAGCTACTGGTACATACCCTCAGCCCCGAGGGTGAACTACTCCCTCCTCATCATGGAGAGCACCGGGATGATGAAGATGGCCACCGGTGATGATTTTCCCCTCTGGCAGGGTGCCGGAACAGGGTCCCGATTGGTTTTTGGTGGCTACAGAGGCTTGCGGCAGCGGAACTCCCGATCTAGGTTTATTTCTGGGGGTTTCTGTATTTATAGGAATTTTTGGCGTCGGTTTCACGTCAGGGGGGTCCACGAGTCAACCACAAGGACGAAGGATGCGCCCGGGGGGGTAGGGCACGCCCTCCAACCTTGTGGTTGGCTCGGGACTCTTCTGGCCCAACTCTTTTGCTTCAGGGGCTTCTTCTGGTCCATAAAAAATCTCCGTAAATTTTCAGCTCATTTGGACTCCGTTTGATATTCCTTTTCTGCGAAACTCAAAAACAAGGAAAAAACAGAAACTGGCACTGGGCTCTAGGTTAATAGGTTAGTCCCAAAAATCATATAAAATAGCTATAAATGCATATAATACATCCAAGATGGATAATATAATAGCATGGAACAATCAAAAATTATAGATACGTTGGAGACGTATCAAGATACCAGGGCCAATGGGCGTCATTTCCATTCCATCAGACAAGAAAGACGCAATCATATGCGTGGATAAGATGTACCGGGAAGCAGTCACTGCAGAGGCCGCGGAAGCCACTGCTCCTACCAAGGAAAGCAAGAAAAATAAGAAAGCCAGCAAGGATGCCAGCAAGGAATCTGGGAAGCATACCTCTTCGGAGTGTGCTGCGCCTGTTGATGACTTGCCAGAGAGTTCCAATAGCAATAGGTCCAAGGCTGCTGCACCCGCTGTGAAGAAGGTCCCGGCAGGGCTGGCTGGCACTGACGGTACGTTTACCATTAGTGCCACCCTTGATGACAAATAGGAAAGCGCGCTCGTTGCCTTCCTGCGGGCGAATGTCGATGTGTTTGCTTGGCAACCATCTGACATCCCCGGTGTTCCCAGGGAGGTAATCGAGCACCACCTTGCTGTCTGCCCACATGCCCGGCCCATCAAGCAGAAGGTCCGAAAGCAAGCTTTGGAGCGGCAGCAGTTTATTGCCGAGGAGATCAAGAAACTTGAGGCAGCTGGTCTGGTCAGAGGAGTGTTGCATCCAACATGGTTAGCAAACCCAGTGGTAGTGCGCAAGGCTAATGGGAAATGGAGGCTTTGCATAGATTTCATATATCTGAACAAAGCATGCCCGAAGGACCCGTTCCCCTTGCCGCGCATCGACCAGATTGTGGATTCCACCTCCGGGTGTGACCTACTTTCTTTCCTGGATGCCTACTCTGGATACCACCAGATCTTCATGTCCAAGGTAGACGAAGAGAAGACCGCGTTCATAACCCCATGTGGCACGTACTGTTTTGTACGAATGCCCTTCGGGTTGAAGAGCGCTGGATCCACTTTTGCAAGAGCAGTACAGATTGGTTTTGAGTCCCAGCTGCACATAAATATTGAAGCCTACATGGATGATATAGTGATCAAAACCAAGGACAGAGTTACTCTCATTCAGGATTTGGAAGAGACCTTTGCAAATCTGCGCAGAATAAACTTGAAGCTGAACCCGAAGAAGTGTGTGTTTGGCGTTCCTTCTGGCAAGCTACTTGGCTTCTTCGTGTCCCATTGGGGGATAGAGGCCAACCCCAACAAGATCAAGGCTATCGAGCAGATACAAGCACCCAAGACAGTTAAAGACGTGAGGCGTTTGACTGGATGTGTTGCCGCGCTGAGCAGGTTCATTTCCAAGTCCGCCGAACGTGCCTTGCCTTTCTTCAAAATCCTGAAGAAGGCAGGACCCATGGAGTGGACCCCGGAGGTGGACGCTGTGCTACAAGATTTGAAGACCTACCTTTCCTCTGTTCCCACCTTAGTCGCTCCTAAACCACAAGAGTCGTTGCTGCTATATTTAGCAGCGACCAATCAAGTGGTTAGCGCAGCGCTGGTGGCATAGTGGGAGGTAGATGATGCAGCAATCGCCACCGTCGTCCCCTCTGGAGAGGAAAGTGAACCCGTCCTGGCAAGGTCAGATGCAGTTCAAGACAAACAAGAGCAAGGCAACGGAGACAGTTCCAAGATCACGACAAGGAAGAAGGTGGTGCAGCACCCAGTGTACTTCGTCAGCTCCCTACTGCAGGGGGCTAGGTCGAGGTACTCTGGCGTGCAAAAGTTGATTTTTGGCCTCACCATGGCCTCAAGGAAACTGTGCCACTACTTCCAAGCCCACGAGATCACGGTTGTCACCCGCTTCCCCTTACAACGCATACTCTGAAACCCCGAGGCCACTAGCAGGATCATGGAATGGGCTTTGGAGTTAACCAGCTTTGGTTTGAAGTTTGAAAGCACGTCAACTATTCAGAGCAGAGCACTGGTAGAGTTCATTGCGGAGTGGACGCCGACCCCTGATGAAGAAGTACTGGAGACAGTCATCCCCAGCAAGGAAGCGCCCCAAGAATGGATTATGTATTTTGATGGTGCCTTCTCCCTACAAGGTGCAGGAGCTGGCGTTCTTCTCGTTGCTCCCACTGGGGAGCACCTTAAGTATGTCGTTCAAATGCATTTCCCCCGGGAGAAGGCTACCAACAATACTGCAGAGTACGAAGGGCTCCTTGCCGGGCTAAGAATTGCAACAGAACTGGGAATCAAGAAGCTGATTATCCGTGGAGATTCACAACTGGTGGTGAGACAAGTGAACAAGGATTATCAAAGCCCATTGATGGAGGCATACATCGAGGAAGTGAGAAAGTTGGAGGAGCGCTTTGACAGATTGCAAATAGAGCACATACCGCGTGCGAAAAACAGCATTGCTGATCATCTGTCAAAGTGCGCTGTGCAAAAACTCCCTGTGGAACCAGGGACTTTTGTTCTCCATCTAACTCAACCCTCCGTATCCCCAGCAACAATGGCCAGCAAGAGGAGGAAATTGAACTCCGGCAAGCCTCTCCCGGCAGAGCTTCCCGAAGCCCCCGGCAGAGAGCTTGGCGGGAACAACTCCCCTTTGATCAGTGAGCTGCACCCTCTTGCCGAACTACCAGTCTTTGCGGTTGAGGCATGCGCTCCCATCGACGAGGAGGTGCCGCTAGTCCTTGTTGCCGAGCCCCAGGCTCCAACTTGGGCGCGACACATTGTTCATTTCCTCCAAACAGAAGAACTTCCCGAAGAGCAAGAAGAAGCTGAAAGAGTAGCCCGGAGGGCCATTATGTATCAGTTCATTGACGACACGCTAAACAGAAGAAGGCCCAATGGTGTGAAATTGAAGTGCATTTGCCGGGAAGAAGGAAAGGAACTGCTGGCAGAGATACACAAGGGTATGTGTGGCTCCCACATCGGATCAAAGGCCTTGGTTGGGAAAGCTTTCTAGCAAGGCTTCTACTGGCCCACAGCCCTCCAAGATGCAATTGAGCTAGTCACCAAGTGTGAAGCTTGCCAGTTCCACTCCAAGAATATCCATCAGCCTGCTCAAGCTCTCCAAACAATCCCTTTGTCATGGCCATTTTCAGTCTGGGGGCTCGACATCTTGTGCCCCTTCCCCCGTGCTACCGGGGGATTTGAATTCTTGTTCATCGCAATCGACAAGTTTACAAAGTGGCCGGAAGTAGAGCCCGTGAGAAAGGTGACCGCGTAGTAAGCTATCAAGTTCTCGAAAGGATTGGTGTGCCACTTCGGGGTACCTGCCTAAATCATCACCGACAATGGCACCCAATTCACAAGCCGCGCCTTCATGCAATACATTCATGCCCTCGGAAGCAAGGTCTCATTTGCCTCTGTGGCCCATCCCAGAAGCAACGGGCAAGCTGAGAGGGCGAACGCTGAAGTGCTGTAAGGTCTTAAGACAAGAACTTTTGATCGGCTGCAGAAATGCGGCAGGCAATGGATCGATGAGCTGTCAGTGGTTCTTTGGTCCCTCCGTATGATACCAAATCGAGCTACCGGGCAGACTCCCTTCTCCCTAGTCTATGGGGCAGAAGCAGTTATCCCAACGGAACTCATATTCGAGTCTCCTCGAGTGCTTGCCTACGATGAAGTAGTGCAGGAACAGCACCGGCGTGACGATGTTGTGCTACTTGAGGAGAACCGTCTCTGGGCTGCTACGCGTGTTGCACGCTACCAGCAAGCCCTGCGTTGCTATCACAGCCGCAGGGTTCATGACCGGAGTTTTGAGGAAGGTGGCCTTGTCCTTAGGCGTGATCAGTCCACCAAGGGTGCAAACAAGTTGACGCCAAAGTGGGAAGGCCCTTGCCGGGTAGTACGAGTCACCAGACCTGGCGCAGTCCGTCTGGAGACCGGAGTTGGCATTCAATTTCAAAACTCATGGAACATTGAGCATCTCCGTAAGTTCTACCCATAAGGCGCGGTTGTCGGGCCCTGTCCGGCAGCCACCCTTTTGTACAAGCTTTGCCGAAGTTGCATGTAACCCTTTGTACAAAGCCAGGCGCAGACCCTGAGCAACAGAGAAATAAACGAAGCGCTGGGGGGCCCCCGAAACTTGCATGCATAAGCATAAGCATATCATGAGCATAGCATGATCATGTAGATGAGGTCGCATGTGGCATTGTTTTCATCTGCACTAAGTTGTAGGGTTCTTGCCATGGACTTGATCCCGAAGAGAAGAAATGAAGATGAGCCTATGTGACGATCCCCGGCAGACCAAACAGATAAGTTCCTTCTTATCCTTACCTGTTCTGTAATTTGAAAACTTGTGCATATGAAAACCCCGCCACCTTCGAAACATAGGTGCTCCTACCCTTTGACTCGAATGCTGCTTTGGCCAGGGTGGTCGCAGTGGCCTTTGGCGGAAAAGGTTCGGCGGGGGGCTGGTCCCTTTTTACGGTTTTTTGCCCGGCAGGCCTAGCCACGCGGCAACAAACTGAGGGCACCGGCAGGATATCCTGCCGGGGAAACTTGTTTACTTAAATGTACAGAGGCATTTCACCTCTGCATGGATATGGTACATGCACAAGTGCCCGGCAAAGCTTGTCTTTTTCATTAATATGCTGATAAGCAAGTACGGATCTTACAGAACACAAACATGGATAAAGAAGTTTACATTATTTAGACTAAAGTTTGGCCGATGCCTGCACATTTTAAACTGAAAAAAGATAAGTGCCCCGTAATCCCTTTCTTGTCCCTCTCCTCCTAGGCACTACGGTGGGAAGAGAAGAGGGCAAAAGGAGTGCCTGAGCGGAAGCCTAGCCCGATCCCGTCAGGACTTGCCAGACGCAGCCTGACAAGATCGAGAGTGGCGAGGCTGCAAAGGAGAGGGGCAGAAGGAGCAGCTCGGCGGTGCCCTGGTCACCCCCTCCAGGACCAGCAAGAAGCCCCAGCGCAAGCACCAGCAGGAGAAACTGCCGGAGCTCAGCTGAAAGACTGCTGGAGGAGGCGAAGGCACCAAGAGAGCGACCCCTCCCCCGGCAACCGTCCTAAAGAGGCTGGTGATGATGGTGCCGGAGAGGGAGGGGAAGAGTGGAAAGACGAGGCAACGGGCCGGCAATACGAGATGAAGGCGTCGGTGCCATCGTACTCCGACCTGACGGCCTGCCAGCCGCCTTCTCCGTCTTCCGTCGTTCTTTCTTCATCACCACCACTCCAGGAGGACGCCAGCCCCTTGGGCCGACACCTCCCCCGGAGAAGCAGCAAGCGACGGCGACAGCCGAGGCATGCAAGCGGCACCGCTCCCCACCTTGGAGGGCAGGAAGGTGCCACCGTCTTCAGCGTTCGCCCCGACTCTACCGGAAGGAACAACACTGGGATTACCGAGGATCCCGAGTGCTGCACCCCAGACAGGTGGTGGACCCCCCAAGGGCCCCATCATTAGGGCAACGAGCCTCGGTGACCCGCAGCGAGGGCTGGTGTTCCTCACCGGACAGCTGGCTCGTGTGAGGGAGGCGAGTGTTTCACCATTTTGGAGAAACACGACACCTCCCACACCGCGGGCGACTCGACACCCACATCCTCGACCAGTGCATCCCTTTTGGCCCTGGACCAGACTCACTCCCCGAGCATTTACACAAGCGTTCGGTGTCATCGACCCTAAGCAAGAGCCTGGGGCCTGGCCCCAGCCTCCCCACCTCAACATAACAGAGAAGGAAGCAAGGAAGAGAAGAAGAAGGGTGCGTGGATGAGCACTTCCGCTCCCCCTCACCCCCTCTTTTATAGACGGGCTGAGGCTGGGGGCTGATCCCTCGGCGAGTAACCGCCGCCCCTCTCCACCAAACCAGGAAGACCGGGCCCCTGCCATGACGCTCTCTCCCGCACCACGCACCTTCGTTACCAACCCCACTCAATGCATGCAGCATACATGGCAAGGGATAAGAATGTGGTGGCAAGAGTGAATTGGCAGTTACTCACCCGTGCGTTAAAGTCATTCGCGGGCCATTACAAGGATGGCCCCACTACAATTGGCGTTACACGACACGCGGGAAAACCGGAAACTGACTCAAGCTTAGATTAATGAAGAAGCAAAGAAGATCTCAAAGGGTGAGCTACCGCAGCCTCCCCGCCTGTGTACTGGACAGGGCCTACCCCGACGACGCTCGGCAGCGCGTTCGGGCCAGGCCCGGGGGCTCCTATCGGTGCAACAAACCCCAGGTGTATTGCCCAGACTGTACACAGGCTCGAGAACAAGGTTTCAGCGTCCAAGACAAGACCAAGCAGAAGAGATCAGCTCTTTGAGAAACCAAAGGGTGGATCAAGAAGACCAAGGCCAACCATAGGAGCAAGATATCACTAAGGAAAAACATCCCTTGCCGGGCAGGCGAGCCTGGCAGGGACGAGGTTGCCCCAAAGACAAGTCTCCAGATTGCCCCGGCAGGCTTGCCGGGGACATCGAGGGCGGATTACCCCGCCAAGACTCCACCGAAGCACCTCACAGCAACGCAAGTCATCGATCGGTGCGGTGTCGAGCCCCCAGGTGACTAAGTGGCTGTTATTTGGCACGTGGCAGCCACTTCCGAAGGAAATCAACTCCAAATGACACCCGTCCAGAGACGTGTCACGAAGGCAGGCGAGAAGGTGGCCGAACGGCACGGCAAGGCTTGCCAGGCTACGCTACAATGTGACACTAAGCGGCGCATTTAATGCGCTCTGTCCTGTCTGCAGAGTTTGGTATGATAGCACTGTTTGCTATCTAATCAGTACGCAATGACTGATTTGCCATTGTGGTGACCCCTTGATCTATAAAAGGAGGGCCATGGCAACCTTAGAAAGGATTCGGACCCTTGTACACTCATACATGCGTAGTTGCTCTCGCCCCGAGGCGACCCTGCCGGGTGATAACCCACAAGTATAGGGGATCGCAACAGTTTTCGAGGGTAGAGTATTCAACCCAAATTTATTGATTCGACACAAGGGGAGCCAAAGAATATTTGCAAGTATTAGCAGCTGAGTTGTCAATTCAACCACACCTAGAGATTAATTATCTGCAGCAAAGTGATCAGTAGCACAGTAGTATGATAGTTTTAATAGTCATAGCAACAGCAATAGTAACGGTAACAGTGATAGCAGTGATTTTGTAGCAAGTACAATAGTAACAATAGCAGTAGTAACTTAGCAAGAATAATATGTACGAAAATCGTAGGCATTGGATCGGCGATTCGTTGGATGATATTCATCATGTGACAGTCATAACCTAGGGTGATACGGCACTAGCTCCAGTTCATAAATATAATGTAGGCATGTATTCCGTAAATAGTCATTCATGCTTATGGAAAGAACTTGCATGACATCTTTTGTCCTACCCTCCCGTGGCAGCGGGGTCCATATTGGAAACTAAGGGATATTAAGGCCTCCTTTTAATAGAGAACTGGAACAAAGCATTAACTCACGGTGAATACATGAACTCCTCAAACTACGGTCATTACCGGGAAGTGTCCCGACTATTGTCACTCCGAGGTTGCCGGATCATAACACGTAGTAGGTGAATATAACTTGCAAGATCAGATCTAGAACATGGATATAATGGTGATAACATAAACGGTTCAGATCTGAAATCATGGCACCCAGGCCCAAAGTGACAAGCATTAAGCATAGCAAAGTCATAGCAACATCAAACTCAAAACATAATGGATACTAGGGATCAAGCCCTAACAAAACTAACTCGATTACATGATGAATCTCATCCAACTCCTCAGCGACCAGCGAGCCTACGAAGGAATTACTCACTCCCGGTGGGGAGCATCATGGAATTGGCGATGGAGAAGGGTTGGTGATGACGAAGATCGAAGATCCCCCTCTCCGGAGCCCCAAACGGACTCCAGATCTGGCCTCCCGATGAAGAACAGGAGGTGGCGGCGGCTCCATCTCGTGAAACGCGATAATTCTTTCTCCCTGATTTTTCTGGAAAAATAGGATTTTATAGCGTCGGTTTCAGGTTCTGCGGGGCCACCAGGTGGGGACAACCCACCTGGGCGTGCCTGGAGGGGGTGGCGCACCCTGGTGGGTTGTGCCCACCCAGGTGCCGCCCTCCGGTGGTTCTTGGCTCCAGAAGTTCTCTTTTATTGTATAAAAATTCCTCACAAAGTTTCGTTCCATTCTGAGAAATTTTATTTCTACACAAAAACAACACCATGGTAGTTCCGCTGAAAACAGCGTCAGTCCGGGTTAGTTTCATTCAAATCATGCAAATTAGAGTCCAAAACAAGAGGAAAAGCGTTAGGAAAAGTAGATACGACGGAGACATATCAACTCCCCCAAGCTTAAACCTTTGCTTGTCCTCAAGCAATTCAGTTGATAAACTGAAAGTGAAAAAGAAAAACTTTTACGAACTCTTTTACTCTTGTTTGCATAAATAAGCTTAAGTAGCACCCAGGTTTTCAGCAAAGATTATAACTAACCATGTCAACAATAACTCTTAAAAATTATATTAACTCATAACAATGACATAATTAGCTAGCGAGCAATAATAAGATATCTCGGACAACACGTTATTAAAACAACCATGATATAATATGACAATAGTGGTATCTCGCTAGCCCTTTCTGAGACCGCAAAACATAAATGCAGAGCACCTCCAAAGTCCGAGCAGCGACTAAACATTGTAATTCATCGTAGAAAAGATCCAGTCATGATGCACCCAACATTAGCTACACACAATGCATAAGCATGACAGCAGTGCTCTTAGGTTCTGGCGCTTATTTGAGAAGGTGATGACACAACATAAAAGTAAATAGATTGTCCCTTCGCAGAGGGAAGTAGTGATTTGCAGAGGTGCCAGAGCTCAAGTTTTAAAATAGAGGTAAATGAAATTTTGAGAGATGCACCCTTCTTGTTTACTTCACGACCATCAATTATCGGTATCTTCCATGCTAAACACATTAGTGGCGGTTCCCAAGCGATAAAAGTAAAGTTTTACTCCCCCTCCACCAACAGTCACACTCCACGGCTTGTCCGAAACAACGGGTGCCGTCCATACCAACAACAGTCCCGGGGGAGTTTTGTTTAATTATTTGCATTTTGAGTTCGGGACTGGGAATCCCTATTACCGCCCCTCTCGTGCAAGGATGAGTGAATAAACACTCATCATGAGAATAACCCGCTTAGCTTGGAAGATACCGACTACCTCCTGTCGCTCTATGAACAATCCAGGCACACAAAAAGGATATTTATTTGAAGTTTTTAGAGGTGGCACATGCAAATTTACTTAGGACGGCAGGGTAATACCGCATATAGGTAGGTATGGTGGACTCATCTGGAATAACTTGGGTTTCAGGTTTTTGATGCAAAAGCAGAATTCCCACTTAGTACAGGCGAAGGCTAGCAAATAGGTTGAGAAGCGGCCAGCTAGAGAGCAACAACGGTCATGAACATGCATTATGCATAAGTAACATTGGATACTAGCATGAGTAGGATATGAACACCATGAACATAAATATCATAGAGGCTATGTTGGTTTTGATTCAACTACATGCATGAACATGTGCCAAGTCAAGCCACTCGAACATTCAGAGGAGGATACCATATCATCATACTACATCACAATCATTTTAACGCAATGTTGACATCCAAGATAAATCATTATCCACTCCTAGCTACTTATGCATGGCATGAGAAACTATAATCTCTAATTGTCATTGCAAACATGTTTGATCATAATAGGCTGAATCATGGATACTAGGTTAAACATATTTACAAAAATAGAACAAGTCGAGTTCATACCCATTTCTCTCTGCCAAGGCTAGTTCATCAAATATCGTCATTATTGCCTTTCACTTGCATGACTGAACGATTTCAAAATAATAATAGTGCAAGAGTGCCGTGGACTAAGCTGGAATCTGCAAACATTTTATTCAAAAGGAGAAGACAAGGTAAAATGTGCTCTTTGTTAGATCAACAATAATGCATATGAGAGCCATTCAACATTTTCATCGTGGTCTTCTCCTCGGTACGACTCAATAAAAAGGAAAAAGAAATTCAGAGAAACACACTGAAATATTTTTGGAGTTTTTGGTTTTTCGTAAACAAGCAAATAAAAAGGGAAAAGCAAAAACGAGAAAAACTATTTACACGGGAAAGCTCCCAACAAGTAAAAGAAGAACAAAGAAATCTTTTTGGGTTTTCTTTTTAGTGCTACAACAATTTAAACTAGGAAGAAAATAAAAAAGAAGCAAAAAATATATTTTTGGATTTTCTCAAAGTTTTTCAAACACACAAGAAGAAAACAAGAAAATAAATCTAACATGGATAATACAAATGAAAAAGGGAAGACACCGACAACTGGAATGGAATGTGTGAACATGAATGTAATGTCGGTGGAAATACGTACTCCCCCAAGCTTAGGCTTTTGGCCTAACTTGGTAATCACCAGTCGTAGAAGCCATGAGGTCCTATGTTGAAGTGCTGAGGAGCGGGCACCTAAGGGTCCCACTGCTGAGGCTCCACCTGTGCAGCAGCTAGGTTGTTCTGGTAGGCGACGATGTCCTCAGGCATAATCCTGTATCCGCCCCTGGCAATAGGATCAAACAAAGCAGGTGCAGGCAATGGAATAATATCACAAGTGTTCTCGCTGAAAACTAAGTTATAAGGGACATGAATGCCAGTGCTCTCTTTATCAATAAACTGGTGGTGTTCCATGGCCGCGTGATCTAGGTAAACCTTGGGCAAAGGATAATCATGCTGGCGTATCTGAATGTTAAAGTGAGTCGCCAAGCGAGTGGCGTAAATACCACCATGTATTTTGCCCTTGGATTTGTTAATTTGGAGGCGACGTGCCACAATAGCTCCCAAGCTATATGTGTTGTCACCGTAAAGTGCACGGCGTAAAACAGCAAAGTCTGGTGCACTGAGTGCACCTACCTTCTCTCTAGCAAGCAAACACTTCGCAATGAAAAGAGCTAAATAATGTACAGCCGGAAAGTGTAAGCAAGTGGCAGTGACAGCCGATACCCCTCTATCATCTCCCACAGTCAGAGTACAGTAAAAACCATCAAACTCTGCGGGCTTAGGCTCTACTAAACTACCATCAGAAGGAAGCAAGCATATGTCACAAAATTCAGTGAGCGGTATTTGATGGGGTTCAGCATATAAGTTAAACTGCACCTCAGGGGGATTATTCCTACTCAAGAAATTAAAACTTTGCATAAAGGAATTGGTGAGGAGATGATACTGTTCACATTCAGCTACGATGAAGTCGGTGAGGCCGGCATTAGCAGCATATTGTGCAAACTCCTGAAGGATTCCGGCCCCTTCCATGAACGGGTTATGCGGCCATTCGCACGGCCGTACCTCCGCCATTCTCCGGGTATGGAGATCACTGTCAGACGACTCCCCAATAACTCCCTTGGAGCTCTTCTTGGAAGCAAACTTCCTAAAGATACTCATCTTTTTCCTATGAACAAAATTCTGAAATTTTTAGTCCACAAAATTTTTCTCAATAAAACTTCATAAGATTCATAGCAACTACTCATAGGGATGCATAGAGGCCATATAAAGCATTCAAACTACTTAGAACTCTAAGAATTCAACATGCAAGCTCATCTACAGCAGCACCAAGAGTAGCTAATTATTCAAAATATAAACCGCTAAAGCAAAAACTAATTGGACTAACGGAGGAGTCACATACCAAGCAACAATCCCCCGAAACAGTTTCGGAAACGGAGCTTTGAGCAAAGAGATCGAAATCCGTGGGTTTGAGAGCAAGAACACAAGAGAGAGCAAAGGTGATTTTTTCTGGAGGTAGGTAGTGATGTGGGATGAAGAGATAAGTGAGGGGGCCCACGTGGGGACCATAACCCACCAGGGCGCGCCTGGGGGTCCTGGTGCGCCCAGGTGGGTTGTGCCCACCTGGTGCACCTCCCTCTGATATTATTTGCACCAAAAATTCTTAAATATTCAGAAATAATCGTATTAAATTTTCAGAGCATTCTGAGAACTTTTATTTTTGGGTCATTTTTTATCGCACGGAAAACTCAGAAAACAGACAAAACATGGCATTTTATTTTATTTAACTAATAAAAACAGAAAACAAAAGGTAGGGACAAAAAGTAGTGCTCGCTAAATTCATCAATTCATACCTCTCAAAAATGATCCATTAATAAGGTTGATCAGGTCTTATTAACAACCACTTTCAATTAGCATGAAACCGAAGAACTTTCGTAAAACACTAAGTTACCTCAATGGGGATATGAATGTCCCCAACAATAAGCATTTCATATTTCTTTTTTACCGTAAGTAGCGGTAGTTGAAAACTTCCAATAGTGATTGTCGGAGATTTTTCAATAACATTAATACCATTCACTTGGAATTGTTTCTTCGGAAAGTGCACCGTATGCTCATTACCATTGATATGAAAAGTGACCTTGCTTTTATTGCAATCAATAACAGCCCCTGCAGTATTCAAGAAGGGTCTACCAAGGATAATCTCAAGTATAACAAAGTCAGTCAAAATAGTAACATTAGCAACAACAACGGGCACATCCTCACAAATACCGATAGGTATGGCTGTTGATTTGTCAGCCATTTGCAAGGATATTTCAGTAGGTGTGAGTTTATTCAAATCAAGTCTTTTATATAAAGAGAAAGGCATAACACTAACACCAGTTCCCAAATCACATAAAGCAGTTTTCACATAATTTCTTTTGATGGAGCAAGGTATAGTTGGTATTCCCGGATCTCCAAGCTTTTTAGGTACTCCATCTTTAAAAGTATAATTAGCAAGCATGGTGGAGATTTCAGCTTCTGGTATTTTTCTTTTATTGGTGATGATGTCTTTCATGTACTTTGCATAAGGAGGCATTTTTAAGATATCAGTCAAGCGAGTACGCAAAAAGACTGGCCTCAACATTTCTGCAAAGCGTTCAAATTCTTCATCATCTTTCTTTTTAGTTGACTTAGGTGGAAAGGGCATAGGTTTTTGAACCCATGGTTCCCTTTCTTTACCGTGTTTTCTAGCAACAAAGTCTCTTTTATCATATCTTTTATTCTTGGGTTGTGGGTTATCAAGATCAACTGCTGGTTCTATCTCAACATCATTGTCTGGTCCTTTATTATTTGGTTGAGTATCTTCATGAACCTCATCATTATATTTTTCATTATCAGAATGTGAGTGTTCACTACCAGATTGAGTTTCAGCATCATAGATAGAAACTTCATTATCATTATCAGGAGGTTTTTCTACTTCAGGTTCACTAGAGGCACGCAAAGTCCTATCATTTTTCTTCTTCTTTTTCTTTTTAGAAGGACTACGTGCATCAGTGTCAACTCTTTGAGAGCCTTGTTCAATTCTTTTTGGGTGTCCCTCAGGATAAAGTGGTTCCTGAGTCATCCTACCTCCCCTAGTCAATACTCTAATAGCATGATCATTGATATTATTATTCATTTCATCTAACAACTCTCTTTGAGATTTAGCAACTTGTTCTAACTGAGTTTGAACCATAGAAGCATGCTTTCCTACACCTCTAACATCATTTGAGATTCTAAATAACAACTCACTCAAGCGAGCAATCATATCATAATTGTATTTCTACTATTTCATAACATTTGCATTGAAGTGATCTTGCTTTCTAATGTAATTTTCAAACTCATAAAGGCATTGGCTAGGATGCATATTGTGAGGATTATCATTATCATTGAATTTCATTAGAGAATTTACCTCTACCACCTTAGGTGGTGGTGGTGTATCAAGCCCATGTATCTCTTCAATAGGAGGTAATTTTTTAACATCCTTTGCTTTAATACCTTTTTCCATCATGGATTTCTTTGCCTGTTGCATATCTTCAGGACTGAGATATAAAATACCCCTCTTCTTCGGAGTGGGTTTAAGCGATGGTTCAGGAAGAGTCCAATCATTATAATTTTTCAATATGTTATTCAATAGTTCTTCAGCTTGCCCAATAGTTCGTTCCCTGAAAACACAACCAGCATAACTATCTAGGAAGTCCCTAGAAGCATCGGTTAGTCCATTATAGAAGATATCAAGTATTTCATTTTTCTTAAGAGGATGATCAGGCAAAGCATTAAGCAATTGGAGAAGCCTCCCCCAAGCTTGTGGGAGACTCTCTTCTTCAATTTGCACAAAGTTAAATATTTCCTGCAAGGCAGCTTGTTTCTTATGAGCAGGGAAATATTTTTCAGAGAAGTAGTAAATCATATCCTGGGGACTACGCACACAACCAGGAGCAAGAGTATTGTACCAAGCTTTAGCATCACCCTTTAATGAGAACGGAAATAATTTGAGAATATAATAGTAGCGAATTATCTCATCATGAGCAAAAAGGGTGGCTATATCATTCAACTTAGTAAGATGTGCCACAACAGTTTCAGTTTCATAACCATGGAAATGATCAGATTCAACCAAAGTAATTAACTCTGGGTCGACAGAGAATTCATAATCCTTATCATCAACAAAGATAGGTGAAGTAGCAAACTGAGGATCACATTTCATTTTAGCATTCAGAGTCTTTTCTTTATATTTGCATAGTAATTTTTCTAGATCATCTCTGTCCTTACAAGCAAGAATGTCTCTAGTTGCCTCCTCATTCATAACATAACCTTCCGGTACGTTTGGCAATTCATATCTAGGAGGGCTAGTTCTAATAGGTGTTTCAAGATTTTCAGTTTCAAGCTCATCATCAGTTTCAATAATATCATGCTATCTTACTCTAGCAATTTGTTCATCAAGAAATTCTCCTAGTGGCACATTAACATCAAGCAAGGTACTAGCATCATCATGAGTAGCATTCATAGCAGAAGTAGCATCATCAATAACTTGCGACATATCAGAATTGATAGCATGTGGTGGTGTTGCAAGTCTACTTATAACAGAAGGTGAATCTAAAGCGGAGCTGGATGGCAGTTCCTTACCTCCCCTCGTCTTAGAGGGAAAAATCTTAGTCTTAACATCCTTCAGATTCTTCATAGTGATAATTTGATAATAATCCCAAGTGACTCAACAAATATAGCTATGCTCCCCGGCAACGGCGCCAGAAAAAGGTCTTGATAACCCATAAGTATAGGGGACCGCAACAGTTTTCGAGGGTAGAGTTCACCAGGGGAGCCAAAGAATATTTGCAAGTATTAGCAGCTGAGTTGTCAATTCAACCACACTTGGAGATTAATTATCTGTAGCAAAGTGATCAGTAGCACAGTAGTATGATAGTTTTGATAGTAGTAGCAACAGCAACAGTAACGGTAACAGTGATAGCAGTGATTTTGTAGCAAGTGCAACAGTAACAATAGCAGTAGTAACTTAGCAAGAACAATATGTAGGAAAATCGTAGGCATTGGATCGGCGATTCGTTGGATGATATTCATCATGTGACAGTCATAACCTAGGGCGATACGGCACTAGCTCCAGTTCATAAATATAATGTAGGCATGTATTTCGTAAATATTCATACGTGCTTATGGAAAGAACTTGCATGACATCTTTTGTCCTACCCTCCCGTGGCAGCGGGGTCCATATTGGAAACTAAGGGATATTAAGGCCTCCTTTTAATAGAGAACCGGAACAAAGCATTAACACACGGTGAATACATGAACTCCTCAAACTACGGTCATCACCGGGAAGTGTCCCGACTATTGTCACTCCGGGGTTGCCGGATCATAACAAGTAGTAGGTTACTATAACTTGCAAGATCGGATTTAGAACATGGATATAATGGTGATAACATAAACGGTTCAGATCTGAAATCATGGCACCCGGGCCCAAAGTGACAAGCATTAAGCATAGCAAAGTCATAGCAACATCAATCTCAGAACATAATGGATACTAGGGATCAAGCCCTAACAAAACTAACTTGATTGCATGATGAATCTCATCCAACTCCTCACCGACCAGCGAGCCTACGAAGGAATTACTCACTCCCGGTGGGGAGCATCATGGAATTGGCGATGGAGAAGGGTTGGTGATGACGAAGATCGAAGATCCCCCTCTCCGGAGCCCCAAACGGACTCCAAATCTGGCCTCCCGATGAAGAACAGGAGGTGGCGGCAGCTCCGTCTCGCGAAACGCGATAATTCTTTCTCCCTGATTTTTTTTGGAAAAATAGGATTTTATAGCGTCGGTTTCAGGGTCTGCAGGGCCACCAGGTGGGGACAACCCACCTGGGCGCGCCTGGAGGGGGTGGCGCGCCCTGGTGCGTTGTGCCCACCCATGTGCCCCCCTCCGGTGGTTCTTGGCTCCAGAAATTCTCTTTTATTGTATAAAAATTCTTCGTAAAGTTTCATTCCATTCCAAGAACTTTTATTTCTGCACAAAAACAACACCATGGTAGTTCTGCTGAAAACATCATCAGTCCAGGTTAGTTTCATTCAAATCATGCAAATTAGAGTCCAAAACAAGAGGAAAAGCATTAGGAAAAGTAGATACGACGAAGACGTATCACCGGGCTAGAGCGCTGCATCTCCACCAAAGCAGGACTAGGGTTTTACGCCTCGCAGCGGCCCGAACCTGGGTAAAAACTGCCCGTGTGATCGTTGTCGTGCTGCTCTGCGCCCTCCGCTATTTGTGCAATGCATCCTTCCCCACTGCCGAACCACAAGGGGATGATGACCCCATAGGTGGCCGTGTTTTCCCACGACATGTTGGGGTGCTGCTCTTCCTAGAAACTATCTTGGACAATTGGCATCATGGGACCGCCAATGCTTATGGGTTCACTGTGCGAATGTACAGGCGATGATACCTGATTCTGGATCAGCTGAGGAAGGACTTCATCATCATCTTTTTCACATTGTCGTCTTGACCAATGTCTTCAGGTGCGGTGGTGTCAACAGCCAGAATCTCTATAGTGACATGAGCCTTTGTGGGAGCAGGTTCATGCACAATCATTCTTCGTTCCCGGTGGGAGGAGGCAGGCAAAGCAACAGAGATGGGCTCCACAAGCAGAGGCTCCTGAGGAGCGGATGAAGAAGTTGGTGCTTGTGCCTTTCGTGAAGCTTTTGAAGGCTTCGTCTTTTGATGCTTCTGAGAAGGTGGGGCATCAGAAGCTTCATGTTGCTTGCGCTTCTTGGCTTCGGCTTCAGCTTGCTGTGTCTTCTTCCTTTCAGAAGCAATAGATGGAGCAGTTGCCTTCGGACCAGCAAAGCTTGGTGGGAAGATAATCTTTGGCATTTCTTGCCTAGAAGCCTCAGGAGCAGGAGCATCTGCCTTATTCTTCTTCTTCTTTGCAAGCTTGGGGTCAATGGCAGGATGGACAAGAGCCTTTCTCTTCAAGCCATCATTATGAGCTTGGACGCACTTTTCAGCATAGTTCTTCAGACGTTCTCGGGAGCCCTTGGCTTCATCACAATGCCTTTGAAATTCAGCTTTCAAACCAGTCATCATTCTCTTGAAGTTTTCAATATCTGTGGCACTAAGCCTGGCCACGTGCTTCTTGAAGACAACCTTCTCATGGTTAATCTTGTTTTTCTACTCAAACACTTTCTAAGCAATATCAAGTCCTCGGTTGACAAAACCTTGGAAGGTAACGCTGATGCCAATGGGCAACTATAAATCTTCAAGAGATAGAGATGGGTTTTCAAACCACCCATCAATTAAGTTATTTAGAATATCAGCATTGAACAGAGGCAGGTTCTTGTCAGGCCCCTTTCTGGGAAAGAATCTCAGAAAAGGCCCTAAGTCACACCAGCCCCAAGATCAACACAACTGGTGGACTTCCTTGATACAGATAACTAGTACAAATAATATTACACAGGGTTGAGTCTGAAGGCTCAACAAAATTATTACAAACTCGCCAAATATATGGCAGTGGCGGAATATGACAGTGGTGTGGTGGTGATACATCTCTGATACAATAACGTAAAGCCAAGCGTCAGAATGAGGCTTGACTATTTTATTGGTGTAGCAGAAGCTCAGTGGATGATACATGTGGTAGACTCCTATCTCACAGGTTGACTGACTGGGACTCCTCTAAGTGTCGGGCTCGCTAGCGCAATCCTTCTCCACAAGCTCGCCCTCCTCCAAGTCTGGCCAAGTAAATAGCCAGGGACAAGCCAGTGAGTACGTTGGAATGTACTCGCAAACATTATGAACAAAACATATAATGGATGCACATGCTCATGTAGGGACATAATGATATGCTCATGCTGACTAAAAATCCTGGTCATGACATAATTATAAAATGATGCGGAAGTAAATGAAACATGTTAGCCATAACCAGTCTTTTTTTAAAAATAAAAGCAAGTGAATGCCACGGGTAGTCTAGCTAGCCCAAGTGACATTCAGAAAAATAAGAGAAATGCCGGTCGGGTGTCTACAAGAGTAGTGGCGAGATAAACCGCCTGTTAACTCGAGAGACGCCACGAGAGGTCTTGAAAAGAAATGCCTGTCGGGCGTCAAGTGACGCCACGGTCGGACTTGAAGAGAAATGCCAATCGGGTGTCCACAAGAGTAGTGGCGTGATCAACCGCCTGTTAACTCGAGGGACGCCACGAGAGGTCTTGAAAATAAAATTGAGTGCCCGGGGTAGTCTAGCCAGCCCCTGAGACACTCAAGAAGAATACAAAATGAGAGAAGCGGGTTAGTCCTCAATATTATGCATAGCCATAATAAAATTTAATAAGCATAAATATACAAGGTAGCAACAGGGTATCAACAATTATACTGCAAAAATGAGTCAGACACGTTTTAATTATTTCCTCCTGAGACCGATACCGGGACCGACACATGACCCACCCAGCTACGCCCCTTGACCGAGGACACGGCTATTCGAATAGTTTTAACTCTGCAGAGGGTGTACTCTTTACCCACAAGTAAAGGATTTCCTTAGTCAGTACCGTGACACTGACTAATTCCCATTATGGTCTTTGGGTTGAAAACACACCAGACCAGCACACACTAGAATAACTCTCCGGATGCCAGGAATCACCCAAAGCATCGTTCAAGAAAAACTCTGAGACGGAGAGACCAACGTCCTGCATGGGATCACTATTAATACGCGCGGATTACAAGGGGTGCCCCCCTCTCAGTCACAACCGGAAACACCCATGCCCCCTGACCCGATGACAGGATTTAGTCCAAGGCCTTTGGAAACCCTCATCGTGGCCCTCTGTACGGTGTGTACCTGGACAGGGGTTAACAACTTACTCAGCCGCACCTCCCTTGCGGAAGGACCCGTGGCAGCACGGTATCCAGCTAGGTGTAACGAAACAAGACTCGATCTAGGCCGACTCAGGAGGTGTTAATTAACATCACCGGAATATTCCACTTAAGTCACATGACACCACCGTGTCAAGCATAATGGCCCGTGCCCACCGGCATGTCCAAAGCAAGAGACACTCTCCCGTATTTCCACAACTTTACCATGTCAGAAGAATCTCTTGCTTGAGTGATGTGCAAGCTATGAACAAAAGAGATATGACCATGCATGCAAGTGCTAGAGACATACTACACATGTGGAGCAATATCAACCGATGCAACATGCAAATGCAAATGTAATCACCATATCCCAAGTTCAATAATGCTTGCCTTGTCCAAAGTAGTCAGGTGAAAACCCTTCAAAATTCTCAGCAAAGTTTCCCTCTTCTTTTTCTGAAAATTCAAAATCAACTTAAATTAAATTTTTTGACAATAGTACAAAAAGTTGTTCCAAAACATTTTTAAATAAATACTAAAAAAACTAGAGAGAAAAATAAGAATTTAAAAAAAAGTTCAACTCAAACGGAGTTGTGGTTTAAAAGTTATTAAACTTTCAAAACCAGGGGTTTTTCTGTAAAAAGCCAGTCCCTATGCGTTTATAAAGAAAACGCTTCGGGCCGAAATATGCTTCCCAGCGCGGAAGGCGTAAAAGTCGAGATTACGCCTTCGTTTTTAGACAGAGAAAAAGAAAAGAAAAGGCGTGGGGTGGGGTCCACCCGTCAGGTTCAAATATTTGAACCCGCGCATGGAAACAGAGAGGAGACGGCGCTCGCCGGCGGTGATCGCCGGGGTCTTGGAAAGCGGCGATGGTCGGAACATGACCAGGGAGGAGTGCCGCGTCGGAGGGAGGTGGTGGTGGTCACCGGGGTGCACCTGAACGCCGGCTAGGTCGACGGTGGCGGACGGTGGTTCGGTGGCGTTGGGCTTTCGTCAGAGAGAGCTCGGGGAGTGAAATTGAAGCGGGGAATCGATGGTTTGGTGGAATATATGACTACTGGCAAGATTTGAGCAGTTGAGGTGGAGTAATGACGATGAATGGATTGGTGACAGTGGCGGCGGAGCGGTGATCGGAGGGGAAGAAGAAGACCTCCTCGAGGTCGGGTGGGTGGTGTAGGGGTGATTGGGAGGTGGTGGAGGCGATGGGTGAGAACAACTAGGCTCGGGGGCCTTTATATAGGCGATCCCGAGGCGGTCCGGCGGGGTTCAGTTTACGCCGGAGTTATGATGGTCGGCGAGGTCGGTTTGGGCGGTGGTCGTGGTCGGTGAGTGTCAGTGAGGGTGGAGGAAGCTGCTCGAAGCGACAGCGCGAACGAGCTCGGGCTTGGTGGCTTTATCCACGGCGAGGTCGGTGTACGGTGCGGCGGATGTTGTCCGTCTCCGGTGGCTGACAGGGGGCCAAGGGTGGCGTGATCAGCGTGGAGAGAGTGCGAAAGAGGTGCCGCGTGGTGAGTAGTTAGGTAGGGGAGGTCAGTGAGGCAGTGAATATGGCGGGCGCCGTGTGGATCAGCTCGGGTTGCCGCCGCCGAGGACGGAGGCAGGTGCACCGGCCTCCTTCTGTGCTGTCGGCAGTGAGGCACTGACGAGGAGGGGTCCAGGGCAGCGCAGTTACGAGGGAGGAGGCGTGGACGAGAAGGAGTGGGGATGGAGTGGAGTGCATGGCGCCGTCGTCTCTGCCACTGAACCAAATTCAGTTAACTGAATTTTAGACAGCGATGAACAGTGTGCACATTAGCTGTTTGATAAAATGACAGAAGGTGCTAGAGATTTTAGGATTTTGTGGGGATTTTTGTGGTAATGTGTGGATGCTCAAAAATGAGTTTGGCAGAGTTTGGGAATTTTTGGAGCATTTAAAAATATGTTTGGATCAGGAATATTGAATCTGGTCCAAATTTGAATTGAGTGGGATTTGAAAATTTTGAACTGGGGTACCCCATGTCTTTGGAAAAATGGGTTGTGGGTACCATATATTTGCTGGGATAATTTTGGTGGAGGTGGTATCCTTGTAGAAATGGTGGTTCCTTTGTAAACCAAAGGAATGATGGAATATATGAATTCCAACTTTGGAATTTATTTGGGTGGTGAAAAATATTTTTGTGGGGTAGGAAAGAGTTGGATTCTGTCCTAGATGAGGTGAGTGACTTGTGGGATAAAATTGGAGTGGAAGAAAATTTGTTGGATGGATTTTGGTAGGGCTAAAAGGAGGTGAAGAGGTTATCGCCTTTGAAAAATTAATTATCCAAAACTTTTCTTGCTATAAATAAATTGTTTGAAAACCCCAAAGTAATTATCCATATAATTTTAAACTCTTCAATCAGAATATTTAAAGAAGATTGAAACCCAAATAAAATTTGAAAAGGGTTTTGAAATTGAAGAAAGGTGATATGACCAAAAATGATTTTCAAAACTTTTATTTTTAAAAGAAAGATTTCAAATATTCAGAAAAATATTTTTGGGGTGTTACAACACCTACCCCCCTTAAGAAAAATCTCGTCCCCGAGATTTCAGCTGTCCCTCAAACAGGTACGGATATTCAGTCCTCAGGTGATCCTCTCTTTCCCATGTTGCTTCTTCCTTGGTGTGATTACTCCATTGAATCCTGTAAAATTTTATTACATTCTGCCGGGTCCTCCATTCAGACTCCTCTAAAATCTTTATAGGATGTTCCCTATATGTGAGGTCTGGTTGAAGGTCCAAGTCTTGGTGTTGCACTTGCTTGTCTGGGTTACTAACACATTTCCTTAGTTGTGACACGTGAAACACATCGTGAACATCTGATAATTCTGCCGGTAGCTCTAGTTGATAAGCAACCTTGCCTCTTCTTGCGATTACACGGAATGGTCCAATAAATCTTGGTGCCAATTTTCCTTTAACTTTAAATCTCTGTAGTCCTCTAGTTGGAGATACTCTGAGATACACGTATTCATCGGGCTCAAAACTGATTTGGCGGTGCTTTTGATCGTAGTAGCTCTTTTGACGGCTCTGAGCTGCTTTTAGTCTGTCTTGAATAAGCTTCACTTTTGTTTCTGCTTCTTTAAGAACTTCGGGACCAAAAATTCGACTGTCTCTGGTCTCTGACCAATTGAGTGGGGTACGGCACCTTCGTCCGTACAGGGCTTCAAAAGGTGACATTTTTAAACTGGCTTGATAACTGTTGTTATATGAGAATTCCCCGTATGGTAAACTGTCTTCCCAGCTAACTCTGTAAGTGAGCACACATGCTCTTCGCATGTCCTCCAATATTTGATTTACCCGCTCAGTTTGTCCTCCGGTTTGCGGGTGGTATGCTGTGCTGAACGTCAGTTGAGTTCCTAGGGCTTGCTGTAGGTGTTCCCAAAATCTAGAGACAAATTGGGTGCCTCTGTCAGAGACTATGGTCTTGGGTACTCCGTGTAGGCAAACAATCCGGAAGAGATATAATCTGGCGAGTCGCTGTGTGGTGTATGTGGTTTTTACCGGAATGAAATGTGCCACCTTGGTCAAATAATCTGTTATAACCCAGATAGCATCATTTCCATGTCGTGACCTTGGCAGTCCGACGATAAAATCCATTCCTATTATGTCCCATTTCCATTCAGGTACTCTGAGTGGCTGCAATAGTCCTGCTGGCCTCTGGTGTTCTGCTTTTATACGCAGGCACGAATCACAACGTGCGACATATACGGCTATATCTCTTTTCATTCCGTGCCACCAATAATTTTCTTGTAAATCCTTGTACATTTTTGTTCCTCCTGGATGGATAGAATATGGAGTGGTATGGGATTCTGCCAAAATTTGTTGCTTTAATTCTTCCTTATTAGGCACACATATTCTTTTCCCGAACCATAAAATTCCCTGATCATCAACGGTAAACTCGGGCGCCTTGCCCAGTTTCATTTTCCTCTTAATCCCCTCAATACTTGGGTGTCCTTCTTGGGCTTCTTTGATCTGATCCTCTAATGTTGGTTTCATCTCCAGTTGATTAATGGTTCCATCTGTGACTAGGACCATATTGAGTTTGGCAAATTCCTGGTTGAACTCATGTTGTGAAAATTGCACGCTATTATTATTGGTGCAGGGATTTCGGCTGAGAGCATCTGCCACAACATTTGCTTTACCCGGATGATAATGAATTCCGATATCGTAATCCTTTATTAACTCAAGCCAGCGACGCTGTCTCAAGTTTAATTCCGGCTGGGTGAAAATATACTTAAGACTTTTGTGGTCCGTGTATATTTCACATCGCTCACCGAGAAGAAAGTGTTGCCATTCTTTGAGTGCGTGTATTACCGCAGCTAGCTCCAGATCATGCGTAGGATAATTTTCCTCGTGTCATTGTAGCTGTCTTGAGGCATAAGCCACGACTTTTCCTTCTTGCATCAATACACATCCAAGGCCTTTCCCGGACGCGTCACAGTATATCTCAAACTTTTTGTGCACATTGGGTACGACCAGAACGGGTGCCGTTGTTAATCTTTTCTTCAATTCTTGGAAACTTTTCTCACAAGCTTCAGTCCATTCAAACTTCTTATCCTTCTTAAGCAATTGGGTCATGGGTTTAGCTATGGTGGAAAATCCTTCGATAAATCTTCGGTAATATCCTGCCAGACCAAGAAAACTCCTGACCTCAGTCACGTTGGTGGGTTGTTTCCATTCTTGGACAACTTTTACCTTGCTTGGGTCCACTGCTATCCCATCCTGTGTCAGAACATGTCCTAGGAAGCCAACTTCTCGTAACCAAAATTCACATTTACTGAATTTGGCATAAAGTTGGTTTTTCCTCAATTCTTCCAGGACTATTCGTAGGTGTTGTTCATGTTCTTCGGGTGTCTTGGAGTAGATAAGTATGTCATCAATAAATACGACCACGAACTTGTCCAAATTTTTCAAGAAAACCTTGTTCATGAGATGAACAAAATAAGCAGGAGCGTTGGTTAAGCCAAACGGCATCACTGTAAATTCATACAATCCATATCTGGTAGTAAATGCAGTCTTGGGTATATCTGACGATCGGATTTTCAATTGGTAGTAGCCTGACCTCAAATCTATTTTTGAGAATACCTTGGCTTCTGCTAGCAGTTCGAATAAGTCATTTATCCTGGGCAGCGGGTATTTATTTTTTATGGTGACCATATTGAGAGCCCTGTAGTCAATACATAGTCTGGAGGTACCATCCTTTTTCTTAGCAAATAAAACTGGCGATCCCCATGGTGACGAGCTGGGCCTGACGTACCCTTTTTCCATTAATTCCTTAATTTGTTTCTTTAGTTCAGCCAATTTGGTTGGAGCCATACGATACGGCTTCTTATAAATGGGAGCCGTTCCAGGTGCTAATTCAATAACGAACTCAATTTCCCGATCAGGTGGCATGCCTGGTAGCTCCTCTGGAAATACATCGGGGTATTCACAGACTACAAGGACCTTACTTAATTCTGCCGCATCCACTTGATTTAATTTTCCTTGTGATGCAAAAATCCTCCTTGTGCCAAATTTTATTGTTTCTCCCTGGCAGCTTGTAAGAGTCACCGTGCGGTTGTAGCAGTCTATGAAACCTTTATTTTTGGTTAACCAATCCATTCCCAGAATAACATCCAGTTCGACTGCTTCCAGAACAATAAGGTTGGCTAAAAATACCATTCCTTTGATCTCGATATTTACATCCTTGCAGTACCATTGTGTGCTTTGCTTCGATCCCGGGGACTGAATAACCATGGAATTTTGCAAAGGCGAAAAAGAAAATCGATTCTCCGCGGCAAACTTTTTAGAGATGCACGAATGCGAAGCTCCGGAATCAAATAAAATTGTAGCATTAATTGAGTTGACAGGAAACATACCGAACACAATATCCGGTGCATTTTGTGCTTCCTCAAAGGTCACGTGGTTGACTTGTCCCTTCCTTTGGTTGTTATTGTGGTTGATGTTGTTGTGCTTGGGGGCTGTGTTTGTACCACGACCATTGTTGTTGGGCTTAGTAGTATTATTTCCCTGCTTTGGGCATTGCCTGGAGTAATTCCCTTCTCCTCCGCAGGCGTAGCAGGTGATGCCCGGATAGTATGCTGTATCTCTGGTTCTGTTGTTGAAAGCACTGCAGTTCTGCTGCGGTGCTACAGTTGCGGGTCGAGGTAGTAGTGTTGCTGGTCGGTGTGTTGTGGGCTTCTGAAATTCATTCTTGGGTTTATTGTTGCGAACCTGAGATGACTGGCTCATACAGCGCTTGCGTATCTCGTTCATGTTACGATGCTCATTCTCCAGTATAATTGCCTTGTCCACCAGTGTCTTGAAATCAGGAAAGGTGTGGACCACCAGTTGGCATTTTAAAGACGGAATAAGTCCATCAAAAAACTTTTCCATCTTTTTGTCTTCTGTCATATATTCATAGTTGGCGTACCGGGCCAGCTGAGTAAACTGATCCAGGTATTGTGTCACCGTGGTGCCTCACTGCTTGAGATCCTCAAACTCCCTCTTTTTCAGTTTCATGATACTGTTGGGGATATGTGCTCCCCGAAAATTTTCCTTGAATTGTTCCCATGTCATATTGGCTCCGTTGGGATGAGTGTGACATAAGTTTTCCCACCATGATGCTGCTGTACCAGAAAAATAGTATGGGGTATAAAGTACTTTTTCCCGGTCCGTACACTGGGCAATAACCAATTTTCTTTCAATATCACATAGCCAATCATCTGCCTCCAATGGTTTGTCGGTGTGAGAAAACACAGTAGGATTGGTCTTCTAGAGCTCAGATAATTTTGACCTGTTCTGATTTTGTCCTTGGTGGTTTCCCATATTGATTAAATATTGCATCATTTCTTGGTGTTGTTGCTGGCTTTGCTCGTACAGACGGCACACTTGTGAAAATGCTGTGTCACTGTCCTGTTGACTACTCTGTCCTTGTGTAAAATTATTTCCCATCTGTCCATGGTTGCTTTCTGGCGGATTTGGCATAGAACGGGTCCAGGGGCGATGCATTTTCTTTCTGGGGGTATTTGTGTAACACCAATGAGAAAAGAAATTATAAAGGCAACAAGAAAAAAAAATTAAGATACTAAAAATAAATCTCCCCTAGGATGCAAGTACAACAGGTTATATCATACATGCAGGATTTAATTATACAAGCAGGACTTAAATATACAAGATGCTTGCAGAAACCGTATGCTACAAGACCACTTATTCAACTAGCGTACTACTTCGTCCTCTCAACGAGCTGTGGTCCGAGTCCATTACTCGCCATCTTACAAAAAGGAAAAGAAGAAGAAACAGAAAATAAATATCTTACAACCACGTCATCATAAAAAGACTACTACGGCGCTGACACTCGATCAGTCCTCACGGAGTGTCTGAGACACTGTAAGCACCGCTGAGGGTGAGTCCCAGTTGTGGCTCTCGAGACTCAACCTCCTCCTCCTCTGGGATGGTCTCCAGTCGGGTAGCGGTTGATGCCACGCCTGTCTGAGGTGGCACCGTGTGCGTCGAAAGTGGAGCTCTGGTCGGAACAGGAGCAGCCAAGCGACTAGCCTCATCACTCGGGGATGAGTGCTGAACCGCGGGCTGAGTAGGAGAGTAGTGTGGTGGAGTCGGAATACGAGGGGCACGTGGTGAAGGTGAACGGAACTCACTCCTGCGAGTGATCCTCACACGAGCCAGGTCCATTCGTGCAGCAAGATGGTCGTCCACCAGTGCGGTAAAGATCGACTCGAGTGCCATGATGTACTGAACAAGGGGCTCGATCGCCCCATCCCTTTCTCCCGCGATGCAGGAAAAAGCATAATGGTTGGTATAAGGAACATGACATGGAAGGTAGTGATAGGGACGAGTCTGCATAATAGGCAGGATGTCCCTAAGACGTGCAATAGCCTCACGGGCGGCCATCTGGATAGCATGCCTCTCAGAGGGCATGACTCTCCCCATGAAACGGTAGTTGCGTAAGGACAGGTTACTTCCACCCCGAATATATACCGAAGCCTGGTACATAGTCAGACTATCTGTGACCCTGTCAGGAAAAATCATGTACTCAGGACGGCTCGGAGACCTCATCGCATCCCTAGCGATGACGGCAAGAAGACGGGAAAATCCCGCCGGCTCGTTGGCAAAAATCTGGGATGGGCAGCTGCCACCAGACATCTACATCAGTAGACAAAAATCCAAACAGTCATATCATAAGAATATGATGACTAAGGAAAATTTGTTACGATGCATGAAATGCATGCTAAAAAAAATGTTAGTACTGACTCGAGTGCTAGCGATCGTGCCTAGGGTTTCCTACAGTCAACCTGGCTCTGGTACCAAGTCCTGTCGGGCCCCTTTCTGGGTAAGAATCTCAGAAAAGGCCCTAAGTCACACCAGTTCCAAGATCAACACAACTGGTGGACTTCCTTGATACAGATAACCAGTACAAATAATATTACACAGGGTTGAGTCTGAAGGCTCAACAAAATTATTACAAACTCGCCAAATATATGGCAGTGGCGGAATATGACAGTGGTGTGGTGGTGATACATCTCTGATACAATAACGTAAAGCCAAGCGTCAGAGTGAGGCTTGACTATTTTATTGGTGTAGCAGAAGCTCAGTGGATGATACATGTCGTAGACTCCTATCTCACAGGTTGACTGACTGGGACTCCTCTAAGCGTCGGGCTCGCTAGCGCAATCCTTCTCCACAAGCTCGTCCTCCTCCAAGTCTGGCCAAGTAAATAGCCAGGGACAAGCCAGTGAGTACGTTGGAATGTACTCGCAAACACTATGAACAAAAGATATAATGGATGCACATGCTCATGTAGGGACATAATGATATGCTCATGCTGACTAAAAATCCTAGTCATGACATAATTATAAAATGATGCGGAAGTAAATAAAACATGTTAGCCATAACCAGTCTTTTTTTAAAAATAAAAGCAAGTGAATGCCATGGGTAGTCTAGCCAGCCCAAGTGACATTTAGAAAAATAAGAGAAATGCCAGTCGGGTGTCTACAAGAGTAGTGGCGAGATAAACCGCCTGTTAACTCGAGAGACGCCACGAGAGGTCTTGAAAAGAAATGCCTGTCGGGCGTCAAGTGACGCCACGATCGGACTTGAAGAGAAATGCCAATCGGGTGTCCACAAGAGTAGTGGCGTGATCAACCGCCTGTTAACTCGAGGGACGCCACAAGAGGTCTTGAAAATAAAATTGAGTGCCCGTGGTAGTCTAGCCAGCCCCTGAGACACTCAAGAAGAATACAAAATGAGAGAAGCGGGTTAGTCCTCAATATTATGCATAGCCATAATAAAATTTAATAAGCATAAATATACAAGGTAGCAACAGGGTATCAACAATTATACTGCAAAAATGAGTCAGACACGTTTTAATTATTTCCTCCGGAGACCGATACCGGGACCAACACTTGACCCACCCAGCTATGCCCCTTGACTGAGGACACGGCTATTCGAATAGTTTTAACTCTGCAGAGGGTGTACTCTTTACCCACAAGTAAAGGATTTCCTTAGTCAGTACCGTGACACTGACTAATTCCCATTACGGTCTTTGGGTTGAAAACACACCTGACCAGCACACACCAGAATAACTCTCCGGATGCCAGGAATCACCCAAAGCATCGTTCAAGAAAAATTCTGAGACGGAGAGACCAACGTCCTACATGGGATCACTATTAATACGTGCGGATTACAAGGGGTGCCCCCCTCTCAGTCACAATCGGAAACACCCATGCCCCCTGACCCGATGACAGGATTTAGTCCAAGGCCTTTGGAAACCCTCATCGTGGCCCTCTGTACGGTGTGTACCTGGACAGGGGTTAACAACTTACTCAGCCGCACCTTCCTTGCGGAAGGACCCGTGGCAGCACGGTATCCAGCTAGGTGTAACGGAACAAGACTCGATCTAGGCCGACTCAGGAGGTGTTAATTAACATCACCGGAATATTCCACTTAAGTCACATGACACCACCGTGTCAAGCATAATGGCCCATGCCCACCGGCACGTCCAAAGCAGGAGACACTCTCCCGTATTTCCATAACTTTACCATGTCAGAAGAATCTCTTGCTTGAGTGATGTGCAAGCTATGAACAAAAGAGATATGACCATGCATGCAAGTGCTAGAGACATACTACACATGTGGAGCAATATCAACCGATGCAACATGCAAATGCAAATGCAATCACCATATCCCAAGTTCAATAATGCTTGCCTTGTCCAAAGTAGTCAGGTGAAAACCCTTCAAAATTCTCGGCAAAGTTTCCCTCTTCTTTTTCTGAAAATTCAAAATCAACTTAAATTAAAAAAATTGACAACAGTACAAAAAGTTGTTCCAAAACATTTTTAAATAAATACTAAAAAAACTAGAGAGAAAAATAAGAATTTCAAAAAAAAGTTCAACTCAAACGGAGTTGTGGTTTAAAAGTTATTAAACTTTCAAAACCAGGGGTTTTTCTGTAAAAAGCCAGTCCCTGTGCGTTTATAAAGAAAACGCTTCGGGCCGAAATACGCTTCTCAGCGCAGAAGGCGTAAAAGTCGAGATTACGCCTTCATTTTTAAACAGAGAAAAAGAAAAGAAAAGGCCTGGGGTGGGGTCCACCCGTCAGGTTCAAATATTTGAACCCGCGCGCGGAAACAGAGAGGAGACGGCGCTCGCCGGCGATGATCGCCGGGGTCTTGGAAGGCGGCGATGGTCGGAACATGACCAGGGAGGAGTGTCGCGTCGGAGGGAGGTGGTGGTGGTCACCGGGGTGCACCTGAACGCTGGCGAGGTCGACGGTGGCGGACGGTGGTTCGGTGGCGTTGGGCTTTCGTCGGAGAGAGCTTGGGGAGTGAAATTGAAGCGGGGAATCGATGGTTTGGTGGAATATATGACTACTGGTAAGATTTGAGCAGTTGAGGTGGAGTAACGACGATGAATGGATCGGTGACAGTGGCGGCGGAGCAGTGATCGGAGGGGAAGAAGAAGACCTCCTCGAGGTCGGGTGGGTGGTGTAGGGGTGATTGGGAGGTGGTGGAGGCGATGGGTGAGAAGAACGGGGCTCGGGGGCCTTTATATAGGCGATCCCGAGGCGGTCCGGCGGGGTTCAAATTACGCCGGAGTTATGATGGTCAGCAAGGTCGGTTTGGGCGGTGGTCGTGGTCGGTGAGTGTCAGTGAGGGTGGAGGAAGCTGCGCGAAGCGCCAGCGCGAACGAGCTCGGGCTTGGTGGCTTTATCCACGGCGAGATCGGTGTACGGTGCGGCGGACGTCGTCCGTCTCCGGTGGCTGACAGGGGACCAAGGGCGGCGTGATCAGCATGGAGAGTGTGCGAAAGAGGTGCTGCGTGGTGAGTAGTTAGGTAGGGGAGGTCAGCGAGGCAGTGAATATGGCGGGCGCCGTGTGGATCAGCTCGGGTTGCCGCCGCCGAGGACGGAGGCAGGTGCACCGGCCTCCTTCTGTGCTGTCGGCGGTGAGGCACTGACGAGGAGGGGTCCAGGGCGGCGCAGTTACGAGGGAGGAGGCGTGCACGAGAAGGAGTGGGGATGGAGTGGAGTGCACGGCACCGTCGTCTCTGCCACTGAACCAAATTCAGTTAACTGAATTTTGGACAGCGATGAACAGTGTGCATATTAGCTGTTTGATAAAATGACAGAAGGTGCTAGAGATTTTAGGATTTTGTGGGGATTTTTGTGGTAATGTGTGGATGCTCAAAAATGAGTTTGGCAGAGTTTGAGAATTTTTGGAGCATTTAAAAATATGTTTGGATCAGGAATATTGAATCTGGTCCAAATTTGAATTGAGTGGGATTTGAAAATTTTGAACTGGGGTACCCCATGTCTTTGGAAAAATGGGTTGTGGGTACCATATATTTGCTGGGATAATTTTGGTGGAGGTGGTATCCTTGTAGAAATGGTGGTTCCTTTGTAAACCAAAGGAATGATGGAATATATGAATTCCAACTTTGGAATTTATTTGGGTGGTGAAAAATATTTTTGTGGGGTAGGAAAGAGTTGGATTCTGTCCTAGATGAGGTGAGTGACTTGTGGGATAAAATTGGAGTGGAAGAAAATTTGTTGGATGGATTTTGGTAGGGCTAAAAGGAGGTGAAGAGGTTATCTCCTTTGAAAAATTAATTATCCAAAACTTTTCTTGCTATAAATAAATTGTTTGAAAACCCCAAAGTAATTATCCATATAATTTTAAACTCTTCAACCAGAATATTTAAAGAAGATTGAAACCCAAATAAAATTTGAAAAGGGTTTTCAAATTGAAGAAAGGTGATATGACCAAAAATGATTTTCAAAACTTTTATTTTTAAAAGAAAGATTTCAAATATTCAGAAAAATATTTTTTAGGTGTTACAATTCTTGAAGATATCAACCTCTTCCTGCTTGTTCTTGATCAACGGCTCCAGTGCATCATCATCAAGATCTTCATCGCTTGACAGATCAATGGTATCACCATCATCTCGTAGTATTCTGGTTGGAGGAGGGGCACGCCCAACAGTGTCCTTTGTCTTCGGAGAGGTCTGAGACAAGTCTTTTGAGTGCACAATGGATTCAGGAGGTGCAATCTTTAGTGGCTTCACTCTTGAAGCTTTTGGAGCAAATTCAACTTTTGAAGCCTTTGACTTCTTGACTGGCTTCGGGGATTCAGGAGCATCAATGTGTTGCTCACCTTCTTGAGAAGCTTCAACACTTGCTCTTTGTGTAGCATAGTGCGCAAGGTAAGCAGCAAAGTCAGCGAATGGGCCAACCATATTAGGTTCGGCTTCACAAGAGCCATCTGGTCTCGGTTCTGCTGGACCTGGGTTGAAGACAATCCCAAAGTCCTTGTTCTGAGTTGCAGAGCGCCTGGCAAACTGGTAATTGGCTTCAAAGAGATCATCATCTCGGCACCACAGTATGCTGGAGCGATCAGGATCTTGAGGCATGGGCCCTCTCGCCATGCATGGATAGAAGTTCAACCGAATGGCTTCAGCCTTTGTCTTCGGATGAAGCTTCTTGTAGACGATATCGGCCCATGGTGGCCTTACAACATTCTTGGCAGCATATTCTGAGGTCACAAACTTATATTGAAACCATTGTTCATCCCAGTACCCGCGAATCCATTGTACGCGTGATTTGTGCTCCCCATATGTTTCCTCCGGATCAGACTTGTACATCTTATAGATATCAGGTGGCAGATCAAGAGCGGTATTCTCACGATGCTGTCTACCCCCTTTCTTTGAGGATTTTCCTCCTGCCATTGTCTTCACAGAAATGATTGGATTCGCTCTGCTTGTTAGACAAGAACTGGCTTCAGGAGAGTCTAGATGTAGTTGTAAGAAGTCTGCTAATGAATTCGGACTATGAGAACCAAGAGACTCGCCCACGGACATGTACCTGTGAAAGAATTAGAGATGTGAGGGGAGTAGGAGAGGTATGCATTCTCAGAGGATTTTTAAGATAAAATCAATGTGAAGATATTGACCTCATAGTGTGAAGACATTCACTTATAAAGACATATATGTTGGTTCCAGATTTGTACGAATCTGAAAATAGGTACAAGTGAGGAATCATACTAGTTATGAACCATAAGTGAAAAAGCTTTGCGAATCATGAGATGTGAAATAGAAGATCCAGATTTGGAAGTGATAGAACAACTTTCTAAAGATATTGAAATTTAAACGGATCAAACAAACGGTAAAAATGAGATTTTATTTACCGCACAAGAATGAAGGACGAACTGCAAGATGAGACAGAGAGGAGGCCGAGCAGTTCAATCTCTCGCGCCCTAACTCGGCGGCGGAAGACGGCTACGGCGTCGGCAGGGTGAAGATGTCCGCGGCCAGCGTGAGTACGATGTCGAGGAAGTCGCGGCAGCTAAGCGCTTCTTCTCCGGCGACGATGAAGTTAGCGATGGCGCTAGGGTTGCGAGGGTGAGAGCGATAGGAGTAGAGGAATTAATGACCTTGGGAGCTTTGTATTTATAAGGAGGAGGTTGGCTCGATGAATTTACTGAGCAGCCCCTACAGGTTCACATTTGCGTGACGCGTGGCATGCATGCGCAGTTTCAATAGTTGTGCCACGACCCCACCACATAGCTGATTTGGTGGGAGGTCGTTCCGGCTTTTGTGGGTTCTGGCAAAATGGATAAGGATAATAAAAATGTTTTAAATATTGGTCTCAAAATCTTCGACTGACAAGGACACAGTGAAGACAATCGACACGTGTCAGTGGAATGCATATGAAAATTTTGAGAGTTTTAGGAGAGGTAAGCACAGACGGGGTAAGGGTCCGATCACATTCACTTAGCGCAGAAAAAGCAACTTGAAGATATAGCTATAAGTGAATGCTATTGAGGACAGAATCATATATATGTATATAGGCAATGAGATCAAATAAAACATTAAGATAAAACCATTGTTGAAGACAATCAAATTATGAAGATAATGCAATGTATGTGATGCCACCATGAAAATCTTCAAGAAAGGTTTTGTGGTGGCGTTACCCATCGTATAGGAAGTATTAGACCCAGACATGACGCACAATTATCGTGGCGCTCTGAAGTCAAATTCCACATTAATATCTTCACACTTAGTGTGCATATCTTCATGAACTGAAGACATATGTTACTTCGTGTGTTGTACATCTAAGTCATCAACATGCATAAGCGTTAGGATGTGTGTCCATTCACTGGACATTCGAGGATTCAAAGATACTTAGCTCACACCGCAGCTCCCAATCCAAAGGCTTTGTGAAGATATCTGCCAATTGCTCATAAGTGTTAACATGAATGATGTCAATGTCTTCCTTCAACACATGATCTCTGAGAAAGTGATGACGAATCCGAATGTGCTTTGTCTTCGAGTGTTGAACTGGATTGTGGGCTATTTTGATGGCGCTTTCATTGCCGCAGTAGAGGGGCACCATCTTCTTGTTGATGCCATAGTCCTTGAGGGTTTATTTCATCCAGAGAAGCTGAGCGCAACAAGATCCAACAGCAATATATTCAGCTTCAGCAATAGATAGTGACACCGTTCTGCTTCTTTGAAGACCAACGAACAAGTGATCGCCCAAGAAAGTGGCATGTGCCCGAAGTTGACTTGCGATCCACCTTGTCACCAGCATAATCAGCATCTAAGAATCCAACTAGATCGAACTCTGAGCCCTTTGGATACCATAATCCTAGCCTTGGGGTGTGAGCCAAATATCGAACTATTCGCTTCACCGCAAAGTGATGCGACTCCTTTGGTGCCGCTTGGAATCAGGCACACATGCAAACTCTAAGCATTATATCTGGCCTAGATGCACATAAATACAATAAAGAACCAATCATGGAGCGGTATACCTTTTTATCGAACTCTTTACCATTGTCGTCGGAGCCCAATTGACCATTGGTTGGCATTGGCATCTTGTAGCCCTTGTAGTCTTGCATACCAAACTTCTTCAGACAATCCTTGAGATAATTTTCTTGAGATATGAAGATGCCATTGCTTAGTTGACGGATTTGAAGACCAGTAAAGAATTTCAGCTCCCCCGTCATGGACATCTGGTATTGCTCTTGCATCATATGACTGAACTCATCACTGTATCTCTTGTCAGTGCAACCGAAGATAATGTCATCCACATGGATTTGGCATACAAACAGTTCTCCATTATATGTCTTCGTGAAGAGAGTGGGATCTAGAGAACCATGTTTGAAGCCTTTGCTCTTCAGGAATTCTTTGAGTGTGCCATACCAAGCACGAGGTGCTTGCTTGAGGCCATACAGTGCCTTGTTTAGCTTGTAGACCATGTCAGGATGCTTTGGATCTTCAAAACCGGGCGGTTGAGCAACATAGACTTCTTCCTCAATTTTTCCATTCAAAAAAGCACTCTTCACATCCATCTGATACAAGAGGATATTATTGTGATTTGCATAGGCTAGTGATACGTCTCCAATGTATCTATAATTTTTTATTGTTCCATGCTATTATATTATCTGTTTTGGATGTTTTATATGCATTAATATGCTATTTTATATTATTTTTGGGACTAACCTATTAATCTAGAGCCCAGTGCCAGTTTCTATTTTTTCCTTGTTTTTAGCTTCATGGAGAAGGAATACCAAACGGAGTCCAAACGGAATAAAATCTTCGCGATGATTTTTCTTGGACCAGAAGACACCCAGGAGACTTGGAGATGAAGTCGAAGGAGCCACGAGGCGGCCACAAGGGTGGAGGGCGCGCCCAGGGGGGTAGGGTGCGCCCCCTGCCTTGTGGGCTCCCCGTGACCCTCCTGACCTAATTCTTTCGCCTATATATTCACATATGTTCCCAAACCATCAAAAGCATCCACGAAAACACTTTTCCACCGCCGCAACCTTCTGTACCCGTGAGATCCCATCTAGGGACCTTTTTCGACACCCTGCCGGAGGGGGATTCGATCACGGAGGGCTTCTACATCAACCCTATTGCCCTTCCGATGAAGCGTGAGTAGTTTATCTCAGACCTACGAGTCCATAGCTAGTAGCTAGATGGCTTCTTCTCTTTCTTTGATTCTCAATACCATGTTCTCCTCGATGTTCTTGGAGATATATTTGATGTAATACTTTTTTGCGGTGTGTTTGCCGAGATCCGATGAATTGTGGATTTATGATCAGATTATCTATGAATATTATTTGAATCTACTCTGAATTCTTTTATGCATGATTGGATATCTTTGTAATTCTCTTCGAACTATCGGTTTGGTTTGGCCAACTAGATTGGTTTTTCTCAATCTTGCGGTGTCCTTTCCCAGTGACAGTAGGGGCAGCAAGGCACGTATTGTATTGTTGCCATCGAGGATAAAAAGATGGGGTTTACATCATATTGCTTGAGTTTATTCCTCTACATCATGTCATCTTACTTAATGCGTTACTCTGTTCTTCATGAACTTAATACTCTAGATGCAGGCAGGAGTCGATCGATGTGTGGAGTAATAGTAGTAGATGCAGAATCATTTCGGTCTACTTGACACGGACGTGATGCCTATATTCATGATCATTGCCTTAGATATCGTCATAACTTTGCGCTTTTCTATCAATTGCTCGGCAGTAATTTGTTCACCCACCGTATTATTTGCTATCTTGAGAGAAGCCTCTAGTGAAACCTATGGCCCCCGGGTCTATTTTCCATCATATAAGTTTCCGATCTACTATTTTCCATCATATAAGTTTCCAATCTACTATTTTGCAATCTTTTACTTTTCGATCTATAAACCAAAAATACCAAAAATATTTACTTTATCTTTTATTTAGTTACATCTATATCTATCAGATCTCACTTTTGCAAGTAACCGTGAAGGGATTGACAACCCCTTTATCGCGTTGGGTGTAAGTTGTTTGATTGTTTGTGCAGGTATTCGGTGATTTGTGCGTTGCCTCCTACTGGATTGATACCTTGGTTCTCAAACTAAGGGAAATACTTATCTCTACTTTGTTGCATCACCCTTTCCTCTTCAAGGGAAAAACCAACGCAAGCTCAAGAAGTAGCAGGAAGAATTTCTGGCGCCGTTGCCGGGGAGATCTACGCCAAGTCAAGACATACCAAGTACCCAATATAAAACTCTCATCTCTTGCATTACATTATTCGCCATTTGCCTCTCGTTTTCCTCTCCCCCACTTCTAAAACGATTTTCGAAAAGATTTGCCTTTTTATTCGCCCCTCTTCCGTTCGTCTTTTTCGTTTGCTTTTTGTGTGCTCCTGTGTTGGATTGCTTGCTTTGTCACGATGGCTCAAGAGAATACCAAATTGTGTGATTTTTCCAACACTAATAACAATGATTTTATTAGTACTCCGGTTGCTCCCACCACTAGTGCGGAATCTGATGAAATTAATGCCGCTTTGCTGAATCTTGTTATGAAAGATCAATTTTCTGGCCTTCCTAGTGAAGTTGCCGCATCCCATCTAATTTTTTTTGTTGATTTGTGTGATATGCAAAAGAAAAAGGATGTGGATAATGATATTGTTAAATTGAAGCTATTTCCGTTTTCACTTCGAGATCGTGCTAAAACTTGGTTTTCATCTTTGCCTAAAAATAGTATTGATTCATGGAATAAGTGTAAAGATGCTTTTATTTCCAAGTATTTTCCTCCCGCTAAGATCATCTCCCTTAGGAACAATATTATGAATTTTAAGCAACTTGATCATGAGCATGTTGCACAATCTTGGGAGAGGATGAAATTGATGATACGAAATTGCCCTACTCATGGTTTGAATTTGTGGATGATTATACAAAAAATTTATGCCAGATTGAATTTTTCTTCTAGAAATCTTTTAGATTCGGCCGCGGGAGGCACTTTTATGGAAATTACTTTAGGAGAAGCTACTAAACTCCTAGATAATATTATGGTTAATTATTCTCAATGGCACACCGAAAGATCTTCCACTAGTAAAAAAGTGCATGCAATTGATGAGATTAATGTTTTGAGTGGAAAGATGGATGAACTTATGAAATTGTTTGCTAGCAAGAGTGCTTCTTTTGATCCTAATAATATGCCTTTGTCTACTTTGATTGAGAATAATAACGAATCTATGGATGTGAATTTTGTTGGTAGGAACAATTTTGGTAATAACGCGTATAGAGGTAATTTTAATCCTAGGCCATTTCCTAGTAATTCCTCTAATAATTATGGTAATTCCTACAACAATTCTTATGGAAATTATAATAAGATGTCCTCTGATTTTGAGAATAGTGTTAAATAATTTATGATTTCGCAAAAGAGTTTCAATGCTTTGATTGAAGAAAAATTGCTTAAGATTGATGATTTGGCTAGGAACGTGGATATAATTTCTTTTGATGTTGATTCTTTGAAACTTAGATCTATTCCTCCCAAGCATGATATTAATGAAACTCTAAAAGCTATGAGAACCTCCATTGATGAGTGCAAAGAAAGAACCGCTAAGATGCGTGCTAAAAAGGATTGGTTTGTAAGAACATGTTCTTCTAGTTTCTGTGAAAATGATGATGAAGATCTTAAAGTGATTGATGTGACTCCTATTGAATCTTTGTTTTCCAATATAAATCTTGATAAATATGGGACTGGAGATGAGTCAACTTTAGTTAAAATGTGTCCCAATGATTCAGAGTTTTTAGATCTTGATGCAAAAATTGATAAAAGTGGGATTGGAGAGGTCAAAACTTTAAGTAGCAATGAACCCACTCTTTTGGATTTCAATGAATTTAATTTTGATAATTGTTCTTTAATAGATTGTATTTCCTTGTTGCAATCCATGTTGAATTCTCCTCATGCTTATAATCAAAACAAATCTTTTACTAAACATATCATTGATGCTATGATGCAATCTTTTGAAGAAAAGCTTGAATTGGAAGTTTCTATCCCTAGAAAACTTTATGATGAGTGGGAACCTACTATTAAGATTAAGATTAAAGATTATGAGTGCCATGCTTTGTGTGATTTGGCTGCTAGTGTTTCCATGATTCCAAAAACTTTATGTGATGTGTTAGGTTTCCGTGAATTTGATGATTGTTCCTTAAATTTTCATCTTGCGGATTCCACTATTAAGAAACCTATGGGAACGATTAATGATGTTCTTATTATTGCAAATAGGAATTATTTGCCCGTAGATTTCATTGTTCTTGATATAGATTGCAATCCTACATGTCCTATTATTCTTGGTAGACCTTTCCTTAGAACGATTGGTGCAATTATTGATATGAAAGAAGGAAACATTAGGTTTCAATTTCCGTTAAGGAAGGGCATGGAACACTTTCCTAGAAAGAAAATTAAATTGCCATATGAATCTATTATGAGAGCTACTTATGGATTGCATACCAAAGATGACAATACCTAGATCTATTCATGTTTTTATGCCTAGCTAAGGGCGTTAAACAATAGCGCTTGTTGGGAGGCAACCCAATTTTATTTTTGTTTTTGGTTTTTTGTTCCTGTTTTGCTTTAAATAATTCATCTAGCCTCTGGTTAGATGTGGTTTTGTGTTTTAATTAGTGTTTGTGCCAAGTAAAACCTTTGGGATGGCTTACGGTGATAGTTGATTTGATATTGCTGAAAAACAGAAACTTTTGCGTCCAGTCACATAATTTAAATAATTCACTGGAGCGTTGAAAAACCCTGAATGTTTTATAGGAGATCTCTGTTGTCCTAATTTTTCAGAATTTTTGGAGTTACAAAAGTTTTAGAACAATTCGGATCTTCGCAGACTGTTCTATTTTTGACAGATTATGTTTTCTTTGTGTTGTTTGCTTATTTTGATGAATCTATGGGTAGTATCGGGGGGTATGAACCATGGGAAAGTTGGAATACAGTAGATATTACACCAATATAAATAAAGAATGAGTTCACAACAGTACCAAAATTGGTGATTTATTTTCTTATACTAACGGAGCTTATGAGATTTTCTGTTGAGTTTTGTGTTGTGAAGTTTTCAAGTTTTGGGTAAGGATTTGATCGACTATGGAATAAGGAGTGGCAAGAGCCTAAGCTTGGGGATGCCCAAGGCACCCCAAGGTAATATTCAAGGACAACCAAGAGCCTAAGCTTGGGGATGCCTCGGAAAGCATCCCTCTTTCGTCTTCGTCTATCGGTAACTTTACTTGAGGCTATATTTTTATTCACCACATGATATGTGTTTTGCTTGGAGCGTCTTGTATGATTTGAGTCTTTGCTTTTTAGTTTGCCACAATCAACCTTGCTGTACACACCTTTTGAGAGGGACACGCATGAATCATGATTTATTAGAATACTCTATGTGCTTCACTTATATCTTTTGAGCTAGGCAATTTTGCTCTAGTGCTTCACTTATATCTTTTTAGAGAACGGCGGTGGTTTTATTTTATAGAAATTGCTGAACTCTCATGCTTCACTTATATTATTTTGAGAGTCTTTAAACAGCATGGTAATTTGCTTTGGTTATAAATTTAGTCCTAATATGATAGGCATCCAAGAAGGATATAATAAAAACTTTCATATAAAGTGCATTGAATACTATGAGAAGTTTGATTCCTTATGATTGTTTTGAGATATAGAGATGGTAATATTAGAGTCATGCTAGTGAGTAATTTTGAATTTGAGAAATACTTGTGTTAAAGTTTGTGATTCCCGTAGCATGCACGTATGGTGAACCGTTATGTGATGAAGTCGGAGCATGATTTATTTATTGATTGTCTTCCTTATGAGTGGCGGTCGGGGATGAGCGATAGTCTTTTCCTACCAATCTATCCCACTAGGAGCATGCGTGTAGTACTTCGTTTTGATAACTAATAGATTTTTGCAATAAGTATGTGAGTTCTTTATGACTAATGTTGAGTCCATGGATTATACACACTCTCACTCTTCCACCATTGCTAGCCTCTCTAGTGCCGCGCAACTTTCACCGGTACCATACACCCACCATATACCTTCCTCAAAACAGCCACCATACCTACCTATTATGGCATTTCCATAGCCATTCCGAGATATATTGCCATGCAACTTTCCACCGTTCCGTTTATTATGACACGCTTCATCATTGTCATATTGCTTTGCATGATCATGTAGTTGACATCGTATTTGTGGCAAAGCCACCGTTCATAATTCTTTCATACATGTCACTCTTGATTCATTGCACATCCCGGTACACCACCGGAGGCATTCATATAGAGTCATATTTTGTCCTAAGTATCGAGTTGTAATTTTTGAGTTGTAAGTAAATAAAAGTGTGATGATCTTCATTATTAGAGCATTGTCCCATGTGAGGAAAGGATGATGGAGACTATGATTCCCCCACAAGTCGGGATGAGACTCCGGACAAAAAATAAAAAAAGAGGCCAAAAAAATGAGAAGGCCCATATAAAAAAATGAGAGAAAAGAGAGAAGGGACAATGTTACTATCCTTTTACCACACTTGTGCTTCAAAGTAGCAGCATGATCTTCATGATAGAGAGTCTCCTATGTTGTCACTTTCATATAATAGTGGGAATTTTTCATTATAGAACTTGGCTTGTATATTCCAATGATGGGCTTCCTCAAATTGCCCTAGGTCTTCGTGAGCAAGCGAGTTGGATGCACACCCACTTAGTTTTCTTTTGAGCTTTCATAAACTTATAGCTCTAGTGCATTCGTTGCATGGCAATCCCTACTCACTTACATTGATATCTATTGATGGGCATCTCCATAGCCCGTTGATACGCCTAGTTGATGTGAGACTATCTCCTTCTTTTTGTCTTCTCCACAACCACCATATTCTATTCCACCTATAGTGCTATGTCCATGGCTCACGCTCATGTATTGCGTGAAAGTTGAAAAAGTTTGAGAACATCAGAAGTATGAAACAATTGCTTGGCTTGTCATCGGGGTTGTGCATGATTTGAATATTTTGTGTGATGAAGATGGAGCATAGCCAGACTATATGATTTTGTAGGGATAAGCTTTCTTTGGCCATGTTATTTTGAGAAGACATAATTGCCTTGTTAGTATGCTTGAAGTATTATTGTTTTTATGTCAATATTAAACTTTTGTTTTGAATCTTATGGATCTGAACATTCATGCCACAATAAACAAAATTACATGGATAAGTATGTTAGGTAGCATTCCACATCAAAAAATATGTTTTTATCATTTACCTACTCAAGGACGAGCAGGAATTAAGCTTGGGGATGCCTGATACGTCTCCAACGTATCTATAATTTTTTATTGTTCCATGCTATTATATCATCTGTTTTGGATGTTTTATATGCATTAATATGCTATTTTATATTATTTTTGGGACTAACCTATTAATCTAGAGCCCAGTGCCAGTTTCTGTTTTTTCCTTGTTTTTAGCTTCGTGGAGAAGGAATACCAAACAGAGTCCAAACGGAATAAAATCTTCGTGATGATTTTTCTTGGACCAGAAGACACCCAGGAGACTTGGAGATGAAGTAGCCACGAGGCGGCCACAAGGGTGGAGGGCGCGCCCCCTGCCTTGTGGGCCCCCCGTGACCCTCCTGACCTAATTCTTTCGCCTATATATTCACATATGTTCCCAAACCACCAGAAGCATCCACGAAAACACTTTTCCACTGCCGCAACCTTATGTACCCATGAGATCCCATCTAGGGACCTTTTCCGGCACCCTGCTGGAGGGGGATTCGATCACGGAGAGCTTATACATCAACCGTATTGCCCTTCTGATGAAGCGTGAGTAGTTTATCTCAGACCTACGGGTCCATAGCTAGTAGCTAGATGGCTTCTTCTCTCTCTTTGATTCTCAATACCATGTTCTCCTTGATGTTCTTGGAGATCTATTCGATGTAATACTTTTTTGCGGTGTGTTTGCTGAGATCCGATGAATTGTGGATTTATGATCAGATTATCTACGAATATTATTTGAATCTTCTCTGAATTCTTTTATGCATGATTGGATATCTTTGTAATTCTCATCGAACTATCGGTTTGGTTTGGCCAACTAGATTGGTTTTTCTTGCAATGGGAGAAGTGCTTAGCTTTGGGTTCAATCTTGCGGTGTCCTTTCCCAATGACAGTAGGGGCAGCAAGGCACGTATTGTATTGTTGCCATCAAGGATAAAAATATGGGGTTTACATCATATTGCTTGAGTTTATTCCTCTACATCATGTCATATTACTTAATGCGTTACTCTGTTCTTCATAAACTTAATACTCTAGATGCAGGCAGGAGTCGGTCGATGTGTGGAGTAATAGTAGTAGATGCAGAATCGTTTTGGTCTACTTGACACGGACGTGATGCCTATATTCATGATCATTGCCTTAGATATCGTCATAACTTTGCGCTTTTCTATCAATTGCTCGGCAGTAATTTGTTCACCCACCGTATTATTTGCTATCTTGAGAGAAGCCTCTAGTGAAACCTATGGCCCCCGGGTCTATTTTCCATCATATAAGTTTCCGATCTACTATTTTCCATCATATAAGTTTCCGATCTACTATTTTGCAATCTTTTACTTTCCGATCTTTAAACCAAAAATATTTACTTTATCTTTTATTTAGTTTCATCTATATCTATCAGATCTCACTTTTGCAAGTAACTGTGAAGGGATTGACAACCCCTTTATTGCGTTGGGTGCAGGTTGTTTGATTGTTTGTGCAGGTATTCGGTGATTTGTGCGTTGCCTCCTAATGGATTGATACCTTGGTTCTCAAACTGAGGGAAATACTTATCTCTACTTTGCTGCATCACCCTTTCCTCTTCACGGGAAAAACCAACGCAAGCTCAAGAAGTAGCATCTAGCAATATACGAATGGCTTCAAGCCTAGCCACAGGAGCAATTTTCATCGAAGTCAATTCCCTCTACTTGTGTGTATCCTTGAGCAACGAGTCGAGCTTTGTTTCTGACAACTTGTCCATGTTCATCTCGTTTGTTGCGGTAGATTGATACGTCTCCAACGTAACTATAATTTTTGATTGTTCCATGCTATTATATTATCAATCTTGGATGTTTTATATGCATTATTATGCTATTTTATATCATTTTTTGGGACTAACCTATTAACCTAGTGCCCAGTGCCAGTTGTTGCCTTTTCCTTGTTTTTATCTTTACAGAAAATCAATACCAAACGGAGTCCAAACAGAACGAAACTTTTTGACAATTTTTCTTAGACCACAAGACACCCTGGAAGCTTCGGGAGGAGGCCAGAAGAGCCACGAGGACACGACAAGCTCAGAGGGCGCGCCCTAGGGGGCGCCTCCCAGGCTTGTGGGCCCCCTGTTGCTCCTCGAGCCCTAATTCTTCTTCTATAAATACTCAAATATTCCCCGTAGACCAGAGGGCACACCAAAATCACTTTCCCGCCGCCGCAAGTTTCTGTCCTCGTGAGATCCCATCTTGGGGCCTTTCTCGGTACTCCATCGGAGGGGGATTCAATCACGGAGGGCTTCTACATCAATGTTGCTGCCCTTATGATGATGTATGAGTACTTTACCACAGACCTATGGGTCCATAGCTAGTAGCTAGATGGCTTCTTCTCTCTCTTTGATCTTCAATACAATGTTCTCCTTGATGTTCTTGGAGATCTATTTGATGTAATCTTCTTTTGCGGTGCATTTGTTGAGATCTGATGAATTGTGGGTTTATGATCGGATTATCTATGAATATTATTTGAGTCTTCTCTGAACTCTTTTATACATGATTAAGATAGCTTTGTATTTCTCTCTGATCTATTGATTTTGTTTGGCCAACTAGATTGATTTTTCTTGCAATGGAAGAGGTGCTTTGTAGTGGGTTAAATCTTGCGGTGCTTATTCCCAGTGATAGAAGGGGACATGACACGTATTTGTATTGTTTCCACTAAGGATAAAAAGATGGGGTTTGTTCATATTGATTGGATCTATCCCTCTACATCATGTCATCTTGCTTAAGGCGTTACTCCGTTCTTGTTAACTTAATACACTAGATGCATGTTGCATAGCGGTCGATGTGTGGAGTAATAGTAGTAGATGCAGTCAGGAGTCGGTCTACTTGTCACGGACATGATGCCTATATACATGATCATTGCCTTGGATATCGTCATAACTATGTGCTTTTCTATCAATTGCTCAACAGTAATTTGTTTACCCACCGTATGCTTTCTTTCAAGAGAGAAACCTCTAGTGAAAACTATGGCCCCCGGGTCTATCTTTTATCATATTATTTTCAGATCTATAAAACCAAAAACACAAAAATACCTTGTTGCAATTTACTTACTTTATTTTATTTAGCACTTTTACTTGTCTTTTATATCTATCACTATCCGATCTCATCCTTGCAAGTAACCGTGAAGGGATTGACAGCCCCTTTATCGCGTTGGGTGCAAGTATGTGTTTGTTTGTGTAGGTGAAATCATTGGTGACTTGTGTGTTCCTCCTACTGGATTGATACCTTGGTTCTCAACTGAGGGAAATACTTATCTCTACTTTGCTGCATCACCCTTTCCTCTTCAAGGGAAAAACCAACTCAAGCTCAAGAAGTAGCAGGAAGAATTTCTGACGCCATTGCCAGGGAGGATCTACATCAAGCCTACCAAGTACACATCATAAACTCTCACCTCTTGCATTTACATTATTCACCATTTGCCTCTCGTTTTCCTCTCCCCCACTTCTAAAATGTTTTCATAAAAATACAAAAATATTTGCCTTTTTATTCGCCTTCTTTCCATTTGCTTTTTCGTTGGCTTTTTGTTTCCTTGTGTGCTAGATTGCTTTGTCACGATGTCTCAAGAAAATACTAAGTTGTGTGATTTTTCCCACACTAATAATAATGATTTTATTAGTACTCTGATTGCTCCCACCACTAGTGCGGAATCTTATGAAATTAATTCCGCTATGTTGAATCTTTTAATGAAAGAACAATTTTCTAGTAGTCCTAATGAAGATGCGGCTTCCCATCTCAATACGTTTGTTGAATTGTGTGATATGCAAAAGAAAAAGGATGTGGATAATGATATTGTCAAATCTAAGTTATTTCTGTTCTCACTACAAGATCGTGCAAAAACTTGGTTTTCATCCTTGCCTAAAAATAGTATTGATTCGTGGAATAAGTGTAAGGAAGCTTTTATTTCCAAGTATTTTCTTCCCGCTAAGATCATCTCTCTTAGGAACGATATAATGAATTTTAAGCAACTTGATCATGAACATGTTGCACAATCATGGGAGAGGATGAAATTAATGATAAGAAATTGCCCTACTCATGGTTTAAGTTTATGGATGATCATACAATTTTTTATGCTGGATTGATTTTGCATCACTACTGCAGGATGCTGCTAACGCGACACTAGGATCAGAGACCCTTTGACGAAACTGTCTGCGATGCATTAATCGCAAATGGTGATGTAAAAAAACCATAAAAAAAGATGAAAAATGTTTGCGATGGCGGAGACATCAAACATGGTTCAGATTTTAGTTGCGTGTGTGATGCAGGGCTTATGGTTGATCCATACGAACTGTTTGCGATGAGACAGAACAACAGAAACGGGCAGCCATATCAAGGTGTGTGCGCTATACGGCATATAGTTCGCTCAGATGAACTATTTGCTATTAGGGAATGCAACAGAAACGGTTAGCCAGATAAAGGTGTGTGTGATATACCGCATACGGTTCACTCGGACGAACTATTTTTGATTAGGGAACATAACAAAAACGGTTCAACTTAACAAGATGTGTGTGATATGCGGCATACAGTTCACATAGATGAACTATTTGCGATGAGCCAAAAGAACACAAACGATTCGTGTAAACAAGATGTGTGTGATACACGGCAAACAGCCCACTCGGATGAACTGTTTGCCATGGGAAATTATAACACATACGGTTGCTACAGTTAATCCGTGTGCGATTTCATGTGTACAAAAAACTTTGAAAAATGCAAACAATTTGCTTGCGGTGGCTAGGAGCATCGCACACGATGCGTCTGCGAGTACTCGTGTGCGATGATTAGTAAGTTACACATATGTTTCCTTATGTTACCACGTGTGTGATAGATAACACGTGGCACCGCATACGGTATTTGGGTTATGTGCTCCACTTAGTCTTCCCACGCTCCAGCGAATGCTTCCCGCGCTCCACATGGGTGAATTGTAAAATCCCCGCCTCTTCCCCCATCAGTTTCCCGCCACCAGCTAATGGCTTGCTGCATATAACCCAGGCGACAACGCACTGTCGCGACACTGTGCGCAGATCTAGTACTCTCCCATCTACCATTAATTATTCCAAGCATGCCAGGCAACGAACAAAGCTTCGACGTTGACCCCTACCTGCGTTACATCTTCGGCGAGGAGAACAAGCCGGAGCAGGTCGGGGAGCAAGAGCTTCATCGGCCGGTGCAGGCACCATGGCCCATCGGCAGCGATATCGGCATGACAGTCCTTGGGCGCACAATCGACATATTGCAGAGGAAGTGTGATGAGCAGTTTGCCATCCACCATGCAAAAGATCCAGAGCTGCTCAACGGCATGATCGACGACCCACTCGAAGAGCCGCCGTCACCAGTGCTCATCGAGAGCCTGATGCCCCACAAGGAATGGGCAGAGGACCTCTGCGATTCAGTCAAGACACAGCCAGCCTGCGGCTTCATCATTGCCGGCGACGACCGTGTCAACCTCGATCCCGACGATGTGGTGGCCAGGCTCGAGCGCATCCTTGGTGGAGTTGACGTCCCCGATGAAGTAGAACATCGCCAACGTGATATATTGAGGATGCACGTGATGGACTGAATTTACTACCAGGCCACAGACATGGAAATGGAGCGGTTCCAATGAGATGTCATGCGTGTGATTGCACGCTGTCAAGCTCTTCTGGAAGAGGCCTAGCAGCCCCAAGAGCCTCCTAGCGCCAGCAGCTCCGTAGGCAGAGGTGGGTCGGGACACTTGGAATGAACGGCTGCAAGGGTGCTATGCTGATCATGGAGTCCGAGAAGACCATCGTCGGAAGGCCGCCAGCTCAGCCTTTTAGCCTATATTTTATTATAATTGTATGCATATGTAGGTCGTGAGTGTTTTGGGCGTTGCCGCATGTGGCATTTTAAATTATCCTGAATATGTAAGACAATTATTAACCGTTGCCATTGTAAATTTGCCTCAACGGCGAGTAGAGCGCTCGCAGGGACGCCAGAGTGGAGCGCGCCACGGCCGCCTCAATGGCGAGCAAAACGCGCGGGCGGACACAAGCAGAGCGCGCCGCGGCCACCTCAATGGTGAGCAAAACGCGTGGACGGACACGAGCAGAGTGCACCGCGGCTGCCTCAACGACGAATAGAGCGCGTCGCGGCCGCCTCAACGGCCAGCAACCATGTGGTCAACCTTCTGGCACCCCGTGGGAGGCGCGACGACGCATCCATCGGACACGATGGTGATATCTTGACCGTGTGTGTTAGTGGGCAGACACGCACACGTACATCTGAGAACGCGGGCCCACGTACGCCATCCAGGGACCGTTTCGGGTTCCGATGCGTGGCATACGGTTGATCCAAAAGAACTGTTTGCGATGAGCCATCAATAAATTTTGACCTTGTTTCTCGTCACATTGCAGATTACAACGCAATAAGTAATTGCAAATCTATTCACACCGATCAAGCCAATATGTGTTCACACCTAGCACCGGGCTATAAAAACTACCCACTCAAAAATTACTTCACAGTTCCTCTCCTCACCACCCACAAAACTGGTCTTTCCTGTCAAGTCATTCCGCCATGACTGGTAGGAGGTGTTTCGGGTGGACATATAACCAGGGAGCAAAGACCAAGGCTGCGGAAGCACTAGAGAGGTCCCGCTGCTATGCAGCAGCCGCAGCAAAGATGTCCCGGCGCGCCGCGGAGCCCTCGAACAAGCTCTCACCGGCACGCGGGGGCTCTCACAAGCGCACTCGCCGCATTGGCGATCGTGATGAGCTGGCGTTGCTGAATTCCTTGGCCAGCGACGATGACATTCTCGCTGGCCTCATTAAGTAGCAGGAGCTAGTCGACGGCTTGATGAAGCTGCTCGAGATCAGCGATGCCTCGATTGAGAAGGCGACCGGCCTCGTCGAGAAACTCATGAGTGACATTGCGAAGCTCCTCAAGGCGCTCGCCGAGAAGGAGGAGGAGGCCGCCGTCTGGAAGATGTTGCATGAGCAGAGCAGTGCCTCGGGGATGATGCTGAAAGCGGTTGTCGAGGAACTGATGGGTGACTTGAGGAAGCTCCGGATCGAGCACGAGCAGGAGGTGGAGGAATCCGTGGCTGCTGTCAAACAAAGTCGTGAGGAATTGAAGAAGGAGCTGGAGGATGTCGTCGCTCAGCAATCCATCGAGGAGTGGAGACAGTAGCGACCCAGATTGTTGTCTGCGATTTCTTTCTTCTCTTGCCCCTGTGTCTTCCGGGCTTTGCCGCATGTGGCATTTTAAATTATCCGGAATATGTAAGACAATTATTATCCGCGCCATTGTAAATTTGCCGTCGTATTATCCGTTGCCATTTTATTTGTCGTCGTATTATCCGTTGCCATTTTATTTGTCATCGTATTATCCGCTGCCCTATGTGGCATTTTAAATTATCCGGAATACGAGTTGAAAACATGAACAAAGCAAATGCTAACGTTGAGAGGGGCCATGGGATCACAAGCAAACACCCTCTGTCCAGGTGCTTTAATTAACCGCGTGTTAAACAGCGGCTCGGCCGCCATTAATGGAGAAGTTGTGAGCGAGGCGGGCGGCTGGTGGACGGAGGTCAAAGAGCTCACTTCCCGGTGAGCATGGGCGGCCTTGCTGCTCGCACATGTCCCATCGAGGCTGTGAGGTGGACAGGATGCACACGTCCCGTCGAGCCTCCGTGGCGGACTACTCGCACGTGTCCCGTCGAGCCTGCACGGCGGACTTCTCGGGCTCGTCCCGTCTAATCAAACAGCTGCACGCACGCCACCGAGTATGGTTAAATTTTGGCACAAAATACAAAGATGACCAATGAACGAGGAAGGAGGTAGTACTATCCCATAAGAAAAGAGGGACGCGTGGCCGCACTTAAATGGTTACGGGAACACATAGTTCATATAATACAACTATTTGTGATATTAACGTATCAGCTATTTGTTTCAAAAGGACTTCGTTGGCTATTAATGTGTGCGCCTTGTCTCAAACTGGACAATTTTTTACCACGGCATATATGTGCCATGTCATGAAACCATGCCAAGTTTCATGTGTTTTTGGGTGATTTTTCGATTTACTGGGATTTAAAAACTGAGGTTCTCCATGTTTCAGGAGGACGAGACGTTTGTAATTCATTCACATTCCTTCAATGAGACCTAAACATGGACCCAATGACACATGTACGATTTTCCACCCATTTTGCTTCGTTGGAGCATGTGCTTGTAGTTCAAATTTGAATTATGGACTACATTAAATGCCTAGAAAACTCAATTAATATATAAAATGGCCAAACAAACCCTAAACAGTTTCAAATTTTAGCACGACACTCATGTTATTCTATGTTGCATGTAGAAAACAAAATTCAAGGCGAGAAGAGGCAGCGATTAACGTTTCACCCACAAGAGCGGCATGTTTCCCTACCGGAACCATGAGGGTTACGAGAAGCTTCGGTTTGTAAGAGGCTTGTAGTATAGCTTGGCCCAAATTGGACACTTTTTTTACCACGACATATATGTGCCATGTAGTGACACCATGCCAAGTTTCTTGATTTTCTAGTGAGTTTTGGATTTACGTAGATTTAGAAACCGAGATTCGCAATGTTTGAGGTCGAGCCAGGACACTGAGACGGTCGAATTCATTCTCATTCCTTCCATGGGACCTAAACATGCACCCCAAGGACACATGTATGATTTTTCTAGCCATTTTGGTGCACTGGAGCATGTATTTGTAGTTCGGATTTGAATTATGGACATTAAATGCCTAGAAAACTCAATTAATGACTAAAAAGTTCAAATGAACCCTGAATAATTTCAAAGTTTAGCGCGAATCTCCCGTTGTTCCATGTTGCGTGTAGAAGAAAATACAAGGCTAGAAGAGGGAGCGATTATCATTTCACCCACAAGGGGACACGTTTCCCTATCGAAACCACGAGGGTTCTTGCGACAGGCTCCAGTTTGTAAGGGATTTGAAATAAAGCTTGGCCCAAATTGGACAATGTTTTTACCACGACATATATGTGCCATGACGTGACACCATGCCAGCTTTCATGACTTTCTGGTGAGTTTTGGATTTACGGGGATTTAAAAACTGAGATTCCAAATGTTTGAGGATGAGCCAGGACGCCGGTACGGTTGTAATTCATTCCCATTCCTTGCATGGGACCTAAACATGCACCCAAGGACACATGCATGATTTTTCTAGCCATTTTGGTGAACTGGAGCATGTATTTGTAGTTCAGATTTTAATTATGGACATTAAATGCCTAGGAAACTCAATTAATGTATAAAAAGGCCAAACGAACCCTAAGTAATTTTAAAATTTCAGCACGGATATCCTGTCGTTCCATGTTGCCTGTAGAAGAAAATACAAGGTGAAAAGAGGCAGTGATTATCGTTTCACCCACAAGGGGGACACGTTTCCCTATCGGAACCACGAGGCTTCTTGAGAGAAGCTCCGGTTTGTAAGAGGCTTGTAATAAAACTTGCCCCAAAATGGACAAAAAAAATTCCTCGACATATATCTGCCATGTCGTGACACCATGCCAAGTTTCACGATTTTCGGGTGAGTTGGATTTACGGGGATTTAAAAACCGAGATTCTCATGAAATGTTTTCAAATAGCACACGGTTTACTCATGAAAGCCGTGTGCCAACCAAACCGTGGTCGATGCCCCCCTGCTGCGCGCGCGATCTGAGTCATGCGTTCTGATTGGCCAGAACCCAAACCCCACGGATCGTACGCCTGCATCGTTGGATGCTCCCAGATCGAACGGCAATCCTCACCCCTTTTGACAGCACATGCAGCTCCGGTTGTGATTTTATTTATATGGGTAAGCATTGTACGCATGCGTCGTGCTAGCTCGCGCTTCCTTCTCTACTAAGTTTTCCATATTCATGGAATTTTTTTTCCATATTAATGTTGTTATATATCCAAACACGCTACCGTTTCCCGCCACTCCTCCCATCGGTTTCCCGCCTCTTCTCCCATCGTTTTCCCGCTGCTAGTGTCAGTGCTCATAGAAGGCTAGGCGGCAACACACCGGCCATGTAATTATTGCACATAGTTTCTAAAAGCACAAACGTGTGTGATAGTAGGGAGTAGGTCTCATAGGGTGACCAGCGTGAAACACCTGAAAGGCAAGGAGGCAATTCCTATCAGCAAGGGGCGGCTTCCCATCCGCTAGCCTAGTCGAATAGAATGCAAAAGTTAAGCATGCTCGGGCTGGAGTAGTCTAAGGATGGGTGACCCGATGGGAAGTTGCATATCTCAAGCTTCATTTAAACGCTATGATACGGTCATTATAGAGATAAATGTCTCTATATTGACCTGACATGACGATTATATAAACCTTGGGATCATTGTTTTGCTAATTTGTAGACTATGTTTTTTATTGGTTATTTTTTGTTCTCAAAAATCAAAGAATGATCGACATCTGTAGGCCCACACAAATTATCCCTTTGACCCAATGCACGAGAAGGGTTTACTCTTTGCTCCGTGTGCTATGTTAGAGCAAATCAAGTTTCAGCACATGCGTTGGACGGCACCCGGCCCCTACCCCCCCCCCCCACCCGCCTCGAAGTTGCATTCCCGACATCGTACGTCTTTAACCTGTCCGCGGGGGTACGATGTTCAGTTTGTAATGTTACTGATGTAGTCGGTGCCCCATCGAACTTGTGCTTTCGGGATTTGAACAAATCACACACCAGGCCCATACATTTTTTTTGGGCCGCATGCAGGGCATAGGGGGGCGGGTGTTCTGATCGAGCATGCATGTCTCCCTTGTGCAGTTTATAGATGCCGCACATATATGTGGGCTCGCCGAGGTATATTTATATATATATATATATATATATATATATTATATATATATATATATATATATTATATATATATATATATATATATATATATATATATCATCCTTGATTGATAACGAGGGGGGCCCACACAATCTATCCCTTTGACCCAACATACGAGAAGGGTTTGACCATGATGGTTTCCTATTGCTATGTGTGCCATGTTAGACCAAATAAAGTTTGAGCGCATGCGTTGGACGACCCCCCCCCCCTTCCTCGAAGTTGGGGAACCGACATCGTACGTATTGAACCTGGCTTGCGGTCGGGTACGGTGTTCAGTTTGTAATGTAGTTGGTGCCCCATCAAAGTTGTGCATTCGGGATTTGAACACATCACACACCACCGTACCCATACATATTTTTGGGCCGCATGCAGTGTATAAGGGGGTCTTCTGATCGACCACGTCTCCCTTGTGCGGTTTTTTGTGATGACACGCATATCTGTGGGCTCCCCGAGTGTATATATATCATCCCTTTGACCGATAATGAGGGGTATGTGTTGGCCATGAATGGATTCCTCCTAGTTCGTGTTAGGGCCGGTCACCGTCACATGTCATTCAACCAAAGCTCGAGCTCATGTGTTGTCAGGATTCCCTCCCACACGCTCGGATTGCTGGGTTCGACCAACACCGTACCCTGCGTATCTCGTCCTTAACTACCTGACTTTCATGGTTGTTGTATGTATCGAGAGGCAGGCGCCACATCTAAATTGTACATTATTAGATATTGAAAACACACATCACCCCTTCCAATGTACATCATTTTGGGCCGCATGCAGGCGGTGCTGGTTTTGTGCTCCCTCTCGTGCGATTTTTTATGATGGTTCAATCTATTGGCCCAAGCGGTTTATATATATATATATATATATATATATATATATATATATTATATATATATATATATATATAGAGTGTCACTATTCTGATCCTGGGATCAGAATAGTTATTTGGATCACGGAACGCCCTATATAGGGCCGAACAGGTGTTCCTGAGATATAAGAGTAGCGCCAGAACGGCCCATTAACACGTTCTCGAACGGCCTAAAAATCCACCCACGACCTTCCTATGCTCCCCCGGCCTCCTCCCGCGGATGCGCCGCCGGCCTGCCGGGATCAAGCATGCCCCCCAGATCGCCCCCGGCCTGGTTCTCCTCCCGTCCCCGTCCCCTTCCCCACCCCCGCCCCCCAGATCGCGCCGCGCGCCGCCCCTGACCGCCGGCCAGAACCCCATCCCGCCGCCGAGGTCCGACCCCCCGCGCCCTGCCAAGATGGTGCTCGCGCAGCTGGGCGGGAGCATCTCCCGCGCGCTCGCGCAGATGAGCAACGCCATAGTGATCGACGAGAAGGTGCTCCGGGAGTGCGTCAACGAGATCTCCCGCGCGGTCCTGCAGTCCGACGTCTAGTTCAAGATGGTCCGTCAACCTCGAGACCCTCGCTACCGGCACCAACAAGCGACGCATCATACAGCAGGTAGGTTCCGCCCGCTCTGGCCCTCCATTCCTGCGCTAGTTCGATCCAGGGAGGCCCGTGCCCCGGGAAAACTCCAACTGATGCCCTTGTTTTTTCCCTGCTGCAGGCCGTCTTCACCGAGCTCTGCAACATGCTCGATCCCGGCAAGCCGGCCTTCACCCCCTGCACTCCGCCGTGACCTTCCCTCCCCTCCGACGCAGCCTACCCTCTGCCCCTGTTTCTTGTCCTTTGTTCATCTTATTTGTCAAAAAGAAGAATGATCGAAAATGGATTCTGAACTTCTTGTGCCATGGATGTTGAATCCCTGAAAGATTCTGACTCGAACAGAATTATTTTGCTCATGATTTCCTTGTCATGTGGATTACACGACTTGATTTTTGTGCATTTTACTAGTCTTTTATACACTTCCCTACAAAGATGTCCAAACTGATGAAATTCAAAAATTGTGTATGCTCCAGTTCATTGTATAGAAAAAAGCAAAAGTTATATGTGGGGGACTTGCTAGTTCATACTAGGCAAAAAAGAAAAATTTCTGAGAGCAGTACACTTGTGTTCGTGTTGCTGTCGAACTTCAGCTACTATTCTTTTTTATTTTTTTGCTTGATTTTGATCTGACCGTGGACCCCCTATTGACCTCTTTCCCTATTCCTTACTTGACATGAACTTCAGCTACTATATCAGTTTTTCCTTGAAGATTTCACCTCCGATCAGTGCTCTCTCTATGCTGACAGTAGAAATTTTATTATACATAGAACGCAAAAAAGAAGGCTCGGAAATACCAATGATAGAAGTTCATGTATATAAAGGTTGATGCTTGGCATGTTGCGTGTATACATGGGAGCACACAAGCAATCATGTTGTGCCATCACTGAGTAGCAGTTCAACAAGAAAACCTGCAGCAGTTCTATTAGTATAATCCCGTCAGAAAAAGATGTTGACAACAACAAAAAACGCCATTTTTTGTGGCAAAATTATGCAAAAAATTACAGTGGAATACTGTGCTCTCAAAACGTGCTAGTGGTGTCCGTAAGAACACAACATTTTTTCTATTTCCCTTTCCTTTTTGTTTGTATATATAAGAATGCATAAAACTTGAGCCGGTCGGGGACATATCGTCTAGAAGTTCATGTATAAAAGGACTTGTCTTAACTCTGAAAGTTCAAAATTAATAAAATGGAGAGGTAAAAGAAAATGACAAAACAAAAAAGTTCAAACAATTCCCATGGATTTCGATGGATTTTCCTAATTTATAAAAAAATAGAAGTTCAATTTAAAATAGATGAGCGTTCGATGTTTATTACAAACCTAGAATTTTTTCCATTGCTAAAAGAAATAAAACCAAGAAGTTCAAATTTAAAAAATGGAGCAGTTTGATATTATATTTAAAAACCTGGATTTTTTCAGTTAGTAAAGAATAAAGCCAATAAGTTCAATTAAAAAAAATGAAGAAGTTAAATTCAAAAAAGGATAGCAGTTTGATATTTATTTAAAAGCTCAGATTTTTTCGATTACTGAAGAATGAAACCAATAAGTTCAATTCAAAATAACGAAGAAGTTTGACATTTCAAACAAAACACCAATTTTCACATTTCTAAAAAAATATATAAAGAAGTTCAAATAAAAAAGTTAGAGCCGTTCGATGTCTATAAAAAACTCAGACTTTTTCCGTTACTAAAGCGAAATAGAGAGAAGTTCAAAAGTGATAACAACCAGAAGTTCACGTACTACATGATGTGTGTTTTCGTATGAGAAAAAAAGAATAAAAAGGTGAAGTCCAAAATTTTGTTGCTAGAAGTTCAAGTGCTCGGTCCGAGAAAGTTCAAAAATTCTTGTGAGAGAGGTTGAACAAAAATACGTGACAGAATTTCAAGATGAAAATAGCGGAAAGTTCAACTACTACACGAAATGCGTTTCAGATAGGAATATAAGAATAGAAAACAAAACGTTTAAAAGGTTTCTTGCAAGAAGTTCATGTGCTCCTCCTAGTGAAGTTCAAGATCTCTAGTGCAAGACGTCCGACCTTCAATTACATGTAAAAAACAAGCAAAAAACGACGTTGTTTTTGCATTTTTAAAACTGCTCTGAAACGACAAAAATTTGTAACGTCTGTCTACATGAAAAAGATGCTCCTATTCATAAGCTTTCCAACGGTATATTATATGCTATATTCTGATGAATGGTTTAAAAGTTTTATGTATACCGTTAAAAACACATTTTTACGCATTCAAAAAAATATTTTGAACCGTCGCGAGTATGAAAACTGATCAACACGAAAAAGTTGCGTGTTTTCAACAGCTTTCCATCGGTATATCATTTGCTCAATTCCGGTAAGTCGTTTGGGAGTTATGGGCAAAAAATAGCACGTAAAAAACAGAGAGAAGTTCAAAACAGAACTGCCACATAAGTTCAACTACTACACTGAATGAATTTCAGATGAAAAACTTTTAAAACCGCCGCGAGTATGAAAAAATGATCGGGAAAGTTGCGTGTTTACAGCAGCTTTCCATCGGTATATCACTTGCTCAATTCCGGTGAGTGGATGGAGAGCTACGAGCTAAAAAAGCACGTGAAAAACAGAGTGAAGTTCAAGTACACATGCCGAGAAGTTCACATTCTCCACGCGGTGCATTTTCGAAGAATCTGTTTCGCGACAAAGGCAGAACGCATGATCTCGTTGTTTTCAAAATTACTTGAAAACGGCCAGGAATCAGGAAAAACCATCAACATGAAAAAATTTCGCATTTTCCGTAGCTTTTCAATGGTATATTATTTGCCCCATTCCGATAAAGTTTGTAGTAATTACGGCGGGATTACGTTTTTATCCATTTTTAAAATTGACTTAAAACCGTAAGGAATTGGGAGAAACAATATATACCAAAAAGTTTCGCATTTCCTAGAGCTTTCCAACGCCATATCATTTTCTGCATTCGGACTTACGGTTAAAAAATTAGCTCGAAAATACGAACTCGATGGAACTTGTACTGTTTTCTAAATTACTCTTAAACCGTTCAAAGTTAGAAAAAACTTTCAACATAAAAAAGTAGCGCATTTTCATAAGCTTTCCAACGCCATATCATTTGCCTCAATTCGATTAGCCGTTTAGAAATGGCATCAAAAATACAAACTTGGTTGTTCGGTTTGCGGAATTTTACGATTTTCCAAATTACTCTTTAACCATAGGGAATTAGAGAAAACTTTCAACGTGTGGAAGGAGCGGTTTTGCAGCAGCTATCCAACGCCATATTATTTGCCTCATTCCGATAAACGGTTTAGAAATGCGATCGAAAATACGATTCACGTTTTTTGTATGAAGAAAAAATGGTTTTCAAAACTGCTCTTAAACCGCTTACATTTTGCCAAAAATTTAACTTGGGTCATGATACTTGTGTCCATAGCTTTCGAACGGTATATCGCAAGCCCCATTTGGGCAATGTTGGTGGAAGTTCAACCTAGCACAAGGGGAAGTTCAGGTCGAACAACTCAGGCAGTAAAATTGCAAAAAACGCAAGTTCATCACGACCCGAGAGCAAAATCCGCCAACGAGTGAGATTCCTATTTAAAACGGGCATTTAGTTGCTAAAAACCATTTCTAGATTATACTTACATCATATAGAACACGACTAACCAGAATAATTCGCGCGGGAAGACATGGTTGCGAAGATAGCCCGAATGTCGGGTTCCTACAGAGGGAAGTTCAGGCGTGTAACTCAGGAAGTTCATGTTGTGATCAGAATAATATTTTGATCCCGTGATCAGAATAGTGTTTATGTATATATATATATATATTCTATCCATTTTTTATCAACAACAACAGTTGTCGTTTGACCAAGCGATAGAGTCACTAGTCCGTCTTATGGTAGGTCATGGCGACATGCATGTATGACCAAAGTATCATTACGTGCATCCGCCCCGCTGACACGAAGTGGGAGGTGGGTCAAGCACCCAAGCTAGGTAGCTATGACATTATGTCATTATAAATATATCCAAGGGTGCTTTCGGGTTTGCGAGGCAGGTGCCACCAAAGTTGTGCATTGTGTATCTAAAGTTTTAAACATCACACCCTATATTCCTACATATATTTGGCCACTTCCAGGTGTTCTTTACTTCTGGCCCCTCTCATCGATCTTCGACGACGCGCCCAACCATGGGCCCGCGCGGTCAAAGTTGTGCATTGGAATTTTGAACATCACAGACCACCCTTTTCACTCATATATATTTGGGCCACGTGCTCGTGTGGCTGTCTTCTGACCCTCTCTAACTTTTTTTGCTGCAAAGACTCGGATGATGCTCAACAGACACGGGTGTACTGGCTTAACCGTGTGTGATGCAAGTGCGCTGTGAATCCCCACGACTGCGCAAGCGCGAGCAAAGGTGGAGGTACTGGCTTAACCGTGTGCAACGCTAGTGCGCTGTAAAATCACCACCTGCGTAAGCTAAAGGCGTGTAGTTTATTTAGATTGAATTCCAATTCTGCGTCTGAAAATTAGGACGAACCGTGTGCAATAGACCAGCTAGCTAGAAATCTAAAAACAAACTACCCACCTTGAGCATTGCAAAAATCGGCGGTTCCGCCGCTTTTCCTTATTATTATACACGCATATTCTTATTGGACCGTGTGCGATCTTGGGTACTCCCGCCCTGCATCAATTCCTTCACCCAAATTTTAGTATCCGCCGTACTTCAAACGTCGCCCCCACTCCTCCAGCACCGACCTTATAGTAAAATTGCAGTAGCCAAGGCATATGAACCGTCGCCCTCCCTCGTCCACCACCATCTCTACCCACCATTACTAAAATTTTCAGTAGCCGCGGTGTATCCTCAAACACCACCCCCCCTCCAGAGTCCGCCCACCTGGCCCCCCTCCCCCCTCGAACCCTAGCTTGTCGCCGCTGCCAACCCCTGCCGGTCTGCCCATTCCTCCTAGCTTAGATAATAAAGTTCAGGTTACCCAGCGATTCCCGTATCGTCGCCCCACTCCCCTAAGTTTTTTGATGAGGTCTGCGGTGTCCCTCCCCACCAGATCCACATCCCCTGCTCCAGAATGTCGTAGCCTAAGCCCGACCACGTATCTCGGGGAGCCCGATGAGTGTTCGGCCAAGAAGAGGTTTATCATGGCCTCTCCAGCGGACGTTGGCGAGGTGTCCGCTGTTCGCCCCGACCTATCGATCCCGGAGCAACACCTCACCATGGAAGCCGGCAAAGACGTTGACTACGTTGCCATGCCGAAGGCTTCACGTCAGCGGGCTAGCGTATTACTGTATCTTGGGAAAGCTGGCTACAACATCAAGCTCGTCGACAGCGACGGCTTCACGCGGGCCATGTCACAGTTAAGTGGTCCATCCCCAACCCCTCTGGTTCAACCGCCGTCGATCTCTTTGATGGCCCTGCCACTGATCTCCTATGCCACGCGGTAAAGGATCTGCGATACTTGTACGTGGCGGCGGCTTGGGATCCTCAATTGCCAAGTCAGATCTCATCGACCACGACCACGAGGAGGGCACCCACAAAGGTTCTTCCAAGGTGAAACAGCCCATCTGTGACATCAGAGAGCGCACCATGGGTCTGTGCTCTTCCAACTGGAAGGATCTCATCCATGACATGTGAGGCAACATCCTATCAGCAAATCTTACCTTTTCTAGCTTGCCAACCCGTACCCTTTGTTGTAGTAGCTTTTGCCATGCGGTATTTTAACTGTGCCATGTTTAATTATTTCAGTTATTCAAAAATGTAATGTTCAATAGGGTTATGTGATGTTTAAGTATGAATTGTCCACTTCAGTCTCACGAATGGCTATATTTGGTTGTTTATAGTGAGTAGATGCCTTGTTTATCTATATTTGGTTGTTAGGTTGGTTGAAGTGAGCATTTGTCCAGTTATCAAGCAGATGCCTTGTTTATCTATATTTGGTTGTTAGGTTGGTTGTAGTGAGCATTTGTCCAGTTATCAAGCAGATGCCTTGTTTATCTATATTTGGTTGTTAGGTTGGTTGCAGTGAGCATTTGTCCAATTTTCAAGCAGATGCCTTGTTTATCTGTATTTGCTTGTTAGGTTGGTTGCAGTGAGCATTTGTCCAGTTTTCAAGCATATGCCTTGTTTATCTGTATTTGCTTGTTAGGTTGGTTGCAGTGAGACTCTGTCCAGTTTTCAATGGCTATATTTGGTTGTTATACTGATCATTTATGCCTTGTTTATTTCAGTCATTCCCAATGTGATGTTCATTATGTGCAAATCGGAACTGTGCCGCTCGATTGCATCAATACCAGTTTGAACGGCTATATTTGGTTCCAGTTATGCCTGGTGTAGTTAACACATGCCCTCTATTTCAGTTTTACACATTTATCCAGTGTGATGTTTAAGCATGGCCTATGTTCTATTCATTTTCAACAATACCAGTTTGAATTGCAATATTTGATGGCTGTTAAGCCTATTGTAGGTAACATTCCCTTCCATTTTATATCTACTTTAACAGCATGCGGAAACCAACACATTCAAGCTATTATTTGGAGATGATGTTGTTTACCTTTGCTATATTTGTTTGATGTTAAGGTTGCTGTACTTATCATGCCTTTCCACTACTTATGCAGGACAACAACGGGAGTGGCCACCATTTTCCGCCGAGGTTAGTTTCATCCCTTAGCTTGTACTCCCACGTTGTCCCATAATGTAGTGCATATAGATCCAGGCCTGGACACTTGTTAGCTTCTAATACTGACTTGTTGCTTGTAGGTACATATGCCCTTGGCAAGGATCCACGCATCGACCCTTTTTGCGTATGGGGGCAATGAGATATTCATGAAGAAGAATCAAGTGAGGAAACTGATAAGGATTATTAGCAAAAAGATACGAACGGTGGCAAGCAAATTATTTGTTTACGCTCTATCCAACACAACAGTGAGCTATAGGATGGTAACTACAAACTCTGCAGCCTTCTCTTTTTTACTGCCCATAATGAGTTGTTAGACAACAATGTCTGAATCTTTTTTGTTCGCAGTGGTTCCCGAAGTAGTTTACTCAAGATTACCTCGCAAAGTACATGATTGGTGGACACACAATGAAGGTTAAAGTATTTCATCCAGACTACAATAACCATCGAGAAGTCCTAATGAAGACAATGAAGGATGGACGGGCAACCATCACAAGGGGTTGGCCTAGAGTCGTGTGTGCATTACGCATGGAGGAGGGCACAATATGGGCATTCCACTTCACCTTCTCTAGCAACCAGAATATCTTTTGCCTCTCTCTTTACAGTCTTTAGTACAACTGTGGTTCATCATTCTTTACATGGTGCTTCTGTAGTTCTTCAGTATATGTACCTGTGCATCGAATTATGCATTCATGGTTGAACCTATATTTGTAATAAACATGGTTCGATATGAAATAAGTGATAGCCTACTTTCAAATTCAAAATCTGTGATTTTTAAATACATGGATTAAATTAGGGATAAATTATGGATTACACTGCACACGGTTTTTGAAAGCGAAACGTCTGCGATAGACGTGGAGATCAGACACGTTTCTCGGATCCACTATGTGTGCGATCAATCTCTACTGCACACACGATCAGCCAAGAAAAAACATGTGCGATTAATAACAGCATCGCACACAGTTCCTTCTTATTAAATGTTTGTGAATGTCACCTTATCACACACGCTTGGCAATTATGGACTATTTATGATGTTGTGCGCATCGCAAACGTTTGGTGTCGTGGTATCACACGGCCACCTATGGGGCCATCGACCCCTTGTGGTTCGGGAAGGGGGAAGAGCGCATTGCACAAAGAGCGGAAAGCACAGAGCAGCACGGCAACAATGACACGGGCAGTTTTACCCAGGTTCGGGCCGTCGTGAGGCGTAAAACCCTACTCCGGCTTTGGTGGATTGATGGAAGGACCGTGGTGGAGACGCAACGCTCTAGCCTGGCAAGGTCACCTCGGGGCGAGAGCAGCTACGCGCGTACGAGCGTACAAGGGTCCGAATCCTTTCTAAGGTAGCCACGACCCTCCTTTTATAGGTCAAGTGGTTACCACAATGGCAAAACAGTCATTATGCACTGATTAGATAGCCACAGTGCTATCATACCTAACTCTGCAGACAGGACAGGTTGCATTAAATGCGTCGCTTAGTGTCACATCGTGGTGTAGCCCAGCAAGCCTTGTTGTGCCATTCAGCCACCTTTTCGCCTGCCTGCGCAACACGTCGCCTGGACGGGTGTCATTTAGGGATCATCTTCCTCACAAATGGCCTGCCACGTACCAGGTAACAGCCACTTAGTCACTTGGGGGCTCGACACCGCACCAATGGGTGACTTGCGTTGCTGTGAGGTGGAGCGGTGGAGCTTTGGCGGGGTAATCCGCCCTTGGCGCCCCCGGCAAGCCTGCCGGGGGAGTCTTGAGGCTTGTCTTGGGGTAACCTCGACCCCGCCAAGCTCGCCTGTCCAGCAAGGGAGGTTTTTCCTTAGTGATATCTTGCTTATTTGGTCGGTCTTGGTCTTCTTGATCCGCCCTTTGATTTCTCAAAGAGCCATCTCTTCTGCTTGGCCTTGTCTTGAATGCTTGGTGCAATTTGCTATGTTGCTATCGCGCCGGAGATCTGCCTGTCCGGGCACAAGTCAGGGGGAAACATACACCCCTGTTTGTGTACCCCGACATAAGCCCCCGGGCCTGAGCCATACGTGTCGCTGGGCACATTGGGTTAGGCCCCAAAACGGTGCACGAACACGTGTTGAAGATATGCTGCGCGTGCAGCAATTTGCTATGATGACCAGTCAATCCAACGTCCACTCCGCGTAATTACCGCAGGCCGTGGGGCCCGAGTTGCTGGAGGAAGTGGCCAGCATTGGCAAAGATGCCGCAGAGGAGGCCACCAAGATTGCTGTCGCGAAGGGATGGGAACACGTTGTCGGGGATGCCCAGGAGCCCTTGAAGGAAGCAAGGCAGGCCCCCGGCAGTGCGTCAGGGTCGGGGATGCTGGTTGAAGAGAAGATCCCTTTTCAAACCATGATCCATCCTCCATCTTTTAGCATCTCAACTGGGATTCCACAGCCAACCTCAAGCCAACTGGCATTGCTGCTTGCCCAACCCGGTCTCGGAGCCCCCGACTCCTCGGCAGCAATGAGTGCAGAGCTAGACAAGGAAATCCAGCGCATCATAGCACCCCTATCTCACCAAATCGGAGAGACTGATGGCTCCGTTGATGCGGTCTTGGACCTGTCCTTTCTGGAGTCCGTGCTAGACGGCGGCGAATGATGCTTGGCCGGCACTAGGGACCAAGGCGAGGCATGTTTGGGCGGCTGGGTGGTCGGGAGGACCTCTCTGTTAATCAAGACAAGCAGGGGAAAGGAGGCAGGGGAGGCAGATCTCGGGCGTCGTCTGCTGCAGTTCACACGCTTTGGCCGCACTCTCTGAACGCAGGCAGAGTGTTTGACCAAATGTCCGGCTGGGCTACAGTGCTCCACTGGAGTTGAGGTTTGCCAGGATGACATTTGCTAAGATTAAAAAGATGCTAGACATGCTAATTTGGCCATAGGACCAAGTTTCATATGGACTTCAGAAAGTTTGCAAAATTCTGTCATGAGCTTAAGGTGTTCGACAGAATGATAGAGCAAGCTAGAGAATTGTTTTGGGTGTGAACCTTGGTATAATGATGCCTCATTGGATGATAGAGTTGATAGTGGAGTTGGTTTGGAAAAGTGAAAAGGTTGCTAATGCACATTTAAGTGAAATTCAGTACTGGACCCAAACTTGGAGGAAACATATAGAGGGCTTCCACGATGCAAATGGAGTTGATCTTCTAGACTTAAGGGTTTAGTTGGAAGGACTATAAGGTGCAAAAATCTCAGAATTAATTGCTCAAGGAAAAATGGGGTTGCAGTTATAACTGAAGAATGGGACAGAATGGAAAAGGAGGATGTTTCACTCAAAATTTTCAAAAGACCAAGGTGGGTTTTTGGATAAAAGTGATTTATAGGCATCATAGGATCTCTCAAAATTTTGTGGAATTTTTAAAAGAATTATTTGAAATAATTTTAGTGCAACAGAAGTATTCCAGAGTCTGGAAATGCCATTAAAAGAATTATTTTGTGGCAAATTTTATTCTGAAAATATTTCCTACTGGATTTTAAAAGGGTGGATGAAATGATCAAGAAAACTTTCAAACCCACAATATTGCTCAAAAGTTTCTATATGGAGGGAAGGATTTTTGAAAATAGAAAGAAAGGAAAGGTTCTGAATTTAATAAGGGACTTAATATAATTCAAAATTTTATTTCTGTCAAAATTTTACTTAATAAAATCATGGTTAAAATTTTGGGGTGTTACAAAACCTACCCACCTTAAGAAAATCTTGTCCTCGAGATTTGTTAAGGGCGGGGAAACTAAATGCAAATGACAACTAACAAGCAATCATACACAAGGCAGCAACACAAAAGGCACATCAAGCAAACAAGCACTACACACTTCTACAAACATACATGTGATCATCTATGACACGATGGTGGGATCTATAGGGCAATAGGGTCACTAAGGACTCAACAACTACTCTAGTGGACTCAGTCCACTTCGTCGACATCCAGTCGGGTGTGTCTCACAGATGTCGAGGCTTCTCTGTGGGCTTCAACGTCGGAGTTGGCTGGAGCAGAATGAGGAGCTATAGGGTTGGGGTAGCGGTGATGACCCGCGCGGGACGTAGTGGCTATAGTCCCATTGGAGAAAATCCCCCAGAGACGACGGAGTTCTTCCGGGGAAACGAATGCATTGCCCGGGTGGACAACAGGGGCAGACCTTGAGGGCTCGATTGGTCTCCCAAACAGTACTATCGGGGTGTCGGTGGCGGGGGCAGCTTCACTTCTCACCAGGGTCAGGAGAGCAAGCGTCATGCGGGTAGCAATCAGATCAAGGGTGACCTGATGGAAGAGTGCCTCTTGCGCTCTTAGGTAGCGCACTAGATGCACAAGAGTAGGATCTGACTCTTGGTCTCCGTTGGCGACTTAGGTCGGGCTACCATAGCCATCACGACTCGGGTAGTAGAGGAAAGGACGGATGTTAACCTCTGCGATCGATGCCAGAGTTAAACTATAGCCTCTCAGGCTGCAAGCTGGATGGCTTGGGGCTCGTCGGAAGTCGTCCTTCCGGTGAATCGGTAGGGGCGTTCTGATGTGGTACCCCTCCCGTAGATGTGCACTGTGGCCCAGAAGTGATGGATGGCATCACTTGTGTGTTCTTGGTACACAACATATTTCAGGGGTGTGTCTATGCCAAAAGCACGATGGGTGATATTGGCTAGGATGGCTACAAAATCTCCAAGCTCGGATGCGGTGGTCTCATTGCGGACAATGGGACCAGGCATCTCGGTGGTTTGGATATCAGGTAGCGAGTGAAGGCTGTGATGTGCTAAGTTGCGGCAAGGCTTCCTTTATAAGCCAGCGGAGTCTTCCATCGCACGCTTGTGGATGGGACAACTCAAGTGTCAGCCACGGGCACTCGGCCTATGGTTTAGGATAATAGGTTGGGTACCGACTGCCAAAAAGATGTCGGTTAGCCACTGTGCAGGCTATCGGATAGGATGGGCTTGACTATGGACAGGGAATGAAGTGGACGGTGTGGAAACCTAGGGATAGCGACCAGGCTAAGATAGGATTAGCCAATGGTCAACCTGGCTCTGGTACCAAGTTTGTCAGGGCCGGTTTTCCGGGACATACAATCCCAGCAAATGACCCTTGTGTCATCACCAGCCCCAGGATTACTGTTGTTGGTGGACACTTCCCTGATACAGAATTTCCAATTAGTTATAAGAATTTGAGTACAAGACCATAAAGGTCCATTGAGTAAAACAATGATCTCTAGTGGTAGATGATGGAAGCGACTCGTGGATCTCCAAAGTTGATGGGACTCCATTCCCACAGGAACAGCTGACCTGGCTAACTTCTATCTCGCGTGGCTGCTATCTCCAATTCCTAGGCTGCGGGATGTCTTCGTAGTGCTCCTCTCCAAGTCATGATCTGGCCAAGACAATAGCCAGGGACAAGCCTGAGAGTACGTTTGAATGTACTCGCAAACATCATGAACAAAAGATATACCGAATGCAAATGTTCATGGTTGATTAAAGTTATATGCATATGCTGACTGAAACTAAAGCATGGCATGATAATTTTTAATATGGTGCGGATGAATAGATAAATTATTTTAGTAATAAACCAAGAAAATAAAATGGAACATCGGGCGTTGGACCTCTTGAGGGATTCCAAGAGAAATGCCAAACGGGTGTCTAGAAGCGACGCCTCGAGAGGTCTTGAAAATAAAACTGAGTATCCAGGTAGTCTAGCCATCCCAAGTGATACTCAGAAAAGAAAATTGAGTGCCTGGGTAGTCTGGCCATCCCAAGTGACACTCGGTAAATTCAAATAAGATAAAAGGTTAGTCCAAAATAACAATAATATTTATAGCAATAATATTCATGATAACAAAGATATCCATGATAGCATTAGTGGTGCCAATAATTATCTTGCAAAAATGAATCATGCTCAATTTAAATATTTCCTCCGAAGACTGACGTTAAGACCGACACTTAACCAACCCAGACTACAGTCCTTAACCGCGGACACAGCTATTCGAATAGGTTTTATACTCTGCAGAGGGTGTACTCTTTACCCACAATTAAAGGATTTCCTTAGTCAACCCCGAGACATTGACTAATTCTGATTACGGTCTTTGGGTTGAAAACACACCTAACTAGCACACACCAGCTTAACTCTCCCAATGCCAGGAATCACCCAAAGCGTCGCTCAAGAAAAACTCTAAGACAGAGAGGTCACAACCTTGCATGGGATCACACTTTTTACCACGCGCAAACTAAGGGGTGCCCCCCTCTCAGCCTCACCCGGAAACACCCATGCCCCCTGACCCGATGACTGGCATTATTCCTGGAACCGCGAAACCCTCATCACAGCCCTCTGTATGGTGTGTGCGGGAAAGGGGTTAACAACTTACTGAACCATACCCTACCTATGGCAGGGACATGTGGTAGCACGAATCAAGTATGGGGGTTACAGGAACAAGACTCGATCTACAGTCGACTCAGGAGGTTTATATTTCCCTACAATGATTAGCACAATATATTTCCTTAGTGGTACCCAATAGGGTCACCACCTAGCATGTCCCAACATGCCATCACTAATCATTCTCGTCACCACAAGATTCATTCTCATGGTCACCTTTACTCGTGAAAAATCTTTCCTCCAAAAAAAACATGTGCATGTTAGGCATGGGTAATAACTTCACCCAAGTATATATCATACTTAAGTGAAGGCAAAATATTATGAGTAGACATGCATGTAATAATTAGTACTATGCAAATTTCATTTGAATTAGCATAATCATTATTCGAATATACTAGCAAGCAAACAACCAAGCATTCATCATATCAAGTGTCCAAGATGCTTGCCTTGAGCATGTAGAAGAGTTGAGTGCACTTCAAAAGTTTTGAAAATCCTCTTCCCTCCATTTTTCCTATTTTCCAAAATATTGCAATTACCACATAATTTCAAAACAGTATAAAAAAGTTGTTTCGAATTTTTTTAAATAAATACTAAAATAAAATAGAAGAAATTTGAGGAATAACAGAAAAAGAATCAAATGATTTTGAGTTATGGTTTAAAAACTAGAGGCAGGGAAAGTTGTGGTCAAATTTCTGTTTTTAATAAAAACATAAAATAAAACATTTCAGCAGGAAATACGCTTTCTAGGAAGTGAACACGTAATCTAGAAAGTACGCTTCCACTTACAGCCGACCTCGCACATTCTGAGTCACTGACAGTGGGTCCCGCAGGCCCACCAGTCAGGTTTGACTAGTCTTCGCGCTCCCTCTCTCACGTGGCCGGACAGAGGCGGGGCTCCGGCGATCGGCGCCGACGAGCGGCAGTGCCCCTCGGGGATCTGAACCCATGGGAGTGCTCAGAAGGCCGAGGCATACTGCCGGTGGTCACCATGGCTATCCGAGTGGGCGGAGTCGCCGGCGACGAGCTCTCCAGAGAAGCTCCAGCGGAACTCGAAGAGGGCTTTTGCCCATGGTGCCTCCCCGGTGAATTTGACAAGCGGGATTGGTCCGCTGGACCACTAGGGGGCTGCTGGTGAAGATAACAGAGTAGGGGAGGCTCTGACTGCGTCGAATTTGACCGGAGGGTGGTGGCGGCCGAAGCTGCCGGCGTTGGAGAAAGCGGCCGTTTTCCGGCCGGATGGCTACTTCGGGAGGCTCACAGATGGAGGAAGGAGTGTGTTGGAGAGTGGAGCAAGCTCAGGGGTCTTTATATGGCATCGGAGAGGCGGTTCGCGCGGTGGATGTTCCACCCGATTCGGTGGCGGCCATTGATGGCTCAGGATGACGGTTACGAGGTTGGTGGTGGCCGGCGGGGTTCGTTGAGGTCCGCAATTAGTCTCCAGGTGATCTGGCTGGCTCGGAAAGCTCCAGGTGGCCCGGTCGGTGCCTCCCACGAGCCAACCGCGGTGGCGGCCATTGATGGTGGTCCAGTGTCGGTGGCGAGGTAGGTGCGGTTGGGGCGTCTCTGGTGAGGGTCTGCGAGGGTGTTGGCAGCCGCAGTAACGCACGGCAGGAGTTAGGTGGCTCGGAACACGCCACGCAGCTTGGGCGGTGTTGTGCGCGCTATGGCGGCGTGCTGGACGGCGGCGGACAGTGCTTGGCCAGCACCAGGGACCAAGACGAGGCATGTTTGGGCGGCTGGGTGGTCGGGAGGACCTCTGTGTTGATCAAGACGAGCAGGGGAAAAGGCGGCAGGGGAGGCAGAGCTCGGGCGTCGTCTGCTGTAATTCGCGCGCTCTGGCTGCGCTCTCTGCACACAGGTAGAGTGTTCGACCATATGGCAAGCTGGGCTACAGTGCTCCACTGGAGTTCAAGTTTGCCAGGATGACATTTGCTAAGATGAAAAAGATGCTAGACATGCTAATTTGGCCATAGGACCAAGTTTCATATGGACTTCAGAAAGTTTGCAAAATTCTGTCATGAGCTTAAGGTGTTTGACAGAATGATAGAGCTAGCTAGAGAATTGGTTTGGGTGTGAAACTTGGTATAATGATGCCTCATTTGATGATAGAGTTGATAGTGGAGTTGGTTTGGAAAAGTGAAAAAGTTGCTAATGCAAATTTAAGTGAAATTTAGTTCTGGACCCAAACTTGGAGGAAACATATAGAGGGCTTCCAGGAAGCAAATGGAGCTAATCTTCTAGACTTAAGGGTTTAGTTGGAAGGACTATAAGGTGCAAAAATCTTAGAATTAATTGCTCAAGGAAAAATGGGGTTGCAGCTATAACTGAAGAATGGGACAGAATGGAAAAAGAGGATGTTTCACTCAAAATTTTCAAAAGACCAAGGTGGATTTTTGCATAAAAACGATTTATAGGCATCATAGGATCTCTCAAAATTTGGTGGAATTTTTAAAAGAATTATTTGAAATAATTTTAGTGCAACAGAAGTATTCTAGAGTCTAGAAATGCCAGTAAAAGAATTATTTTGTGGGAATTTTTATTCTAAAAATATTTCCTACTGAATTTTAAAAGGGTGGATGAAATTATCAAGAAAACTTTCAAACCCACAATATTGCTCAAAAGTTTCTATATGGAGGGAAGGATTTTTGAAAATAGAAAGAAAGGAAAGGTTCTGAAATTTAATAAGGGACTTAATATAATTCAAAATTTTATTTCTGTCAAAATTTTACTTAATAAAATCATGATTAAAATTTTGGGGTGTTATGACGGAAGCGACCCGTGGATCTCCAACATTGACGGGACTCCATTCCCACAAGAACAGCTGACCTGGCTAACTTCTATCTCCCGTGGCTACTATCTCTAATTCCTAGGTTGCGGGATGTCTTCGTAGTGCTCCTCTCCAAGTCGTGGTCTGGCCAAGACAATAGCCAGGGACAAGCCTATGAGTACATTTGAATGTACTCGCAAGCATCATGAACAAAAGATATAGCAAATGCATATGTTCATGGTGGATTAAAGTTATATGCATATGCAGACTGAAACTAAAGCATGGCATGATAATTTTTAATACGGTGCGGATGAATAGATAAATTATTTTAGTAATAAACCAAGAAAATAAAATGGAACATCGGACATTGGACCACCCGAGGGATTCCAAGAGAAATGCCAAACGGGTGTCTGGAAGCGACGCCTCGAGAGGTCTTGAAAATAAAACTGAGTATCCAGGTAGTCTAGCCATCCTAAGTGATACTCAAAAAATAAAATAAAATAAAATTGAGTGCCCGGGTAGTCTAGCCATCCCAAGTGACACTCGGTAAATTCAAATAAGATAAAAGGTTAGTCCAAAATAACAATAATATTTATAGCAATAATATTCATGATAACAAAGATATCCATGATAGCATTAGTGGTGACAATAATTATCTTGCAAAAATGAATCATGCTCAATTTAATTATTTCCTCCGAAGACTGATGCTAAGACCGACACTTGACCAACCCAGACTATAGTCCTTAACTGCGGACACGGCTATTCGAATAGGTTTTATACTCTGCAGAGGGTGTACTCTTTACCCACAAGTAAAGGATTTCCTTAGTCAACCCCGAGACGTTAACTAATTCCAATTACGGTCTTTGGGTTGGAAACGCACCTAACCAGCACACACCAGCTTAACTCTCCCAAGGCCAGGAATCACCCAAAGCATCGCTCAAGAAAAACTCTATGACGGAGAGGTCACAACCTTGCATGGGATCACAATTTTTACCACACGCAAACAAAGGGGTGCCCCCTCTCGGCCTCAGCCGAAAACACCCATGCCCCCTGACCCGATGACTGGCATTATTCCTGGAACCGGGAAACCCTCATCGCGGCCCTCTGTATGGTGTGTGAGGGAAAGGGGTTAACAACTTACTGAACCATACCCTACCTGTGGCAGGGACATGTGGTAGCACGAATCAAGTATGGGGATTACAGGAACAAGACTTGATCTATGGTTGACTCATGAGGTTTATATTTCCCTGCAATTATTAGCACAATATATTTCCTTAGTGGTACATAATAGGGTCACCACCTAGCATGTCCCAACATGCCATCACTAATCTTTCTCATCACCACGAGATTCAGTCTCACGGTCACCTTTACTCTTGACAAATCTTTCCTGCAGGTTAGCGAGAAAAACATGTGCATGTGTGGCATGGGTAATAACCTCACCCAAGTATATATCATGCTTAAGTGAAGGCAAAATATTATGAGTTGACATGCATGTAATAATTAGTACTATGCAAATTTCATTTGAATTAGCATAATCATTATTCGAATATACTAGCAAGAAAACAACCAAGCATTCATCATATCAAGTGTCCAAGATGCTTGCCTTGCGCAGGTAGAAGGGTTGAGTGCACTCCAAAAGTTTTGAAAATCCTCTTCCCTCCATTTTTCCTATTTTCCAAAATATTGCAATTACCACATAATTTCTAAACAGTACAAAAAAGTTGTTTGGAAATTTTTAAAATAAATACTAAAACAAACTAGATGAAATTTGAGGAATAACATAAAAAGAATCAAATGATTTGGAGCTATGGTTTAAAAACTAGAGGTAGTCAAACTTGTGGTCAAATTTCTATTTTTAATAAAAACATAAAAGAAAACGTTTCAGCAGGAAATACGCTTTCTAGGAAGTGAATGCTACTTCTTGAGCTTGCGTTGATTTTTCCCTTGAAGAGGAAAGGGTGATGCAGCAAAGTAGAGATAAGTATTTCCCTCAGTTAAGAACCAAGGTATCAATCCAGTAGGAGGCACAAGCAAGTCTCCAATCTATGCACCTGCACAAACTAACAAACACTTGCACTCAACGCGAAAAAGGGGCTATCAATCCCTTCACAGTCACAAACAAGAGTGAGATCTAATAGAGATAGGTATAAAAGATAAATAAAGAGCAAACTAAAGTAAATATAAATAAATTGCAGCAAGGTATTTTTGGGTTTTTTAGTTTATAGATCTGAAAATATATGATGGAAAATAGACCCGGGGGCCATAGGTTTCACTAGAGGCTTCTCTATTGAAGATAGCATACGGTGGGTAAACAAATTACTGTTGAGCAATTGATAGAAAAGCACAAAGTTATGACGATATCTAAGGCAATGATCATGAATATAGGCATCACGTCCGTGACAAGTAGACCGAAACGATTCTGCATCTACTACTATTACTCCATACATCGACCATTATCCAGCATGCATCTAGAGTATTAAGTTCATAAGAACGGAGTAACGCTTTAAGTAAGATGACATGACATAGAGGGATAAACTCAAGCAATATGATATAAACCCCATCTTTTTATCCTTGATGGCAACAATACAATATGTGCCTTGCTACCCCTTCTATCACTGGGTGAGGACACCACAAGATTGAACCCAAAACCAAGCACCTCTCCGATTGCAATAAAAACCAATCTAGTTGGCCAAACCAAACCGATAGTTCAAAGAGAAATCCAAAGATATCTTATTCATGCATAAAAGATTTCAGATAAGACTCAAATAATATTCATAGATAATCTGATCATAAATCCACAATTCATTGGATCTCAACAAACACACCGCAAAAAAGTATTACATCGAATAGATCTCTAAGAACATCAAGGAGAACATTGTATTGAAGATCAAAGAGATAGAAGAAGCCACCTAGCTACTAGCTATGGACCCGTAGGTCTGTGGTAAACTACTCACACATCATCGGAAGGGCAGCAAGGTTGATGTAGAGGCCCTCCGTGATCGAATCCCCCTCTGGCAGATCACCGGAAAAGGCCCCAAGATGGGATCTCACGGGAACAGAGGCTTGCGGTGGCGGAAAAGTATTTCGGTGGACACTGCTGATGTTGGGGGAATATTTGGGAATTTATAGTGCAAAGATTAGGGTTAGAAGACCTCCGAGGGGCCCTCAAGCCCTCAGGGCGCCCCCTAGGGCGCGCCTTGCAGGCTTGTGGCCTCCTCGGGAACCTTCTGGCCCTCTCTCCAAGTTATGTGGGTGTCTTCTGGTCCAAGAAAAATCATCGCGAAAGTTTTATTCCGTTTCGACTCCGTTTGATATTCCTTTTCTGTAGAAGTCAAAAACAAGGAAAAATAGAAACTGGCATTGGGCTCTAGGTTAATAGGTTAGTCCCAAAAATAATATAAAATAGCATATTAATGCATATAAGACATCCAAAACAGATAATATAATAGCATGGAACAATCAAAAATTATAGATACGTTGGAGACTTATCAGGCATCCCCAAGCTTAATTCATGCTCGTCCTCGAGTAGGTAAATGCTAAAAATAGAATTTTGATGTGGAATGCTACCTAAGATATTTATCAATGTAATCTTCTTTATTGTGGCATGAATATTCAGATCCATAAGACTCAAAACAAAAGTTTAATATTGACATAAAAACAATAATACTTCAAGCATACTAATAAAGCAATCATGTCTTCTCAAAATAACATGGCCAAAGAAAGTTATCCCTACAAAATCATATAGTCTGGCTATGCTCCATCTTCATCACACAAAGTATTTCATCATGCACAACCTCGATGAAAAGCCAAGCAATTGTTTCATACTTTTGATGTTCTCAAACTTTTTCAACTTTCACGCAGTACATGAGTGTGAGCCATGGATATAGCACTATAGGTGGAATAGAATATGGTGTTGTGGAGAAGACAAAAAAGAAGGAGAAAGTCTCACATCAACTAGGCAAATTAATGGGCTATGGAGATGAGCATCAATTGATATTGATGCAAGTGAGTAGGGATTGCCATGCAACGGATGCACTAGAGCTATAAGTTTATGAAAGCTCAAAAAGAAACTAAGTGGGTGTGCATCCAACTTGCTTGCTCACGAAGACCTAGGGCAATTTGAGGAAGCCCGTCATTGGAATATACAAGCCAAGTTCTATAATGAAAAATTCCCACTAGTATATGAAAGTGACAAAATAGGAGACTCTCTATCATGAAGATCGTGGTGCTACTTTGAAGCACAAGTGTGGAAAAAGGATAGTAACATTGTCCCTTCTCTCATTTCTCTCGTTTTTTTGTTTGGGCTTCTTTGGCCTCTTTTATTTTTTATAAAGTTCGGAGACTCATCCCAACTTGTGAGGGAATCATAGCTTCCATCATCCTTTCCTCACATGGGACAATGCTCTAATAATGATGATCATCACACTTGTATTTACTTACAACTCAAGAATTACAACTCGATACTAGAACAAGATATGACTCTATATGAATGCCTCCGGCGGTGTACCGGGATGTGCAATGATCAAGATAGACATGTATAAAAATATGAACGGTGGTCTTGCCACAAATACTATGCCAACTACATGATCATGCAAAGCAATATGACAATGATGGTGCGTGTCATAATAAAACAGAACGGTGGAAGTTGCATGGCAATATATCTCGGAATGGCTATGGAAATGCCATAATAGGTAGGTATGGTGGCTGTTTTGAGGAAGGGCATATGGTGGGTTTAATGCACCGGCGAAAGTTGCACGGTACTAGAGAGGCTAGCAATGGTGGAAGGGTGGGAGTGCGTATAATCCATGGACTCAACATTAGTCATAAAGAACTCGCATACTTATTGCAAAAATTAGCCATCGAAACAAAGTACTACATGCATGCTCCTAGGGGGATAGATTGGTAGGAAAAGACCATCGCTCGTCCCCGACCGCCACTCATAAGGAAGACAATCAAAAAATAAATCTTGCTCCGACTTCATCACATAACGGTTCACCATACGTGCATGCTACGAGAATCACAAACTTTAACACAAGTATTTCTACCAATCCACAATTACTCACTAGCATGACTCTAATATCACCATCTTTATGTCTCAAAACAAATGCAAGGAATCAAACTTCTCATCTATTCAATGCTCTTTATATGAAAGTTTTTATTATATCCCTCTTGGATGCCCATCATATTAGGACTAAATTCATAACCTAAGAAAATTACCATGCTGTTTAAGACTCTCAAAATAATATAAGTGAAGCATGAGAGTTCAACAATTTCTATAAAATAAAGCCACCGCCGTGCTCTAAAAAGATATAAGTGAAGCACTAGAGCAAACTGTCTAGCTCAAAAGATATAAGTGAAGCACATAGAGTATTCTAATAAATTCACGATTAATGTGTGTCCCTCTCAAAAGGTGTGTACAGCAAGGATGATTGTGGCAAACTAAAAAGCAAAGACTCATATCATACAAGACGCTCCAAGCAAAACACATATCATGTGGTGAATAAAAATATAGCCTCAAGTAAATTTACCGATGGATTGAAGACAAAAGAGGGGATGCCATCCGGGGCATCCCCAAGCTTAGATGCTTGGTTGTCCTTGAATATTACCTTGGGGTGACTTAGCTTAGGCTCTTGCCACTCCTTATTCCGTTGTCCATCAAATCTTTACCCAAAACTTGAAAACTTCACCACACAAAACTTAACAGAAAACTCATAAGATTCGTTAGTATAATAAAATAAATCACCACTTTAGGTACTATTGTGAACTCATTCTAAAATTATATTGGTGTTATATCTACTGTATTCCAACTTCTCCATGGTTCATACCCCCCGATACTACCCATAGATTCATCAAAATAAGCAAACAACACATAGAAAACAGAATCTGTCAAAAACAGAACAGTCTGTAGTAATCTGGAAACTTCGTATACTTATATAACTCCAAAAATTCTGAAAAATTAGGAAAATTTAGTAAATTTGTATATAAATCTTTTGTAAAACATTGAGATCAAAAGCATGTTTCTGTGATTTTTTTAAATTTCTGGCAATGAGTGCAAAAGTTTCTGTTTTTCAGCAAGATCAAATCAACTATCAACGTAGACCATCCCAAAGGTCTTACTTGGCTCAAACACTAAATTAAAAACAAAAACAAAATTAATACATAGGTAATAATGTGTATTTACATAAAAACAGAAAATAAAAAATATTGTGTTATCTCCCAACAAGCGCTTTTCTTTAAAGCCTTTTAGCTAGGCATTGATAATTTTAATGATGCTCACATGAAAAATAGCAATTGAAACACAAAGAGAGCATCATGTAGCATGTGAAAAACAAGTTTAAGTCTAACATACTTCCTATGCATAGGCATTTTATAAGCAAACAAATTATCAAGACAATCAAAAACTAGCATATGCAAGGAAGAAGAAAGAAACAATAGCAATCTCAACATAACGAGAGGTAATTTAGTGACATGAAAATTTCTACAACCATATTTTCCTCTCTCATAATAATTACATGTGGGATCATATTCAAATTCAACAATATAGATATCACATAAATTACTCTCTTCATGATCCACATGCATGCAAAGTTGACACTCTTCCAAAATAGTGGGATTGTCATCAAATAAAGTCATGACTTCTCCAAGCCCACTTTTATCAAAAATTTCATAAGATTGATCATACTCCAAAGTAGTGGGATCATTATTACCTAGAGTTGACACTCTTCCGAACCCACTTTCAATATTATTGCAAATATATTTATCATGAGGCTTAAATAAATTTTCAAGATCATAAGAAGAATCACCCCAATCATGATCATTGCAATAAGTAGTGGACGTATCAAAATTAGCTTCCCCAAGCTTAGGGTTTTGCATCATGCTTTTCATTCAAGGAGCTATCATGAATCACTTCATAAATTTCATCACAATTTTTAGATTCACGAATTTCAAGCAAAACTTCATAAAGATAATCTAGTGCACTCAACTCACTAGCAATTGGTTCATCGTAATTGGATCTCTTAAAAAGATTAGCAAGTGGACGAGGATCCATAAAAATTTTGCTTTCTGATTTTCAATAAATACACAATTATTCCAAGCGAACAAGCAAAAAAAACAAGTAAGACATAAACGGCAAATGAAAAGAAGGCAAATAAAAAGGCAAAAAAATTTGTGTTTTTCTGAAAACATTTTAGAAGTGGCGGAGAGGAAAATGAGAGGCAAATGGCAAATAATGTAATACAAGAGATGAGAGTTTATGATGGGTACTTGGTACGCTTGATGTAGAACCTCCTCGGCAATGGCGCCAGAAATTCTTCCTGCTACTTCTTGAGTTTGCGTTGATTTTTCCCTTGAAGAGGAAAGGGTGATGCAGCAAAGTAGAGATAAGTATTTCCCTCAGTGAAGAACCAAGATATCAATCCAGTAGGAGGCACAAACAAGTCTCCAATCTATGCATCTGCACAAACTAACAAACACTTGCACTCAACGCGAAAAAGGGGTTGTCAATCCCTTCACGGTCATGAACAAGAGTGAGATCTAATAGAGATAGGTATAAAAGATAAATAAAAGAGCAAACTAAAGTAAATATAAATAAATTGCAGCAAGGTATTTTTGGGTTTTTTAGTTTATAGATCTGAAAATATATGATGGAAAATAGACCCGGGGGCCATAGGTTTCACTAGAGGCTTCTCTATGGAAGATAGCATACGGTGGGTAAACAAATTACTGTTGAGCAATTGATAGAAAAGCGCAAAGTTATGACGATATCTAAGGCAATGATCATGAATATAGGCATCACATCCGTGACAAGTAGACCGAAATGATTCTGCATCTACTACTATTACTCCACACATCGACCGTTATCCAGCATGCATCTAGAGTATTAAGTTCATAAGAACGGAGTAACGCTTTAAGTAAGATGACATGATGTAGAGGGATAAACTCAAGGAATATGATATAAACCCCATCTTTTTATCCTTGATGGCAACAATACAATATGTGCCTTGCTACCCCTTCTGTCACTGGGTGAGGACACCGGAAGATTGAACCCAAAACCAAGCACCTCTCCCATTGCAAGAAAAACCAATCTAGTTGGCCAAACCAAACCGATAGTTTGAAGATAAATACAAAGATATCTTAATCATACATAAAAGAGTTCAGAGAAGACTCAAATAATATTCATAGATAATCTGATTATAAATCCACAATTCATCAGATCTCAACAAACACACCGCAAAAAAGTATTACATCGAATAGATGTCAGGCCGGGACACGAAATCCCAGAAATTAACCCCTCGTGTCATCACCAGCCCAGGATTTACCGTTACTGGTGGACACGTCCTTGTTACAGATTACCAAGCTATTACAAGAATTGGATACAAGACCATGAAGGTCTAATGTTACAACAGTGATTCTGGTGGTGGATGACGGAATTGTCTCGTGGTTCTTCAACGTCGATGGGGCTCCATTCCCCACAGGAACGGCTGACCTGGATAATTCCTATCCTGCATGGCTGCCATCCTAGGCTCCGCACGGACATCGCTGTGGTACTCCTTGTAGAAATCCTGACCTGGCCAAGTAAATAGCCAGGGACAAGCCTGTGAGTACGTTTGAATGTACTCGCAAACATCAGGAACAAAAGATATACCGAATGCAACAATTAAATTATATGACCATGATGAACTACACTTTATGCAAATGCTCATGATGGACTTGAAATGCCTACTGACAGGAATTTAATCATGGCATGATAAAATAATAGCATATGCAAATAAATGAATATATGGGAATGTTAGTGATAAATAAGGAAAGTCAAAGGAAACAAAATAAAAGAAATGCCGGTCGGATGTCAAGTGACACCACGGTAGGTCTTGAAGAGAAATGCCAATCGGGTGTCTAAAAGAGAAATCGGACAAGACAGGACCATCCGAGAACTCAGGCGACGCCACGAGAGGTCTTGAAAAGAAATGCCAGTCGGGTGTCAAGTGACGCCACGGTCGGACTTGAAGAGAAATGCCAATCGGGTGTCCACAAGAGTAGTGGCGTGATAAAGTGCCTGTTAACTCGAGGGACGCCACGAGAGGTCTTGAAAATAAAATTGAGTGCCCGGGGTAGTCAAGCCAGCCCCTGAGACACTCAGGAAAAATTCAAAATAAGAGATATGGGTTAGTCCTCAATATTATGCATAACCATAATAATATTTAACAAGCATAAAATATTCATGGTAGCAATAGGGTGACAATAATTATTCCGCAAAATAATTCAGGCTCAATTTAATTATTTTCCTCTGAAGACCGACACTAAGACCGACACTTGACCAACCCAGACTGTAGCCCTTAACCGCGGACACGGCTATTCGAATAGGTTTAAACTCTGCAGAGGGTGTACTCTTTACCCACAAGTAAAGGATTTCTTTAGTCAGTACCGTGACACTGACTAATTCCCATTACAGTCTTTGGGTTGAAAACACACCTAACCAGCACACACCAGATTAACTTTCCAGATGCCAGGAATCACCCAAAGCATCGTTCAAGTAAAACTCTGAGACGGAGAGACCAACATCCTGCATGGGATCACTATTAATACGTGCGGATTCCAAGGGGTGCCCCCCTCTCAGTCACAACTGGAAACACCCATGCCCCTGACCCGATGATAGGATTTAGTCCCGGATCCCTGGGAAACCCTCATCGTGGCCCTCTGTACGGTGTGCGCATGGAAAGGGGTTAACAACTTACTAAACCATACCCCACCTGTGGCAGGGACAAGTGGCAGCACGAAACAAGTATGGGGGTTACCCGAACAAGACTCGATCTACGGTCGACTCAGGAGGTTTAAGCTTCCTGCAACGGTTAGCACAACAAAGTATTTCTTCAACAGCAATACCAACAGGGCCACAACCCTTGCATGCTCCAACAAGCATAACCAACAAGGCATGATCACGCTCCAACGTGATCACCCTTCTGCCGGTAACGGTATTTCTCTTATGCCTGCTCCTACAGGTTAGTCATGACAAGTACGCAATGCATGCCAACACTACATGCATGCAAATTTTACTCGAATTCAAATCATGCAAGCACTACTAGCAATATGCCAATTTAATTTGAATTCAACATAGTCGTGGTCAAATTATTCTAGCAAATAATCTACCATGCATTCACCATATCAAGTGTTCAAGATGCTTGCCTTGAGCATGCAGAAATACTGGGTGCACTCCAAAAGTCTGAAAAGTTTTCTTCCCTCCATTTTTCCTATTTTGAAGAATATAGCAATTACCACATAATTCTAAAACAGTGCAAAAAGAGTGTTTCCAAATTTTTTGAAATAAAAACTACAATAAACTAGATGAAATATGAGGAATAACAGAAAAGGAATCAATTTATTTGGAGCTCATATGAATTAGTTATGGAATTTCTAAGCTGGAAAGAACGAAGAAAAAGACTATTTAATAGATACAGTAGGAGCAAGTCTTAGGAAAAAAAAAGTTCACCTAATCTAGATTAATAGAGCATGTTTTTATAAGACTTTAGAAATTTGTATCACTGGATTTGGATTTGAAATAAAGGCTGTGGAATAATTTGAAAATTACTGAAAAAGAAAAAAAGAAGAAAGGCAAAGGCGCGCTCTGGGCGGAATTTAGCCGTATGGCGCTCCTGGGCAGGAACTGCTGGTGCTGCTGGGCCGTGACTGTCGGACTGGCCCAGCCGCGCTGACAGAGGGAGGGAGAGGTGAGGCTGACGGGAGGGGCCCGGCTGTCGGGTTTTACCAGGTCCACCCCGCGTCTCCTCTCTGTCCGAGCAGAGGCGGCGTCTCCGGCGAGGCTCGCCGGTGAACGGCATCGCCGTTCGGGGATCCGAGGCCACCGTTGTGTTCGAGAGGTTGGGGCGGTTCTCCTGGTACCCGCCACGGTCACCGGAGTGAGCGGAGTGGCCGGCGGTGAGCTTCCCGACGGACGATGGCGTCGGGCAAGAGGGGGCTTTCGCCTTGGAGCTTGCTTCGGTGAAATTGAAGGGCGGGATGGATCCGCGGAACCACGGGGAGGCTTCTGGTGCAGAGACTGGAGAGGGGGAGGCACTGGAGAGGTGGCGAGCTCCGAGGTGGAGGCGGCGGTAGTAGATGCCGGAGAGGAGGGAGACGGCCCTCTCCGGTCGCTTAGTTGCTTGAGGGGCTTACAGGAGGTGGAGGAGAGTTCCTGACAAGGAGAGGGAGCTCGAGGGAGGTTTTTATAGCACGGCAAGGTCGGTTCCTGTGGCTTCCCAGAGAAGTCACGATGGCGGCGGGCATTCATGGCGCCGTCGAGGCCGGTAAGGGTCGGTGGTGATCGATACGTGGTCGGTGATGACGTCGGCGACCGTAGTTAAGGCGAGGAGGTTCTGGCGGCTGTGGATTGGGCCACGCGTCGTGGGTGGCGCCGTGACAGCGACGGGTGACGGCGGTTGGCGGCTCGGGACGGTGGAGGGCGGTGCTAGGGGGAAAGCTCCGGTGCGGGGAGGGTTAGGCTGGTGCAGGTGGCTGGTGAAGCGTGCGTGGCAAGCCAAGGGAGGGCAGCAGCGGGGTGGCAGGGCTCGTGGCGCTCGGGCGTGCAATACACGCGCTCTAGGCGTGCTCTGAGCGTGCACCCTAGGTGCTCGACGAAATGCCATGGCGCCCTAGGATGCTTTTCTGCAAGTGATACTTAACAGGGTGGAGCTCCTATGAACTACAATGGTTGTAGACAAGATGATTTGGCTAGAGGATCAAGTGCCATATACAGTTTCATAAACTTGCATAATTCTGTCATGCACACAAGGTGCTTGACCAAATGCTAGGGCCACCTAGGGACTCTTGTTGATCATGGAATTTGTCAGGATGACGTCTCCTTAGATGATAGTGAGGGTGGTGGGGTTGGTTTGTGAAAAGAGGAAACTTGCTTATGCAAGTTTGGAAGGATTTCTGTTCTGGACAGAAACTTTAGAGGAATATTTGGTGAACTTAAATGATGCAAATGGAGCTGATATTCTGGACTTAAGGGTTTTGTCGGGAGTACTATAAGTGGGAAAAATTTCAGAATTTTTGGAGCAGGGAAAATTGGGGTTGCAGTTATAACTCAGAAATGGGACAGAAATGAAAAGAGATTGTTTCACTCAAATTTTTCAAAAGACCAAGTTGGGTTTTTGCATAAAAGTGATCTGTAGGCATCATATGACCTCCCACAATTTTTGTGGAATTTTAAAAACAATTATTTAGAATAGTTGTAGTGCAACAGAGGCATTTTAAATGTTGAAATAGCAATTAAAGGGATAGTTTTGGGCAAATTTTATTATAAAATAATTCCTACTGTTATTAAAGTAGTAATGAAATGGTTTTAAGAAAACCCCCAAAGCCACAATATTATTTCCAAAAATTTCTAAATGGAGGGAAGAATTTTGAAAATCAGAAACAGAAAATGGTTCTGAAATTAATAAAAGACCAAGTAAAAATTCAAAATTTTAATTCTGGCCAAATTTTATTTAGTCAAAACATGATTAAATTGTTGGGGTGTTACAATAGATCTCCAAGAGCATCGAGGAGAACATTGTATTGTAGATCAAAGAGATAGAAGAAGCCATCTAGCTACTAGCTATGGACCCGTAGGTCTGTGGTAAACTACTCACACATCATCCGAAGGGCAGCAAGGTTGATGTAGAGGCCCTCCATGATCGAATCCCCCTCCGACAGATCTCCGGAAAAGGACCCAAGATGGGATCTCACGGGAACAGAGGCTTGCGGCGGCGGAAAAGTATTTTGGTGGACGGTGCTGATGTTGGGGGAATATTTGGTAATTTATAGTGCAAAGATTAGGGTTGGAAGACCTTCGAGGGGCCCACAAGCCCTCAGGGCACCCCCCTAGGGCGCGCCTTGCAGGCTTGTGGAAAGTACGCTTCCACTTATAGCCGACCTGACGCATTCTGAGTCGCTGACAGTGGGTACTGCAGGCCCACCAGTCAGGTTTGACTAGTCTTCGTGCGCCCTCTCTCACGCGGCCGGACAGAGGCGGGGCTCCGGCGATCGGCGCTGACTAGCGGCGGTGCCCCTCGGGGATCTGAGCCCATGGGAGTGCTCAGAAGGCCGAGGCATCCTGTCGGTGGTCGCCATGGCTATCCGAGTGGGTGGAGTCGCCGGCGACGAGCTCTCCAGAGAAGCTCCGGTGGAACTCAAAGAGGGCTTTTGCCCATGGTGCCTCCCCGGTGAATTTGACAAGCAGGATTGGTCCGCTGGACCACTAGGGGACTGTTGGTGAAGATAACAAAGTAGGGGAGACTCTGACTGTGTCGAATTTGACTGGAGGGTGGCGGCGGCCGAAGCTGCCGGAGTTGGAGAAGGCGGCCGTTTCCGGCCGGATGGCTACTCCGGGAAGATCACAGATGGAGCAGGGAGTGTGTTGGAGAGTGGAGCAAGCTCATGGGTCTTTATATGGCATCGAAGAGGCGGTTTGCGCGGTGGCTGTTCCACCCGATTCGACGGCGGCCATTAATGGCTCGGGAGGATGGTTACGAGGTAGGTGGTGGCCGGCGGGGTTCGTTGAGGTCCGTAATTAGTCTCCAGGTGATCTGGATGGCTCGAAAAGCTCCAGGTGGCCCGGTCGGTGCCACCCACAAGCTGGCCGTGGTGGCGGCCATTGATGGTGATCCGGTGTTGGTGGCAAGGTAGGTGCGGTCGGGGCGTCTCTGGTGAGGGTCTGCGAGGGTGTTGGCAACCGCAATAACGCACTACAGGAGTTGGGTGGCTCAGAACGCACCATGCAGCTTGGGCGGTGTCGTGCCCGCTACGGCGGCGTGCTGGACGGCGGCGGACGGTGCTTGGCCGACACTAGGGACCAAGGCGAGGCATGTTTGGCCGGCTGGGTGGTCGGGAGGACCTCTCTATTGACCAAGACGGGCAGGGGAAAAGGCGGCAGGGGAGGCAGAGCTCAGACGTCGTCTGCTGCAGTTCGCGCGCTCTGGCCGCGCTCTCTGCACATAGGCAGAGTGTTCGACCAAATGTCAGGCTGGGCTACAGTGCTCCACTGGAGTTGAGGTTTGCCAGGATGACATTTGCTAACATGAAAAAGACGCTAGACATGATAATTTGGCCATAGGACCAAGTTTCATATGGACTTCAGAAAGTTTGCAAAATTCTGTCATGAGCTTAAGGTGTTCGACAGAATGATAGAGCTAGCTAGAGAATTGTTTTGGGTGTGAAACTTGGTATAATGATGCATCATTGGATGATAGATTTGATAGTGGAGTTGGTTTGGAAAAGTGAAAAGGTTGCTAATGCAAATTTAAGTGAAATTAAGTTCTGGACCCAAACTTGGAGGAAACATATAGAGGGCTTCCACGATGCAAATGGAGCTGATCTTCTAGACTTAAGGGTTTAGTTGGAAGGACTATAAGGTGCAAAAATCTCAGAATTAATTGCTCAAGGAAAAATGGGGTTGCAGTTATAACTAAAGAATGGGACAGAATGGAAAAGGAGGATGTTTCAATCAAAATTTTCAAAAGACCAAGGTGGGTTTTTGGATAAAAGTGATTTATAGGCATCATAGGATCTCTCAAAATTTTGTGGAATTTTTAAAAGAATTATTTGAAATAATTTTAGTGCAACAGAAGTATTCCAGAGTCTGGAAATGCCATTAAAAGAATTATTTTGTGGCAATTTTTATTCTAAAAATATTTCCTACTGAATTTTAAAAGGGTGGAAGAAATGATCAAGAAAACTTTCAAACCCACAATATTGCTCAAAAGTTTCTATATGGAGGGAAGGATTTTTGAAAATAGAAAGAAAGGAAAGGTTCTGAATTTAATAAGGTTATTAAGTGACCTTGGGTCATTAAGGATCCGACACGTGTCAACGGTCGGATTTCAAACACACATGATAGCTTGACTTGGGCTACAAGTAAAACTAACTTATCCAACACAGGATAAGATTTCTCTCATTTGTCTTCGCTCGAAGACATAGGATTTGGGTTGAGCATCACGTCAGTGTTCTGACTTTGTTCACCTAGACCCCACTTAAAAGTTTGGTGGTTCCTATGACTCAAGAAAGAAGAATATGAAACTAAGAAAGTAATTGTGTCTTCCATTGTCTTCAAACTAATGTCTCATGTGTCATTATCTTCGACACAAATGTCTTCACGAACCACCATTGTCTTCAATGTCTTCGTACATTTTTAGGGGTCATCTTCGATGAGTAAACTGAATCAATAGGGACATCTACCTGTGTTCTCCTGTGAATCTCACAAACACATTAGCCCCTCAACCAAGTTTGTCGTCAATACTCCAAAACCAACTAGGGGTGGCACTAGATGCACTTACAACATCTCCAAATGAGTTGAAATTTCACGGAGAATTACTTTGGAATAAATAAAAAATGCTGGAAGAAAAAAATAGCAGAGGGGGCCACCCAGGTGCCCACGAGGCACCAGGGCATGCCCACCCTACCAAGGCATGCCCTGGTGGTTTGTGGGGCCCCTAGCCATCCTCCGGTGCCCCTCTTCTGGTATATAAGCCCATTTGCCCTAGAAAAATATAAGGAGAGGACTTTCGGGATGGAACACCGCCGTCTCGAGGCAGAACTTGGGTAGGAGCACTTTTGCTCTCCGGGAGGGGGAAATCGAAGCCATCTCATCACCAACAACCCTCTCATCATGGGAGGACCAATCTGCATCAACATCTTGATAACCCACATGTATAGGGGATCATAGCAGTTTTCGAGGGTAGAGTATTCAACCCAAATTTATAGATTCAACACAAGGGGAGCCAAAGAATATTTGCAAGTATTAGCAGTTGAGTTTTCAATTCAACCACACCTGGAGATTAAATATCTGCAGCAAAGTGATCAGTAGCACAGTAATATGATAGTTTTGATAGCAGTGGTAGCAGTAACTGTAACAGCAGGAGTAGTAACTTAGCAAGAACAATATATGGAAAATTCGTAGGCATTGGATCGGTGAATTTGTTGGATGATATTCATCATATAACAGTCATAACCTAGGGCGATACAAAACTAGCTCCAGTTCATAAATATAATGTAGGCATGTATTCTGTAAATAGTCATACGTGCATATGGAAAAGAACTTGCATGACATCTTTTGTCCTACCCTCCCGTGGTAGCGGGGTCCATAAGGAAACTAAGGGATATTAAGGCCTCCTCTGAATAGAGAACCGGAACAAATCATTAACACATAGTGAATACATGAACTCAAACTACGGTCATCACCGGAAAGTATCCCAATTACTGTCACACTTGGGTTTACGGATCATAACACGTAATAGGTGAATATGACTTGCAAGATCGGATCTAGAACATAGATATAATGGTGAAAACATAAATGGTTCAGATCTGAAATCATGGCACTCGGGCCCTAGTGACTAGCATGAAGCATAGCAAAGTCATAACAACATCAATCTCAGAACATAGTGAATACTAGGGATCAAGCCCTAACAAAACTAACTCGATTACATGATGAATCCCATCTAACTCCTCACCGACCAGCGAGCCTACGAAGGAATTACTCACTCCCGGTGGGGAGCATCATGGAATTGGCGATGAAGGAGGGTTGGTGATGACAAAGACCGAAGATTCCCCTCTCCGAAGCCCCGAACAAGCTCAAGATCTAGCCTCCCGATGAAGAATAGGAGGTGGCGACGGCTCCGTATCGTAAAACACGATGAAACTTCCTCTCCAATTTTTTTCTCCGAAAATAGGTATTTATAGTGTTAGAATTAGGGTCTGCGGGGCCACGAGGTGGGCACAAACCACCAGGGCGCGCCAGAGGGGGGGGCCTGGTGTCTTGTGCCCAGCCAGGGGCCCCCTCCGGTGGTTCTTGGTTCCAGTATTTTTTATACATTCTGAAATAATTCTTCAAAAAAATTCGTCCAATTCTGAGAACTTTTATTTCTGCGCAAAAACAACACCAAGGTAGTTCTGCTGAAAACAGCGTCAGTCCGGGTTAGTTTCATCCAAATCATGCAAATTAGAGTTCAAAACAAGAGCAACAGCGCTAGGAAAAGTAGATACGACGGAGACGTATCAACTCCCCCAAGCTTAAACCTTTGCTTGTCCTCAAGCAATTCAGTTGACAAACTGAAAGTGATAAATAAAAACTTTTACGAACTCTTTTGTTCTTGCTTACACAAATAAGCTTAAGTAGCACCCAGGTTTTCAGCAAAGATTATGACTAACCATGTCAACAATAACTCTTAGGAATTATATTAACTCGTATCAATGACATAAGCAACTAGCGAACAATAATGAAATATCTCAAATGACAACACTTTGTCAAAACAACCATGATATAATATGACAACAGTGGTATCTCGCTAGCCATTTCTGAGACCACAAAACATAAATGCAGAGCACCTCCAAAGTTCAAGCAGCGACTAAACATTGTAATTCATGGTATAAAAGATCCAGTCATGATACATTCAACATTAACTATACACAATGCATGAGGATGACAATAGTGCTCTCAGGTCTGGCGCTTGTTTGAGAAGGTGATGACTCAACATAAAATTAAATAGATAGTCCCTTCCCAGAGGGAAGTGGGGATTTGCAGAGGTGCTAGAGCTCAAACCTTAAAACAAAGATAAATATAATTTTGGGAGGTACATGCTTTGGTATAGAGATAACTATTAGAGGTGGCACATGCAAATTTACATGGATAACTATATAATTTTGCAGAGGTACAGAGATAAATATAATTTTGGGAGATAAATATAATTTGAAATTTTAGAGGTGGCACATGCAAATTTACTTGGAATGGTAGGGTAATCCTGCATATAGGTAGATATGGTGGACTCATCTGGAATAACTTGGGTTTAAGGATTTTGATGCACAAGTAGTATTCCCGCTTAGTACAGGCATAGGCTAGCAAATAAGTTGAGAAGCGGCCAACTAGAGAGCGAAAACGGTCATGAACATGCGTTATGAACAATCAACATTGAATACTAGCATGAGTAGGATATGAACACCATTAACATAAATATCATAGAGGCTATGTTGGTTTTGATTCAACTACATGCATGAACATGTGCCAAGTCAAGCCACTTGAAACATTCAGAGGAGGATACCATACCATCATACTACATCACAATCATTTTAATGCATGTTGACACCTAAGATAAATCATTATCCACCCTAGCTACTTAAGCATGGCGTGAGAAACTATAATCTCTAATTGTCATTGCAAACATGTTTGATCATAATATGGTAAATCATGGATAATAGGTTAAACATATTTACAAAAATAGAACAAGTTGAGTTCATACCCGCTTCTCTCTGCCATAGTCAATTCATCAAATATCGTCATTATTGCCTTTCACTTGCATGACCGAATGATATGAAAATAATAATAGTGCAAGAGTGTCGTGGACTAAGCTGGAATCTGCAAACATTTTATTCAAAAGGAGAAGACAAAGCAATTTGGGCTCTTTGTTAGATCAACAATGATACATATGAGAGCCACTCAACATTTTCATTGTGGTCTTCTCCTTGGTATGACTCACTAAAAGGAAAATAATTTCAGAGAAACACACTGAAATATTTTTGGAGTTTTTAGTTTTTCTTGAAGAAAACAAATTAAAGAAGGGAAAACAAAAACGAGAAAAACTATTCACACGGGAAAGCTCCCAACAAGAAAAAGAAGAATATGGAAATCTTTTTGGGTTTTCTTTTAACACTACAACTAATTTAAGATAGAAAGAAAAACCAAAAAGAAGCGAGGAATATTTTTGGGTTTTCTCAAAGTTTTTCAAACACACAAGAAGAAAGCGAGAAAATAAATCTAGCATGGATAATACAATGAAAAAGTGTGGACACCGACAACTGGAATGAAATGTGTGAACATAAATGTAATGTCGGTGGAAATACGTACTCCCCCAAGCTTAGGCTTTTGGCCTAGCTTGGTAATCACCATCCATAGTAGCCATCCGGTCCCATGTCGAAGTGCTGTGGCGGCGGCACCTGAGCGTCCCACTCCTAGGGCTCCTCCTCTGCTGCTACCTGGGCATTTCGGTAGGCAATAATGTCCACTGGCATGACACTGTATCTGCCCCTGGCAATAGAATCAAACAAAGCAGGTGCAGGCAATGGAATAATATCACGGGAATCTACACTGAAAACCAGGTTGTAACGAATATTATGAAGAGAGTCAGCATCATCAGTAAACTGGTGAGCCACCATCGCTTGGTGATCTAGATAAACTCGGGACAAAGGTTAATCATGTTGGCGTATCTGAACGTTAAAGTGACTCGCTAAGCGAGTAGCATAAATACCACCATGAATTTTGCCCTTAGTCATGTTAAGGTGCAGACGACGTGCAATAATAGCCCCTAGGCTAAAGGTGTGATCATTGTGTAGTGCACGGCGTAAAATGGCGAAGTCGGGGGCACTGAGTGCACCGACCTTCTCTCTAGCAGTTAAACACTTCGCGATGAATAAAGTGAAGTAATGCACAGAAGGAAACTGCAAACTAGTAGCGGTGACACTCGACACCCCTCTCTCATCTCCCACTGTTAGAGTACGATAAAAGTCCTCAAACTCTGTAGGTCTAGGCTCTCTCAATTCCCCATCAGAAGGGATCAAGCATATATCACAAAAGTCAAAGAGCGGTATCTGTTGAGTTTCAGCGTATAAATTAAACTGCACCTCAGGGGGATTATTCCTACTCAGAAAATGAAAATTTTGCACAAAGGAATTTGTAAGGAGGTGGTATTGGTCACACTCAGCTGCGAGAAAGTCAATCAGCCCAGCATTTACAATGAATTGGGCGAACTCTTGATGGAACCCGGCCCCCTCCATGAAGGCATTATGCGGCCATTCGCACAGCCACACCTCCTCCCTTCTCGGAGTGTTGAGGTCATTGTCCGGTGATTCCCCAATGACTCCTTTAGCATTTTTCTTGGAGGCAAACTTCCTAAAGAAACTCATCTTATTCCTATAACTAAATTCTGAAATTTTTAGTCCACAAAATTTTTGTCAACCAAACTTCATAAGATTGATAGCACTTACTCATAAGGATGCATAGAGGCTATATTAAGCATTCAAACTACTTAGAACTCTAAGAATTCAACATGCAAGCCCATCTACAGCAGCACCAAGAGTAGCTAATTATTCAAAATATAAACCACTAAAGAAAAAACTAATTGGAGCAATGGAGGAGTCACATACGAAGTAGCAATCCCCCAAAATAGTTTCAGAAACGGAGCTTCGAGCAAAGAGATCGAAATCCACGGGTTTGAGAGCAAGAACACGAGAGAGAGCTATGGTGATTTTTTTTCTGGAGGTAGAAGATGACATGGGCTAAAGAAGTAAGTGAGGGGACCCATGTGGGGACCACAACCCACCAGGGCGCGCCTGGGGTTGCTGGCGCGCCCTGATGTCTTGTGGACACCAGGTGCACCCCCCTCTGATGTTATTTGCACCAGAAATTCAGAAATATTCAGAAAAAAATTGTGTTAAAATTCAGGGCATTATGAGAACTTTTAGTTTTGGTCATTTTTTATTGCACGGAAAATTCAGAAAACATACTAAACATCGCATTTTATTTTATTTAACTAAGAAAAACAGAAAACAAAAGGCAGGGACAGAAAGTTGTGCTCACTGAATTCATCGACTTCATACCTCTCAAAAACGATCCATTAACAAGGTTGATCAAGTCTTATTAACAACCACTTTCGATTAGCATGAAATCGAAGAACTTTCGTAAAACACTAAGTTACCTCAACGGGGATGTGAATATCCCCAACAATAAGTATGTCGTATTTCTTTTTGGCAGTAGGTAGAGGTAGTTGAAAACTTCCAATAGTGATTGTCGGAGATTTTTCAATAACATTAATACCATTCACTTGGAATTGTTTCTTCGGAAAGTGTACGGTATGCTCATTACCATTGATATGAAAGGTGACCTCGCTTTTATTGCAATCAATAACAGCCCCTGCAGTATTCAAAAAGGGTCTACCAAGGATAATCGACATGTTGTCGTCGTCGGGCATCTCTAGTATAACAAAGTCTGTTAAGATAGTAACATTTGCAACAACAACGGGCACATCCTCACAAATACCGATAGGTATGGCTATTGATTTGTCATCCATTTGCAAAGATATTTTAGTAGGTGTGAGTTTATTCAAGTCAAGTCTTTTAAATAAAGAGAAGGGCATAACACTAACACCAGCTCCTAAATCACACAAAGGAGTTTTGACATAATTTCTTTTGATGGAGCAAGGTATAGTTAGTATTCCTGGATCTCCCAGTTTTTTAGGTACTCCATCCTTAAAAGAGTAATTAGCAAGCATGATGGAGATTTCAGCTTCAGGTATCTTTCTTTTATTAGTGATGATGTCTTTCATGTATTTTGCATAAGGGGCCATCTTTAAAATATCAGTTAAGCGGGTGCGCAAAAAGACTGGCCTAAGCATTTCAGCAAAGCGTTCAAATTCTTTATCATCTTTTTTCTTAGTTGGTTTAGGTGGAAAGGGCATGGTTTTCTGAACCCATGGTTCTCTTTCTTTACCATGTTTTCTAGCAACAAAGTCTCTTTTATCATATCTTTTATTTTTAGGTTGTGGGTTATCAAGATCAACAGCAGGTTCTATCTCAACATCATTATCTGGTTGTTTATCATTGTTTGGTTGAGTGTCTTCATGAACATCATCATTATCATTTTCATTATCACTAGATGAATGTTCATTACCAAATTGAGTTTCAGCATCAGAGATAGAGACATTATTATTATTATCTTCAGGAGGTTTTTCAATTTCAGGTTCACTAGAGGTATGGAAAGTCCTATCATTTTTCTTTTCCTTTTTCTTTTTAGAAGGACTAGATGCATCAGTGTTAATTCTTTGGGAGTCTTGTTTAATTCTTTTAGGGTGTCCCTCGGGATAAAGTGGTTCCTGAGTCATTTTGCCTCCTCTAGTTGCTACTCTAACAGCAAAATCATTCATATTATTATTCACTTCACTAAGCAATTCTCTTTGAGATTTAGCAACATGTTCTAACTGAGTTTGAACCATAGAAGCATGTTTTCCTACACCCCTAACATCATTAGTAATTCTAAATAACAAGTCACTCAAGCAAGCAATCATATCAGAATTGTATTTCAATTGTTTCATAACATTTGCATTGAAGTGATCTTGTTTGATGATATACCTATCAAATTCATATAAGCATTGACTTGGATGTTTATTGTAAGGGATGTCACTTTCATCAAACTTTATAAAAGAATTTACCTCTACCACCTGTGGAGGTGGTGGTGTGTCAAGTCCATGTATTTCTTCAATAGGTGGTAAATTCTTAACATCTTCAGCTTTAATACCTTTTTCCTTCATACATTTCTTTGCCTCTTGCATATCTTCGGGACTGAGAAATAAGATACCCCTCTTCTTCGGAGTGGGTTTAGGCAGTGGTTCGGGAAGAGTCCAATCATCATAATTTTTCAATATATTATTCAATAATTCCTCAGCTTGTTCAACAGTACGTTCCCTGAAAACACAACCAGCACAACTATCTAGGAAGTCCCTAGAAGCATCGGTTAGTCCATTATAGAAGATATCAGGTATTTCATTTTTCTTAAGAGGATGATCAGGCAAAGCATTAAGCAATTGGATAAGCCTCCCCCAAGCTTGTGGGAGACTCTCTTCTTCAATTTGCGCAAAGTTAAATATTTCCTGTAAGGTAGCTTGTTTCTTATGAGCAGGAAAATATTTTTTAGAGAAGTAGTAAATCATATCCTGGGGACTACGCACACAACCAGGATCAAGAGTATTGTACCATATCTTAGCATCACCCCTTAATGAGAACGAAAATAATTTCAGAATATAGTAGTAGCAAATTTTCTCATCATTAGCAAAAAGGGTGGCTATATCATTTAATTTAGTAAGATGTGCCACTACAGTTTCAGTTTCATAGCCATGAAAAGGATTAGATTCAACCAAAGTAATTAACTCTGGGTCGACTGAGAATTCATAATCCTTACCGGTAACAAAGATAGGTGAAGTAGCAAACTTAGGATCACATTTCATTCTAGCATTCAAAGATTTTTCTTCCAGTTTGCATAGTAATTTCTTAAGATCATCTCTATCATTGCAAGCAAGAAAGTCTCTAGCTATCTCCTCGTACATAAAGTAACCTTCAGGTATCTTAGGCATTTCATATCTAGGAGAGCTAGGTCTAATAGGTGTTTCAAGATTTTCAGTTTCAAGTACTTCATCAGTTTCAATAATTTCATCAGTTTCAGCATTCTCAATATCTTTAGCTCTAGCAATTTGTTCATCAAGAAATTCACCTAGTGGCACATTATCATCAAGCAAGGTACTAGAATCATCATGAGCATCATTCATAGCAGAAGTAGCATCATGAATAACTTGCGACATATCAAGATTAATAGCATGTGGTGGTGTTGCAAGTCTACTCAAAACAGAAGGTGAATCAAATGCAGAGTGTGATGGCAGTTCCTTACCTCCCCTCGTCCTAGAGGGAACGATCTTGGTTTTGGTATCCTTCAGATTCTTCATAGTGATAAATAGATAATAATCCCAAGTGACTCAACAAATATAGTTATGCTCCCCGGCAACGGCACCAGAAAAAGGTCTTGATAACCCACAAGTATAGGGGATCGCAACAGTTTTCGAGGGCAGAGTATTCAACCCAAATTTATAGATTCGACACAAGGGGAGCCAAAGAATATTTGCAAGTATTAGCAGTTGAGTTGTCAATTCAACCACACCTGGAGATTAAATATCTGCAGCAAAGTGATCAGTAGCACGGTAATATGATAATTTTGATAGCAGTGGTAGCAGTAACAGTAACAGCTGCAGTAGTAACTTAGCAAGAACAATATGTGGAAAATTCGTAGTCATTGGATCGGTGAATTCATTGGATGATATTCATCATATAACAGTCATAACCTAGGGCGATACAAAACTAGCTCCAGTTCATAAATATAATGTAGGCATGTATTTCGTAAATAGTCATACGTGCTTATGGAAAAGAACTTGCATGACATCTTTTGTCCTACCCTCCCATGGTAGCGGGGTCCATAAGGAAACTAAGGGATATTAAGGCCTCCTTTTAATAGAGAACCGGAACACAGCATTAACACATACTTAATACATGAACTCCCCAAACTACGGTCACCACCGGAAAGTATCCCAATTACTGTCACACTGGGGTTTACGGATCATAACACGTAATAGGTGAATATGACTTGCAAGATCAGATCTAGAACATAGATATAATGGTGAAAACATAAACGGTTCAGATCTGAAATCATGGCACTCGGGCCCTAGTGACAAGCATTAAGCATAGCAGAGTCATAACAACATCAATCTCAGAACATAGTGGATACTAGGGATCAAGCCCTAACAAAACTAACTTGATTACATGATGAATCTCATCCAACTCCTCACCAACCAGCGAGCCTAAGAAGGAATTACTCACTCCCGGTGGGGAGCATCATGGAATTGGCGATGAAGGAGGGTTGGTGATGACGAAGACCGAAGATTCCCCTCTCCGGAGCCCCGAACGGGCTCTAGATCTGGCCTCCAGATGAAGAATAGGAGGTGGCGGCGGCTCCGTATTGTAAAACGCGATGAAACTTCCTCTCCTATTTTTCCTCCGAAAATAGGTATTTATAGTGTTGGAATTAGGGTCTGCGGGGCCACGAGGTGGGCACAACCCACCAGGGCGCGCCAGAGGGGGGGGAACGCCCTAGTGTCTTGTGCCCAGCCAGGGGCCCCTCCGGTGGTTCTTGGCTCCAGTATTTTTTATATATTCTGAAATAATTCTCCAAAAAGTTTGGTCCAATTCCGAGAACTTTTATTTCTGCACAAAAACAACACCAAGGTAGTTCTGCTGAAAACAGCGTCAGTCCGGGTTAGTTTCATCCAAATCATGCAAATTAGAGTCCAAAACAAGAGCAAAAGTGTTAGGAAAAGTAGATACGACGGAGACGTATCACATCTTCACCAGCACCATCTCATCTCGAACCCTAGTTCATCTCTTGTATTCAATGTATCAAAACCTCAGATTGGTACCTGTGGGTTGCTAGTAGTGTTGATTACATCTTGTAGTTGATGCTAGTTGGTTTATTTGGTGGAAGATTATATGTTCAGATCCATTATGATATTCAATAACCCTCTGATCTTGGACATGAATATGATTTGTGAGTAGTTACTATTGTTCTTGAGGACATGGGAGAGGTCTTGTCATAAGTAATCATGTGAATTTGGTATTCGTTCGATATTTTGATGATATGTATGTTGTTGTTTCCCTTACTGGTGTTATGTGAATGTCGACTACATGACACTTTACCATATTTGGGACTAAGGGAAAGCATTGTGGAGTAGTAATTAGATGATGGGTTGCTAGAGTGACAGTAACTTAAACCCTAGCTTATGCGCTATTCCGTAAGGGGCTGATTTGGATCCATATGTTTCATGTTATGGTTAGATTTATTTTAATTCTTCTTCCGTAGTTGCCGATGCTTGTGAGAGGGGGTAATCATAAGTGGGATGCTTTTTCAAGTAAGAACAGCACCCAAGCAACGGTCCACCCACATATCAAATTATCAAAGTAACGAACGCGAATCAAACAAACATGATGAAAGTGACAAGATGAAATTCCCGTGTGTCCTCAAGAACGCTTTACTTATTATAAGAGACTGTTCCGGCTTGTCCTTTGCTACAAAAAGGATTGGGCTACCTTCCTGCACCTTAGTTTATTATCACTACTTGTCACTTGTTACAAATTATCCTGCTATCAAACTACTTGTTACCAATAATTTCAGTGCTTGCAGAAAACACCTTGCTGAAAACCGCTTGTCATTTCCTTCTGCTCCTCGTTGGGTTCGACACTCTTACTTATCAAAAGGACTATGATTGATCCCCTATACTTGTGGGTCATCACACTTAGATCAAGAATGGATTTTGATTCCTCATTAATTCCATGATAAAACATATGTAGTATAACATATTTAGCATAACCATGGTTAGGGCATAAGGTTAATTTTTTTGAGTATCTCTCCCAAACTTTATATAGTGTTTCACCATCTTCTTGAACAAATGAAGTGGGGTTTCTTCTCAATCTAGTAATCTTTGAGCTCGAAAGGAATTTAGCCATAAACCTTTCAGCACACATAATCCAGGTGGTTATATTGTTTTGAGGCAATCTATTATACCACTTCTCAGGATCATCTTTTAGAGAAAACCTAAAAAGTCTCAATAGCACAAATTCTCATGAAACATCTTTTAACTTAAATGTCCCACATAAAGGGTCAAACATCATCAAATGTGCTTGAGGGTCTTCCTCTTCGGTTCCTGCAAAAGCACATTTTCTTACCTCTGCAATAAGATCAAAGTCAATCGAGTAGTCTTGATCATAATTAGTAGGATAAACTATAGGATATCTAGAGACTAGTACTGGAGCACAATGATCTCTAATAGTCTTCTTTGGCTTTTCAGTAATCGTCATTTCTGCAAACAGTGTTAAGCTCAACTATTTCACTATGTTTGTATTTTTCTATTAATGAAGCTTACTGGTCCTCAGGAAAACGAGTAATGTAATCTAGTAAATACGTTCTCCCTGAACAAGTAGATCCCCTGTGTGTTACAGGAAGCATCTACAATAACAGTACCTGCAAAAAGCAGTTATGAAACAAATACTTACGCTTAGCTCATCGGCAATGGCGCGAGAAAATGCCTTGGTACCTGCAGACCAAACAGGGCAGTGTAGCACTTTCGCAGAAGTATCCCAATGAGTAATCGTCCCAACAAAGAGCGGAGGAGAGTATTTATGGAGGCGTTTCTGTCATACACAAGGTGTCACAGCTCTTGTGTGAAGTACTGCTTGAGCTTCTATAAATACTATTACTATTCAAGGTAAATGATAAACTAAAAGTGCTAGTAAACGAGGATTTAAAAGTGTCTACTGGAAAACTAAATAAAAGTAAATAACAAGAGCTTGAAATGTAAATGGTGTTTCATGCAATGAAGAGATTAGGCGCGGAGAGATTTCAGTTTATGGTAAGAATATATGAATTGTGCCAGTGCGACAGTAATACCAGTTACCTTGTATTGTACTCATAGTATATGATATAAACTTTCTGTAGGCGGTTCTCCCTAGAGTTATGAAACTCCTCCACTAGGGGTTACATTTCATTCTATGGTCCTGATTTCTCCGTTGCCACAGAGTGGTCGTTTCCGCAATTAAGGTCATAAAACCGAAACCAAGCATTAAGTTCAATGGATCACTGTTATCTCATATTGTCTTCGGTTCTCATAGATATCTCCACCTGTCATGTCAGAGGACACAGAGTTCCTAAACAATATGTATTACCTGTGTAGGTCTTGAGATCATGTTGCCTAGGCCCTTAAATTGGACAACATGCATAGGGTTCACCACAGTATAACAACATACTAAATAGATCACACTACTACGAATTCAAATGATGAAATATAGGATAGGCACATATCAATCTTACAACTTACATACATCTACCACACCTAGGGGAATTACTCACACATCATAAGAGGGTAATCAATCACAATAGAGAGAAAAAACACGAAAACCATATCAAATAATATTGAGGGGATCCACAATGAGATGAAATGGTACTCAAATAGTCTTGATCTTAGATGAGATGGAGTAGAGATTACAAGTTCCAATCCCTCTTACAATAGTGAAAGAGATGATGATCATGATGGAGATGAAAGGACCAAAAACTACGATGATCTTCCCCTCTCCTGTTCTGGATGGTGTGGCGGCGGCTAGGGTTCTCTTCTCCCCGTGGTCCCTTCATGAAATTTTCTTGTATAGATGAGGAGGGGCCGTGGGCACTCCAAACGACCGCTCAAACGAGCGTGTGCGGTCGCATGGAACGTCATCTTTCACTCTGGCGCGCCTGTTGACAATGCTCTCTTCAGGAAAGTTGCTCCAATTGGCTTGATTTGTAGAAACCTCCTTTGGTTTCCTTCCAAATGTGATATTTTCTGCCATCCAAAGGGCAAAGTAGATTTTCCTCTGTTTTGTTGGATTAGCATTAGAAATATCCGAAGAATAACAAAAATCCAATGAAACCAAATGGAAATTACTACGAAAAACATCATAAATTCTCAAGCCATCACGCAGTAGGTGGTTCTCTATCAGAAAATGGATATGGGAAGTGGTAGCTTCAAACTGGTTGCTCTCTGAGGGTTAGTGGAATGGGTGTGGGTATATATAGACAACACAAAAAATCTAATTGTTACACACCTTTATGCCCTACTCGGTGGGACTGGATGAAAACACTCGGTGAGACCGACTAGTACAAAGGGTTTGAAGTTTAGGCTTTTCGGTGAGAGCGGACGAAACCTCTTAGTGGGACCGAATGATGATGACCTAATCACTTTCCACACTTCGGTGTCACCGATTGAAACCACTAGAAAATTCTGAAGTGAAACCAATTGGTAACAAAAGGTTTGCAAGTGCTCTTCCGTGGGACCAAAGGGTCATCTCAGTGAGACTGAGACGCTAGGGTTTAGGCAGTGGCTATGTCAAGTGTATCTCGGTTGGTCCTGCTATATGTGATTCGGTGGGACCGAGAATGACTTTAGGGTTTATGACATAGATGAATGTGAGAGTGTGATTGAGGGTTTGGAGAAATATCTCTAAGCACTTGAGCAGTTAGATCATGATAAAAAAATCCTCATCCCCTTTTAATAGTATTGGCTTCCTATGGACTCGATGTGATCTTGGACCACTTAACCAAAAATGTAGAGTCTTGAAGCTTTGCCAACATATATAGGTCCTTTGCATTTTGAGGGGTCCGCATTCACATCCCATTGCCATACCTAAACTGAACTTTCCTGAAATATTCTTTGAATAGGCATTAGTTCAATGATTTATATGTTGTTATGAATTACCAAAACCACCAGGGGATTAGTTGCACTTTCACCTATCAACTTGCCGTCAAGGTCAAGCCTTCTCTTGTGAAATTTCCAAGGTGTCTTTCTGAGTACCACAATAGGACCTATGCTCCTCTACTTTATTTCCTTCTTGTCTCTCCTGCTTGGTTACCTTTTATTGCTTTTTATATTGCTTTTCTGCTTTCTAAAAAACTAAAAAACACCAAAAATATTGAAAGGTGCACATGCTAGTACTCTTTGAAGTACTAATCACATTGGCACATAAAAAGCAATGGAAATTTCTAATATTCTCACATGTATTGCATATTTTGGGCCAATAACAAAAGAAAAGGCTAACTGGCTATGCTCATCAAATGCTAAAATATGATTGGGATAAACATCATGAACTTTATGATTCAAGTGATGAAAAAGATAAGGGTAGCTAAGAATCTTAGAGAGACAATTATGTTAGATGTTCTTATTCCAAATAATGACATGCTTGATTAAAGTATTTCTTTTTATGGTGATAATATGTCTATAGGCACTACTGAAGATGATTTTGTTATGCCTACAACTTATTCTAATAATCATGATTGGGGAGATAACTATTGTAGTTCTTGTAACCTTAAAAAAATATTTGGTACCAATGATGAATCTATATTTGATAACAATTATTATAATATTCAAGAAAGTGGGCTTGGAGAGGTCATGACTTTAGATAGAAAGAATTGCACATGTTCGGAGAGTATTCAATCTTGTGATAGGACAAAATGACCGCCCCGAAGAGTAAAGGAGGCCTTGATTTCCATGGAGATTGTTAATGATTTGCTTTGCTGGAAAAGCAAGCATGGCAATTGTTGGACAAGCCCGAGAGCTTGTGTGCTTGAGTACTAAGAGGAAGGTAGTATGGAAATGGCATTTTTTTGCAAGCTAGATGTCCTCAAAGTGCCTCACCAACTTGGCGAGCAATCACTTAGGGAATAAAAATCCTTTAGGATAGGCGGATCAGAAGGATATGATATGGAATAAGTACATAAATATGACATGATATACCAAGGTCTGTAACCATGTGGCCCGTGTGTCGCCTATCTGATGATTATGTCTACTGTTGGGAATGTTGCATGGAAAACAAAACATTTTCTACGCACACGCAAGATCTATTCATGGAGATGCATAGCTACGAGAGGGGAGAGTATGTCTACATACCCTCGTAGACCATTAAGCGGAATCGTTTATCAATGCGGTTGATGTAGTCGTACACCTTCATGATCCGTCCCGATCAAGTACCGAACGTACGGCACCTCCACGTTCAGCACACGTTCAGCTCGATGACGTCCTCGCCTTCTTGATCTAGCAAGAAAGGCGAAGTAGTAGATGAGTTCCGGCAGCACGACAACGTGGTGATGGTGGTGGTGAAACTATCCGCAGGGCTTCGCCAAGCACAACGGACGTGGACGGGGAAGGAACTAGAACTAGAGGGAGACGGGGTGCTGCACACGGCTTGGGGATCATGGTGTGTGTTGCCCCTCTCCCTCCTCTCATATATATAGGTGGAGGGGGGAGAGGAGGCAGCCCTAGGGCGTGCCCCAAGTGGCCGGCGGCTGCCCTAGGCGCCTGCCTAGCCGCGCTCCCCCGTCCATATATGGACATGGGCGGAAGGAAAGGGGGGTTGGCTGCCTTAGGGCGCCTCCCCCTTCCTTCCCTCCCTCGTTGGTGCGTGGACAGGGGTGGAGGGGCACACCAGCCCCCTTGTGGGCTGGTGTGCTTCCCCCCTTTGGCCCATAAGGCACACCACTTACCGGTGGCCCCCCGGAACCCCTTCCGACACTTCGATAAATACCCGGTACTTTTTGAAACCTTTCCGGTGACCAAATAGCATCGTCCTATATATCAATCTTTACCTCCGGACCATTCCGGAGCTCCTCGTCATGTCCGTGATCTCATCCGGGACTCCGAACAACATTCGGTCACCAACTCACATAACTCATATAATACTATATTGTCAACGAATGTTAAGCGTGCGGACCCTACGGGTTCGAGAATGATGTAGACATGACCGAGATGCTTCTCTGGTCAATAACCATTAGCGGGACCTAGATGCCCATATTGGTCCCTATATATTCTATGAAGATCTTTATCGGTCAAACCTTTATGACAACATACGTAATTCCCTTTGTCTGTCGGTATGTTACTTGCCCGAGATTCGATCGTCGGTATCTCCATACCTAGTTCAATCTCGTTACCGGCAAGTCTATTTACTCGTTCCGTAATACATCATCTTGCAACTAACTCCTTAGTCATTTTGCTTGCAAGCTTCTTGTGATGTGTATTACCGAAAGGGCCCAGAGATACCTCTCCGATACACGGAGTGACAAATCTCAATCTCGATCCATGCCAACTCAACAAACACCTTCGGAGATACCTGTAGAGCATCTTTATGATCACCCAGTTACGTTGTGACATTTGATAGCACACAAGGTATTCCTACGGTATCCGGGAGTTGCATGATCTCATGGTCGAAGGAATATGTATTTGACATTAAGAAAACAGTAGCAATAAACTGAACGATCATATGCTAAGCTAACGGATGGGTCTTGTCCATCACATCCTTTCTCCTAATGATGTGATCCCGTTATCAAGTGACAACTCATGTCCATGGTTAGGAAACCTTAACCATCTTTGATCAACGAGCTAGTCTAGTAGAGGCTCACTAGGGACACGGTATTTTTTTATGTATCCACACATGTATTGCGCCTGGCTTTGTATAAGGGGTTACATGCAACTGAGGCAAGGCCTGTACAAAAGGGTGGCTGCCGGGCAGGGCCCGATAGCCGTGCCTTACGGGTAGAACTTGCGGAGATGCTCAATGTTCCATGAGTTTTGCAATTGAATGCCATCTCCGGTCTCCAGACGGGCTGCGCCCGGTCTGGTGACTCGTACTACCCGGTAAGGGCCTTCCCACTTCAGCGTCAACTTGTTTGTACCCTTGGCGGACTGAACGCGCCTAAGGACAAGGTCGCCTTCCTCAAAACACTGGGCATGAACCTTGTAGCTATGATAGCGGCGCAGGGCTTGCTGATAGCGTGCAGCACGTGTAGCAGCCCGGAGACGGTTCTCCTCGAGAAGCACAACATCATCAAATTGGTGCTGAACCTGCGCTACTTCATCGTAGGCAAGCACTCGAGGCGACCCGTAAATGGGTTCTGTGGGGATAACTGCTTCTGCCCCATAGACTAGGGAGAAGGGAGTCTGCCCGATAGCTCAATTTGGTGTCGTTCTGAGGGACCAAAGAACCACCGGCAGCTCGTCGATCCATTGCCTGCCGCACTTCTGTAGCTTATCAAATGTTCTTGTCTTGAGTCCTCCCAACACTTCAGCGTTTGCCCTCTCAGCTTGTCCATTGCTTCTGGGATGTGCAACAGAGGCAAATGGGATCTTGCTTCCGAGGGCATGAGCATATTGCATGGAGGCGCGGCTCGTGAACTGGGTGCCGTTGTCGGTGATGATCCGGGCAGGGACCCCGAAGCGGCACACCAATCCTTTCAAGAACTTGATAGCTGACTGTGCAGTCACCTTTCTCACGGCATCTGCTTCTGGCCACTTTGTAAACTTGTTGATTGCAACGAACAAGAATTCAAAGCCCCCGGCAGCTCGGGGGAAAGGGTCGAGGATATCGAGCCCCCAGACCGAAAATGGCCATGACAAAGGGATTGTCTGAAGAGCTTGGGCAGGCAGATGGATGTTCTTGGAATGGAACTGGCAGGCTTCACACTTGGTGACTAGCTCGACCGCATCTTGGAGGGCTGTGGGCCAATAGAATCCTTGCCGGAATGCTTTCCCAACTAAAGCCCTTGATCCAATGTGGGAGCCGCACATGCCTTTGTGTATTTCCGCCAGTAGTTCCTTTCCTCCTTCCCGGCAAATGCACTTCAATTTCACACAGTTGGGCCTTCTTCTGTATAGTGTGTCATCGACAAACTGATACATACTGGCCCTCCGGGCTACTCTTTCAGCTTCTTCTTGCTCTTTGGGAAGTTCTCCGGTTTGGAGGAAATGGACTATGTGCCTTGCCCAAGTTGGAGCCAGGGGCTCGGCAACGAGGACTAGCGGCACCTCCTCATCTGCGGGAGCGCGTTCCTCGACCGCGGGGACCAGTGGCCCGGCAGGAGGGCGCAGCCCGGCAATTGATGGGGAGTTGTTTTCGGCAGGGTCTAAGCGTCTCAATCTATCCCTATAGATCTTGATGCCCAATATATAAGCAGCTTCACCGAGGTCTTTCATTGAAAAAATCTTATTCAAGTATCCTTTTATGCTATCCAGAAATTATATATCATTTCCAATCAGCAATATGTCATCCACATATAATATCAGAAATGCTACAGAGCTCCCACTCACTTTCTTGTAAATACAGGCTTCACCATAAGTCTGTATAAAACCATATGCTTTGATCACCTCATCAAAGCATATATTCCAACTCCGAGATGCTTGCACCAGTCCATAGATGGATTGCTAGAGCTTGCACACTTTGTTAGCACCTTTAGGATCAACAAAACTTTCTGGTTGCATCATATACAACACTTCTTCAAGAAATTCGTTAAGGAATGCAGTTTTGATGTCCATTTGCCAGATTTCATAATCATAAAATGCGGCAATTGCTAACATGATTCGAACAAACTTAAGCATCGCTACGGGTGAGAAAGTCTCATCGTAGTCAACCCCTTGAACTTGTCAAAAACCTTTCACGACAAGTCGAGCTTTGTAGACAGTGATATTACCATCAGCGTCCGTCTTCCTCTTGAAGATCCATTTATTTTCAATGGCTTGCCGATCATCGGGCAAGTCCACCAAAGTCCACACTTTGTTCTCATACATGGATCCTATCTCAGATTTCATGGCCTTAAGCCATTTGTCGGAATCTAGGCTCATCATAGCTTCTTCATAGTTCGTAGGCTCACCGTTGTCTAACAACATGACTTCCAGGACAGGATTACTGTACCACTCTGGTGCCGAACATGTTCTGGTCGACCTACAAAGTTCAGTAGTAACTTGATCCAAAGTTTCATGATCATCATCATTAGCTTCCTCTCTAGTTGGTGTAGGCATCACGGGATCGGTTTTCTCTGATGTGTTACTTTACAATTCGAGAGAAGGTACAATTACCTCATCAAGTTCTACTTCCTCCCACTCACTTCTTTTGAGAGAAACTCCTTCTCTAGAAATGACACATTCTTAGCAACAAAGATCTTGCCTTCGGATCTGTGGTAGAAGGTGTACCCAATAGTTTCCATAGGGTATCCTATGAAGACGCAATTCTCCGATTTGGGTTCGAGCTTATCAGGCTGAAGCCTTTTGACATAAGTGTCGCATCTTCAAACTTTAAGAAACGACAACTTAGGTTTCTTGCCAAACCATAGTTCATGCGGTGTCGTCTCAACGGATTTAGACGGTGCCCCATTTAACATGAATGCGGCAGTCTCTAATGCATAACCCCAAAATGATAAAGGCAAATCGGTAAGAGACATCATAGAACGCACCATATCTAATAAAGTATGGTTATGACATTCGGACACACCATTACGCTGTGGTGATCCAGGTGGCATGAGTTGTGAAACAATTCCACATTGTTTTAAATGAAGGCCAAACTTGTAACTCAAATATTCGCCTCCGCGATCAGATCGTAGAAACTTTATTTTCTTGTTACGATGATTCTCCACTTCACTCTGAAATTCTTTGAACTTTTCAAATGTTTCAGACTTGTGTTTCATCAAGTAGATATACCCATACCTACTCAAATCATCTGTGAAGGTCAGAAAATAACGATACCCGCCGCGTGCCTCAACACTCATCGGTATGTATTATTTCCAATAAGTCATTAGCTCACTCCATTGTTCCGGAGAACGGAGTTTTAGTCATCTTACCCATGAGGCATGGTTCGCAAGTATCAAATGATTCATAATCAAGTGATTCCAAAAGTCCATCCGCATGGAGTTTCTTCATGCGCTTTACACCAATATGACCTAAACGGCAGTGCCACAAGTATGTTGCACTATCATTATCAACTTTGCATCTTTTGGCATCAATATTATGAATAAGTGTATCACTACGATCGAGATTCAACAAGAATGGACCATTCATCAAAGGTGCATGACCATAAAAGATATTACTCATATAAATAGAACAACCATTATTCTCTGATTTAAATGAATAACCATCTCGCAATAAACAAGATCTGGCGCCAAATAACAATTATTGAGGTCTAAAACTAATCCCGAAGGTAGATGTAGAGGTAGCGTGCCGACGGCGATCACATCGACCTTGGAACCATTCCCGATGCGCATCGTCACCTCGTCCTTAGCCAATCTTTGTTTATTCCGCAACTCCTGTTTCGAGTTGCAAATATGAGCAACCGAACCAGTATCAAATACCCATGCACTCCTACGAGCATTAGTAAGGAACACATCAATAACATGTATATCAAATATACCTTTGTTCACTTTGCCATCCTTCTTATCCGCCAAGTATTTGGGGCAGTTCCGCTTCCAGTGACCATTTCCTTTGCAGTAGAAGCACTCAGTTCTAGGCTTGGGTCCAGCTTTGGGCTTCTTCACGGGAGCGGCAACTTGCTTGCCATTCTTCTTGAAGTTCCCTTTCTTTCCCTTGCCCTTTTTCTTGAAACTAGTGGTCTTGTTAACCATCAACGCTTGATGCTCCTTCTTGATTTCTCCCTCCGCCGATTTCAGCATCGCGAAGAGCTCGGGAATCGTTTTCGTCATCCCTTGCATATTATAGTTCATCACGAAGCCTTTGTAGCTTGGTGGCAGTGAATGAAGAAGCCTGTTAATAACACTCTCAACTGGAAGATCAATTCCCAGCTGCGTCAAGTGGTTATGATACCCAAACATTTTGAGTATGTGTTAACTAACAGAAATGTTCTCCTCCATCTTGCAGCTATAGAACTTGTTGGAGATTCCATATCTCTCAACCCGAGCATTAGCTTGAAATATCAACTTCAGCTCTTGGAACATCTCATATGCTTCGTGGCATTCAAAATGTCTTTGAAGTCCCGGTTCTAAGCCGTAAAGCATGGCACACTGAACTATCGAGTAGTCATTAGTCCGTGTTTGCCAGGCGTTCACAAAGTCTAGATTAGCGGGAACGGGTTGGTTACCTAGCGGTGCATCAAGGACATAATTCTTCTGTGCAGCAACGAGGATAATCCTCAAGTTACGGACCCAGTCCGTGTAGTTGCTACCATCATCTTTCAACTTAGCTTTATCTAGGAATGCATTAAAATTCAAGGGAACGGTAGCACGGGCCATTGATCTACAACATAGATATGCAAAAACTATTAAGACTAAGTTCATGATAAATTTTAGTTCAAATAATCAAATTACTAATGAACTCCTACTTAAATCAACATCCCTCAAGTTGTCTAAGTGATACATGATCCAAATCAACTAACCCATGTCCGATCATCACGTGAGATGGGGTAGTCATCAATGGTGAACATCTCTATGTTGATCATATCTACTATATGACCCACGTTCGACCTTTCGGTCTCCAGTGTTCCGAGACCATGTCTGTACATGCTAGGCTCGTCAAGTTTAACCCAAGTATTCTGCATGTGTAAAACTGGCTTACACCCGTTGTATGTGAACGTAGAGTCTATCACGCCCGATCATCACGAGGTGCTTCAAAATGACAAACTTTAGCAACGGTGCATACTCAGGGAGAACACTTTTTATCTTGAAATTAAGTGAAGGGATCATCTTATAATTCTATCATCGTTCTAAGCAAAATAAGATGCATAAAGGATAAACATCACATGCAATCAAAAATATGTGACATGATATGGCCATCATCATCTTGTGCTTTTGATCTCCATCTCCAAAGCATCGACATGATCTCCATCGTCACCGGCACGATACCTTGATCTCCATCGTAGCGTCGGGGTCGTCTCGCCAACTATTGCTTCTACAACTATTGCTAACGCATAGCGATAAACTAAAGCAATTACATGTCGCTTAGTGATTGACACGCATGTCATACAATAATTAAAGACAACCCTAAGGCTCCTACCGGTTGTCATATTCATCGACATGCAAGTCATGAACTTATTACAAAACATGATCATCTCATACATCAACATATATCACATCATATCTTGACCATATCACATCACAACATGCCCTGCAAAAACAAGTTAGACGACCTCTACTTTGTTGTTGCAAGTTTTACGTGGCTGCTACGGGCAACTAGCAAGAACCGTTCTTACCTATGAAAAAACCACAACGGTGATTATCAAGTTTGCTGTCTTCAAGGATCGTCCGTAGTCAAATTCGATTCAACTAAAGTAGGAGAAACAGACACCCGCCATCCACCTTTATGCAAAACAAGTTGCATGTCAGTCGGTGGAACTAGTCTCATGTGCGTGGATATGTAAGGTTGGTGCGGGCCGCTTCATCCCACAATGCCGCCGAATCAAAAAAAGACGTTGGTGGTAAGCAGTATGACCATCACCGCCCACAACTCCTTTGTGTTCTACTCGTGCATATCATCTACGCATAGACCTGGCTCATGATGCCACTGTTGTGGAACGTTGCATGGAAAACAAAAAAAATTCTAAGCACACGCAAGATCTATTCATGGAGATGCATAGCTACGAGAGGGGAGAGTATGTCGACGCCCCCTCATAGACTGTTAAGCGGAAGCGTTTATCAACGTGGTTGATGTAGTCGTACACCTTCATGATCCGTCCCGATCAAGTACCGAACATACGACACCTCCGCGTTTAGCACACGTTCAGCTCGATGACGTCCTCGCCTTCTCGATCCACCAAGAGAGGCGAAGTAGTAGATGAGTTCCGGCAGCACAACGGTGTGGTGACGGTGGTGGTGAAACTATCCGCAGGGCTTCGCCAAGCACAACGGACGTGGACGGGGAAGGAACTAAAACTAAAGGGAGACGGGGCGCCGCACACGGCTTGGGGATCGTGGTGTGTGTTACCCCTCTCCCTCCTCTCATATATATAGGTGGAGGGGGAGAGGAGGCAGCCCTAGGGCACGCCCCAAGTGGCCGGCGGCTGCCCTAGGCACCTGCCTAGCCGCGCTCCCCCGTCCATATATGGACATGGGCGGAAGGAAAGGGGGGTTGGCTGCCTTAGGGCGCCTCCCCCTTCCTTCCCTCCCTCGTTGGTGCGTGGACAGGGGTGGAGGGGCACACCAGCCCCCTTGTGGGCTGGTGTGCTTCCCCCCTTTGGCCCATAAGGCACACCACTTACCGGTGGCCCCCCGGAACCCCTTCCGACACTTCGATAAATACCCGGTACTTTTTGAAACCTTTCCGGTGACCAAATAGCATCGTCCTATATATCAATCTTTACCTCCGGACCATTCCGGAGCTCCTCGTCATGTCCGTGATCTCATCCGGGACTCCGAACAACATTCGGTCACCAACTCACATAACTCATATAATACTATATCGTCAACGAACGTTAAGCGTGCGGACCCTACGGGTTCAAGAATGATGTAGACATGACCGAGACGCTTCTCTGTTCAATAACCAATAGCGGGAACTGGATGCCCATATTGGTTTCTACATATTCTACGAAGATCTTTATCGGCCGAACCTTTATGACAACATACGTAATTCCCTTTGTCTGTTGGTATGTTACTTGCTCGAGATTCGATCGACGGTATCTCCATACCTAGTTCAATCTCATTACCGGCAAGTCTCTTTACTCGTTCCGTAATACATCATCTTGCAACTAACTCATTAGTCATTTTGCTTGCAAGCTTCTTGTGATGTGTATTACCGAGAGGGGCCAGAGATACCTCTCCGATACACGGAGTGACAAATCCCAATCTCGATCCATGCCAACTCAACAAACACCTTTGGAGATACCTGTAGAGCATCTTTATGATCACCCAGTTACGTTGTGATGTTTGATAGCACACAAGGTATTCCTCCGGTATCCGGGAGTTGCATAATCTCATGGTCGAAGGAATATGTATTTGACATTAAGAAAACAGTAGCAATAAACTGACCGATCATATGCTAAGCTAACGGATGGTTCTTGTCCATCACATCATTCTCCTAATGATGTGATCCCGCTATCAAGTGACAACTCATGTCCATGGTTAGGACACCTTAACCATCTTTGATCAACGTGCTAGTCTAGTAGAGGCTCACTAGGGACACGGTATTTGTTTATGTATCCACACATGTATTTAAGTTTCCGGTTAATACAATTCTAGCATGAATAATAAACCTTTATCATGAATAAGGAAATATAATAATAACAACTTTATTATTGCCTCTAGGGCATATTTCCATCATCTACTTGGTGTCAGACCTGATATTCGAGGATACTAGCCAATGGAATGTGGAGTTAGTTCTGAGACTCTTCGACTCTACATTCCTTCTTATGCATATGCTACACTTAGTATGCCAAAGCCAAGAAGGGGAATATGAGATTTCTGGGTGTGGGAGAAATCATGCCTCTTTTCAACGAGGTCGACATAACATGCGACAATGTAAAAAGAAGCAAGTAATCGCAATCAGCCGTCTAGCTCGTCCGGTGGCTGGGAGACTTGAAAACATTTGTGGAGATTACTAGTTCAAGCAAAAATCCATGTATTTTAGGGAAGGGTAATCAATAACGTGTTAATTTCACATGGGGAGTTGAAGTAGTGACATGTGAGAACAGGATGGTGTTTGTCGTATGTGCGGGAATGAATTTAATGAGATGGTCACATGCAATCGTGCGCTTAGGTTTTGGGAATTAATAGAGGATTTTATTTGGTTTGAAACTTCCAAAACTGCACCCGCTGACTTGATCCCGAGATATGCTTGATCCACTTTTTATTAGCAAGGACGAGAGAACAATCACAGTGTTAGTGATGTGGACAATCTAGACAAGTCGAAACAAGTAATCTCACGAGGATCTAATACACCAGCCGCACAAGTCCATGGAGATCATTGATGAGCTTATCAAGTCGCTAGATCTACCAGTGTTAGATTCGGTGTCCCATCCGTAGGTAACACAAAGGTGGAAACCACTAGAGGAGGGGTGGATTATGATTAATTCAGATGGACCAGTTTGCTCGGTGAGGAGATTGGGAGGCGATGGTGTTGTGGCGCATGATCACGCAGGTTTTTTTTAGGGCTAATGTGCTAAACATGAAGACACCCCTGATCGCTTATAGTGGAACTAATGGTAGGCCATGATGCGATGTTAATGGCAATAGAACAAAACATACGATATGTAGTGCTAGAGACTGCCTGCCAGATGATGTGTGCCGTAATGGCATCCTGAAGATGACTGGTCCATCTGATCACTACTGATCCGTGAGATGAAACCCTATCTCACAAGCTTCCAGGGACTCATAGTTCTATTCGTGAGAAGTGCAAATGTTCCGAATCACTTGTGTTTCAAGGAAGCACTTAGTTTACCTAATCATTTTGTTGATTTTGATGCAATTCCTGGCTATCTGATTGATGTTGTATAATTATATATGTGTTCCCTATTTATTAAAGTGTCATGAAGGCCGTTCTAAAAAATCATCGATCCATCACTCGCAAAAAAACTTTGGTCCATGTTGGTGTTTTAGTTGGTGAGATTACATATCGGTTGCTTACAAAATTACATGTTTGTTGAAAGAATAGACGTAATGCAATTCTCGCAAGCTAGAAAATGAATAATGTGCCTCCAAATACTACATACAATGATTTTCATCCCATATAAGTTGACTACAATGGAGTCAATGTGTTTTCAGTGAAGAAAATCATTCTTTGGAAGCGATCCTAGCAAAAATGATAATACATGAATAATAATAAATAAACACAACACCTATATATTTTATCAAAATCCAACCCCCCCTTTCCTTCAAAGCCGTATCCATTTCATGTGAACTTCACACATATAACACACCGTTTTACTAAAAAAACATCTTTTGGCGATTCACAATGATTGAAACACATTTTATATCACATGATAACATTGGAATGGCTTTGGCGCTATGCAAGTTGATTTGTAGGGATGTAATTTATCCATATATCATTTATTCCTTTTGATTTACCAATGACTTCTTTGGATTTCACGATTCATATTTTCTTTGGAAAATTTCGTCCTTATGATTTTGCCCCTTTGAATCATAGGACTGAAGTTGTCAATCATAGGACCCTAGTTTCATGGGGGACAAAATCAACATGAGCGACATTCCTCCAAAACTCTATGTTACGAACTATCCAAATTATGGTTATCAAGTTGATGTGTTTTAATATCTTTTAGGAATTAATCATACATGACATTCCTATCATTTATCTTATTCTTGTGTTAAATAGAAAGCCCTAACATCCCGCACAACAATCTAAGATGTGATCCACCTGGTTGTCTTGAGAAAATAAGCCTTTGTATTGTGAAAATAAAATGACACAAACATGTTTATGTTGTCTCCATTTTATACATGCATTGTTTGCCTTCAAGATTAGATCTACTGCTAAACTCATAAACCAAAACTTTGTAATCACCTTTTCTAGGCACATCCATGCCATCATTTTCCTTGCAGAGACCAAATCAATCTGAAAATGCCCTTAAGATTCACGTGGTACCATTCTATTAATTATAGTCAGTTAGTCACATATAATAAATATCGAGTTCAATTCATTTGGCTATTTGTACTATACCTTATATATCAAGCTAATAAGATTTGATTTATTTCCTTTGAACATCTATAGTTTGATGCTAAGTTATAAAGGGATGTAAACTATTTCCATGTTCTCTTGGATTTTTTCAAGTTGTTCTAGTGTATGAATCGACACTAGTTGAATGGGGGATGACACCCTCACTTATACAAGTGGTAACTCCGCATAATGACCATTATATCAAGCTCACATACTACTTGTACATACACATTCAAAGTATTCATCAACCTTCGTAAGAGTCCAGCGACAGATCTAAAGAACCTTGGAAAGTACAGGAAATAAAATTGCAATTTGTTCTAATAGTATTTTCGTAAATAAAGTTGTAAGTTATTATACTACTACTCGGGATTAGTATCTCGGTAAAAACATCATGCATTCTCAAGTTTAGTCATTATGAACTTATGATGACACACCATGTGTTGCCTCCAAAAACAAGTGGCACATCATGTGACACCCATCGACTATGAAACGGGAATTCGGTTTTCCGCGAGGACCCAAAGGCAAAAACACCTCGCACCACACCAGATTTCGAACGCCTGAATAATGGTAAACCACGGCGGCTGTTTTAATCAGCCCGTCTAAAAATCCCGAAACCAGTAGAATAGACCCATGAGAAAAGAGAAATCGAACCGCGCGGCCTCGCCTAACCGTGGCGGTTAAAAAACGTACGACGCCGTCGCGTTCCCTCCCCCCCTCTTCCTCCTCATCTTCTTCCTTTTACCCCACCCCACCCCCCGCCTCGCCTCACCTCACCTCATCATTCCCAACCTCCTCCCCATCTCGCCCTCTCGCCAGCAAAAACCCCGGTGGCGCCACCACCGCGGCCGATCCGCCCCGGCCCCGGCCCCAGCTCCGGCGACGCGCCCGCCCCCTCGCTCTCCGGCCGCAGGTGTCGCCGCCGGCGTCGGCGGCGGTAGATCGGGCGCGGAGACGTCGTTGCGTGTTGAGGGCCGCGGGGGGACTTGATGGCGGGGGTCGCGGCGGAGACGGCCGTGGCTTCGGCCTCGGGATCGGGGATCTGGTCGCGGCGGCGGGACGAGATCACGTTCGATCGCCTCCAGAAGGTAACGCGGCGTGGGCGTTGATTCCGTACTGCGCTGGGGTTTCATTTGAGATGTGAGAATTGGGGTTCGGTGGTGGTGTCCCTGCGAATCTGTGACCGAGCTGGCTGCCCCGCCTCTGCCTTGGATTGGCTCGGTTTCGGTGTGTATAATTCACATAAAAGGCACCGTGTCGGGGAAACCGAGGCGTTTTAGTTGGTTATATATATCAAAAAGGATTCGCCCCCCTCGGCCCTTCCCTACTAAGCTTAGCTTGCTTGGATTGGATATTTATGTTCCCAGTGAATTATGGTTCTTAGATTCAACCGGATTACCCATGTGCCCCTGACGAGCATATATGTACTAGTACTAGTTACTCTGTGGGCAGCTCGATTGCATTGACTTTGAGTCTCTTAGGGACTCTAACCCTTGGAGTTGGACATTTGGTTTGGTATGTTTAAATAGGAAAACAGGATTGGGCCTTATTGATACTTGTCATTATGAGTTTGGTTTGGTATGGGTTGAATTGGAGTGGTCAGTGACGGAGTCGTCTCGCAAAGGCTCAAGAGACTTGATTTACAACTGGTTTCGAATTCTTCCTGATTCGAGAAGGATATAAAGCAATAATTCTGGCATGTCATAATGCTCGATCGAGTTGGGAAAACAAAATTCTGTCAGAACACTTGAGATGCAAACTATTGGCTCAAAACAGGATATATATTTCTTGAAATTTTCATCGAGTTGTGATGAGACTGAGTTCGTATCAACTAATCATGCACCTCACTCTCCGATCCCAAGTCTTCATACTTTACATCTTTCGCTTCCTTCCGTGATAGTAGGATGATAAGCTAGCAAGCACAGCAAGTGGAATTTAGATTGGATATCAAATGGTGATACAGGTAGAATAAATAAGTGTGCTTTGTTTTGTATCTCTGTCGTGGAATATTAATATACCATGTCATTTATTGTTTTAAATTTGTTTACGTTGCTACAATGACCTTCGATTTTCCGTTACAACTCTCCCGAGGCACATTGACTTTGCCGCACTCCGCCTTGGTTGAAGCTGTAAATGTGCTCAATTTTCCATTACAACTCTCCCGAGGCACCTTGACTTTGCCGCACTCCGCCTTGGTTGAAGCTGTAAATGTGCTCAATTTTCCGTTACAACTCTCCTGAGGCACCTTGACATTGCTGCACTCCGCGTCTCCGCCTTGGTTGGAGCTGTACATGTGCTGGTGCTGTACTCTTGCGTAAAATCATGATTGATTTCTATTCCATAATAGAGTTTTCTTGTCCCCGCATTTGGAGTATCCACTTTCCTATGTAATGGAAATAAAACCAGAATGTGTATTTTAAGTGTATCATATTTTTATCTTGGAAAATGAAGTTATGTGAGTTTCAAGATAACTTTTATGACTGTGGATTGAACTTGTTTCAGTTCTGGAATGACTTGCCACCGCAAGCACGGCGGGAGCTTCTAAAATTGGATAAGCAAACCCTCATTGAACAAGCTCGCAAGAATTTCTACTGTTCAAGGTGCAATGGGTTGCTTCTGGAAAATTTCAAGTCACTGCAGCAAGAAGTTTCAGATATTGATTGTCTGAGCTCAAGTGGTGAATCGAAGATTAGGCAGCAAAATGGATCTCAGGATCCATCTGTTCACCCTTGGGGAGGTCTTGCAACAACAAAGGATGGCATCCTTACGCTTATTGACTGCTTTATGAAAGCTAACTCGCTACGGGTGCTCCAGAATGTAAGTGTAAACAATTGTGCCATAACTTGTGGTTCATATTTTATTTTGTTCTCTGCATCGGTGAACTAAGATTGATAACTACTTTGATATGTTCGTATACTGAATTAATGATCCTTTATTTGTCTGAACTAATCGCTCTTTGTTATATCTGAAGCAATCTCAAATCATGCATGTGGCTGTGGGTTTTACGCACAACATTTAATTCTAGATTAAAAATATTTGATCACTCTATTTCCTAATGCACCCGCCATTTGTTTAATCAGGTATTTGACAATGCACGACTAAGAGAAAGGGAACGAGAAATGCTTTATCCTGATGCATGTGGTGGGGGTGGCAGAGGATGGATTAGCCAAGGGATGGCTAGCTATAGCAGGGGGTATGGAACAAGAGAAACATGTGCTCTGCATACTGCCCACCTTTCATGCAATACACTGGTGAATTTCTGGTCAGCATTATGCGACGAAACTAGATCTTCTCTTCTGCGGATGAAGGAGGATGATTTCATTGAAAGACTAATGTTTAGGTGAGCAACTGAGCATAATGGAGAGGCTTTTCGTTTCATGCTAATTCAAGTTAAGAGACATAAAACACTACTCCTTGAACTAGGCATTCAACTTACGGACAAAATAACTGAAACCGAACTCTGTTTATATCCACCACGTGGAAGATGCACTAGAGAACAATCTTAGCAAGTATTTGTAATGTCTTTTTTAGTTCCACTGGATATTGTATAGATATGGTAAGATCCTGACGAGTTTTACTGTCGACCGATCGATTCCATTTAAGCCTGCTGGGAGTTGCAGTAAATTTGTCCTAAAATGCTGACATTTGTTGGTATTTTTTGCCAGCTGCTAATAGAAGAGTTTAACAGTTTGGAAAATTTTATTTAACAGGTTTGATAGCAAGAGATTTTGCCGAGATTGCCGAAGGAATGTTATCCGTGAATTCAAGGAGCTGAAGGAACTGAAACGCATTCGAAGGGAACCTCGCTGCACCAGTTGGTTCTGTGTTGCGGACTATGCTTTTCAATGCGAGGTCAGGGTGACTCCTCAATGTTGACCATGCATTAAAGTGAGTGGCATATGGTTTAGAATTCCTATAAAGTTAATCTGGTTTCTCTTATTTGCAGGTATTTGAGGATTCTGTCATAGTTGATTGGCGCCAATCTATATCAGAGACAGATGGGTCTTATCATCACTTTGAATGGGCTATTGGGACAGATGAAGGACAATCCGATGTTTTTGGCTTTGAAAATGTTGGGATGAAGACCCAAGTCCAAAGAAGTGGGATTGATCTTGACCAATTTGAAGATTATTTCATAACTCTGAGAGCTTGGAAGCTCGATGGCCGCTATACAGAGATGTGTGTAAAAGCACATGCACTGAAGGGCCAATCTTGTGTTCATCACAGGCTGGTGCTGGGAGATGGCTTTGTGACAATTACAAAGGGTGAAAGTATCAGAAGTTTGTTTGAGCATGCTGAAGAGGCCGAGGAAGAGGATGTACGTGACATATCACTTATGGTAGCTTACATCTTTAGCTAAGATAGGCTTAATTGAGAGCATTTGTAATACTGACTAATGAAAACATGAGCAGGAGGATGATGCCATGGAAAGGGATGAAAATGATCTTGACGGTGATGGCTCTCATCCGCAGAAGCATGCCAAGAGTCCTGAATTGGCAAGAGAATTTCTCTTGGATGCTGCTGCAGTTATATTCAAAGAACAGGTAATTGATTGTCAAAATCGTCTCGAGAGTTATTGGAAGCAGTACCTGTATAATGAATGATTCTGATTGCACAAAGGACAAGAAATATATGTTTACAAATAAATTAATTATGAATAACGTCTACCAAATGAAGGTGTCTTAGCAGTATATTCCAGCTTACTAGTTGTTCTTCAGTAAGATACATTATTCCTTGGTTGCAATCTTACAAGGAAACTACAGTAACAGTGTAACACACCAGTTCTTATTATTCCTATGTGATTTGAAGACTTCTAGTGGTGTACGTCTGATTTCTTTACCTCAGTATAGAAGTAATAAATGTGTTCTCTTTCTGTTGATCAATGGATTGTTTTGAGGTGATTGATACGTTGGATTTTTTTTCTTTTGCTTTATTTTTATCTTACAAAGATTGAAAACTTTAGTCGCTACTTGGGTTGATATATTTTTTACATTGCCACATACATAGCTTGTGGACAAGCTCTTTTCCTGCCATACTATTGGTGTGACTGTAGTCACCAGCAACTATTAGGATTTGTTGAGAAATTAGACACTCATACTCCAAGCATTAATTGTATACTAAATATTCTTTGCAGGTTGAGAAGGCTTTTAGAGAAGGCGCAGCCCAGCAAAATGCACAAAGTGTCTTTGTGTCTTTGGCACTCAAACTTCTGGAGGAGCGAGTGCATGTAGCATGCAAAGAAATCATTACATTGGAAAAACAGGTATGTGTTATATGTGCAAGTGCAAAGAAATTTTGGGGAAGGTAGTTTCATTTGTATCTGTGAATATCAATTTTGTGGACTCCTTGCAGAACAAGCTTCTCGAGGAAGAGGAGAAAGAGAAGCGTGAAGAACAAGAGCGTAGGATGAGGAGGAGAACAAAAGAGAGAGAAAAGAAGCACAGGAGAAAAGAGAGGCTGAAAGAGAAGGAAAGGGACAAGGGGAAAAGAGATGAGTTCAAAACATCAGACGACATTTCATCCTCAACTCTAAGCAACTCCTCGACATGTACTAACGACGAATCAGGAAATACTTTTGGCTCCAGAGCAGCTAGTGAAGAGGAAGATAATTCCACAGCTGTGGCTCTGTGCCACGCCGACATTGAATCTTCATGCATAGAAATTGATGGACAAAACAATATAGACTGCTGCGATACAGTGACCAAATGTCCTCCAGTTAATAGCAGTGAACCTTTCACATCCCAGCAATCAAAACCATCACGAAGAAATCTGAGGTTGAGAAAGGACGTTCCTCAAGACCACTCCTCTTGTTGGTATGATGATGGCCGAGATGAATCTAGAAGTGTTGGAAATCTGCAGTGGCGATCAATGGAAAGGATGAGAAATGGTGATGGAAGTTGTAACTCGGTGTGTAGTACAAATAACAGAACAAGATATAGGCAAGACTACAATTCTTGCAGTTGTGATCATCAGGAAAGTTACAAAACAGAGGACAACTGTTTTTTGCCAGCAGCTAGAGCAGGTAGGGAGATGAAGATGGCAAAGAAAACAGGAGTTGATAAGCCTTTAGTGCAGTACCGCCGTGTTGGTAGTACACACGAGAGAAATGCAATTCCAAAACAAGTATGGGAGAGAATGGATACTCGGAAGAAGACTGGCTTAAATGACACAGATAATATGTCAGGATCAGTTGACAATGTCGAGTCACCCAAACCAGTGGAGTGTGATACCAGTGGATGTGAAAAGCTTGACACAGGACGTGAACCACTAGGCCAGGCTTCTGAAAGGTCCACTGATGTTTGTAAATCAGAAACAGATCAGCCATATGGACAAGGCGAGGAAAATCAATCTGCTTGTTCTGATGGAACTCCTATCACGAATAAACAAAAATGCCACTCAACAAACAATGAAGGTTCTAAGCCAGACGAAGAGCTCATGACGAACTCTGCCAGTTCTGATGGCTCATCTTCATGTATGAGCGAGGCAGATAGAGAAAGCAGTTCAAGCAGTGTGACGTCTTTGAGCGCTCATACTCCAGAATCATCATCATCTGACTCAGAGGAATCTTCGGAGAGAGTCAACATCATTACAGAAGCTCCATCGACAAGAACTGCTTCACGTTCTTTATTTGAGACGTGTGCAGGAAATGGTTTCAGAGAATACCACCCAAAAGCCACATGCCCGCCTCACAACGACAGATTTGGATTCAGTGTACTCCCCTTCCAGAATCAGTCATCGCATCAGCAGAACATGCATGCACCACCTGCATATTCACCGACCACAATTGGGCCACACAGTCACTCGTGTGCTGCTCCAACAAATGGATACTTCCAGTATGGTCAGCCACCCAATTTCTTCTCTGGTCCAGTCGGATTCCGAGTACCTGGGAACGGACCTGCTGATTTCTCGGTGCAGTACAACAATGTATATCGCTACCCAGCTCCTGCTTTTAGTTGTATTCACCCAGAGCAAATTCTCAAGACACCGGCCAGCTTCAGAGTCATGCCTCCGCCTCCCCTCCCCCCTTACCGACATGGAACAGCGCCAACTGGTGGTCATCCTTATGGAGGCTTGAATCCAGACAGGCTTAATTCCATGTTGAAGCCGATGGGCCCGAAGGATGCTCCAGATGGTAACAAATTGCCTGACAAAAGTGCATCCTTCTCGTTGTTCCAATTCAACCTGCCGATAGCTCCGCAAGGCCCACCGTCACCCAAAGATGGTAAGAGTGGAGAGTCGGTAGCAAGGATGCCGCCATTTGCTCCGGTTCAAGCGCAGCCATGCTCTAGAGAGCAGACAGATGTGAAGGAGTATAATCTGTTCTCCACCGATCAAAGCGGCTATTTCCCTTTATCCCGTTAAAAGCAACACACATGGGGGACGTGCTCTTCTCATTTTTACTGTCTACAACTGTATACGGTGAGTGATTGTATCAACCGAACGAAATAAAGGATGTTTTGAGTGGTTTTTCTGTATGCTTACGTGCCTTCAGTTTTGGACTATAGGGCCGGGAACTATATCTTTATACATTTTTTTCTTATTTTTCCCTTTGTGTGTATGAGAAGATAGTGTATCATGTAGCCTTTTTGATTTATAAACGAGGTAAATTTCCAATTCCTTTTTCGTTCTGCTTCACTAGTTCCTTTTTGAGAATGCTGATGCTGAGTTGCTGATGCTGTCATGTGAATGAGTTGGTTCATGTGTTTTTTTCTCTCTTTAATTTTTTTTCCAGCTGTTTTATCATCGCTTACTTATTCTGCATGGGATGAACTGCTGGCCGAGAACTATCCCGGTGATCACCTGGAACAAGAATTATTAGGGATGTAAACGCATCAAGTTTTTCTTTTTCAGGGAAAGTGAACTATCGAGCTAACTAAAACCAACTAAACGGGCCCGCGGTGCTGTTTATTGCGCCATTTACATCCCTAAGCGTTATGCCGGTGACCCTAGAAAAGTCGTTAGATCATCCCTGTGGCTGCGCCATAATTTGTCTTGGGCATCTCATGTGCTCTGTGGCGCAGAAACGTATGTGCTGCTCACACCATGCTAATCTACACTTTCTTTAGACAGAAGGCTCTAGATGAGCCCGGTTTTAAGTTAACAAAGCCATCAATCAGGTAGGAATTACAGCAACAGACCACAACGGCCAAACTGATGCAAAATGCCTAATTGAAAAGCTAACAACAACAAAAACCACTACAAGCATTAGGAGTATTCAAAACAACGGACAAAGCTTGAATGGTGATGCACTCCGCACATTGGCACCAAAGAAGGTCATGCCAGATGCAGCAAAGCATGGCACAACCAATCATCACAAGGGATTGAAGATCATGGTGTCTAGAACAGGACACCTTCCTTCTCTAACACTGAAGAGGAACCCTATCCCCTCGCCTCGGCTCGAAAGGCGCTGTACCATTGGAGTATAGAGACGCTCACCCAAGAGCAAGGATGCGAACCTCGAAGCCAGAAGCAGCCTCAGAGCGACCTTGATTCGGGCACACCTCGCCGACAGCACCACTGCTGTCCAAGAACGACCAAGCGGGACTGGAAAGCTTCCAGGAGCAATTGTCGTCGAAGGAGGCAACAGGGCACCGAGGTGAACGAAGAGCAGCAAGCAACCGACCACAATGGAAAACCGGGAGCCTTCGGCTTCCGCCACGCCACTGCTGCCGCAAAGGGGAACCCTATACCCTTCTGCCCGCATCAAGGACGCCGCACCACTGGAACTGAGCAACGCGAGCCACCACCGGAGAGCCCCATCCATAAACATGCCGACACCTTCTTGCATAAGCACTATGCCGGCTGTGACGATGGAACTGATGAACTAACACAAGCAAAACTGAAGTTGTGGCTCTCTGCACATCTTGCTTCCAGGAAACGGGAAGAGAGAACGGACATCTCCCTGTGTATTGCAATTGCAAGCCTTTGCTTGTGTGGAGCAGGTAGTAGCACACGTGCAAGACACAGGGATGGTCTCGGCCAGATAGGTTAGGAAACAGATGCAAAGATAAGTAGATAAAAACAAGTAATCTTGCAACTTCCTGCGTATCTATGAACAAGCAGCTCGCTTAAACGTGATGTAGATAATACCAGTCTACATAATCTGTCTTACAAAAATGTTTCACCCTTGGAACAGCAGAACAGCAAGGTACAGTGCCGACTCGTCAACGAACTCTGCCATTTCAAACTTGCTCCCATCTGCAGCCTTCTCCAGGGAAGACCTACTGGGCAAGTCCGTGAACACAAGGTCCGGATTCTCCCTGTGGTGTTGCGCCAGGCTCTGCCTTTCTTGATCCAAGAAGATGACGACCCTTGCGCCTAGGTGAAACAAAAAGAAATCAATCGAATTATACGGCTGAGCACTAAAAAGTATTTGCGCAGAAGTACAACACAAAAAACCTTGAGATTTCAAAACAAAGGAGTTGCTTGGTTTCGTGACTAAAACAACCTGCAGTACCCTCACAAATGCCTGAAACTTGCCTGAACTCGAGGTGGCAAGGTTGATGAGTTTTGACTGGTGTCTTATTTGAATAATAATAAGAAGTGCTTGTAGACAACTCTATTCTTACCAACCTGACTGTTACGTGTGAGGTTGTCATTAGACATTGAGGAAAATTTATATGAGACAACGAAGCACAAGACATATATTACTGACTGAACTAACACACTGATATTATTTGAAGCTTTGACTGAACTCTCAGATGCAAAAGACAAAATGAACATAATACCATATGCATACTGCAAATCACCTGGAGGGAACTCAAGGTTACCCTTGTTTCCAATGGAACTCAAAGTTGACTTTGCAGCACAAGATTAATCAAACAGAAGTAGGTAACTAATTTAACTAATGAGTTCTGTGGATCTTGAAGTGGAATGAGCAGCATCCATCAACCAAAAGCTGCTACTAACTTAAAGAGTTGCCTAATGACTCAGAGGAACTAAAATAACCAGAGTATGCTACCCTTCTTGAAAAAAAGGTATGACAACATACTAATGGATAAAGTTAGTGTGCGGTCTAATGCATAATATATCTGTTCAATTAAATTCCTTCAACACTTTCCATCCAAACTAAATTGACAAACCATAAATAGTACTTATTCAACAATTTGTTATCACATTGCAATATAGGATACAGTACATAAACAAGTTTATCTTATCCAGGCAGTTCATGTAAATGGCAATGCAACATGTTAACTAATAACCCTCCGAATGAACGCAACATGAGAACCCTGTCAGCCTATGCCAAACAGCCAGCCAAAGCGCGTCAAGGAATAGGGGGATGTTTGGATGGCAACCGACGCGCACCTTACCAAAACATTGGCGTTGACCGGCCACACCGGCGTCTGTTTGGTTGGCACCAAAATTTCTAACCGACACCATTATTTTGGCCAGCAGTTCATTTTCCACGCCAACTTGAGGGTGAATCCCTGGCGGCCGATTCTATCGCCAATTATTTGGCTCGCCCGGCTTTGGCGTGGCTGACCTGTGCGCCAACCAAACGGCCCCTAGGTAGCTCCTATTCTGCCGACGAGCCTCACAGGAGCCAGGTCGGCCGGGATGCCCATTCTTGTGAGCGTGTTGTAACGTTTTTCGCCCAGGTTCCCTTAAATTAACCAGGCAACTCTCTTCTACCTTCTTTTAATGAATCGGAGCCCTAAGGGACACGACTTCAACAAAAACAATGTAACACTGATCTAACAGGCCAATCTGACCATTCAAACCCACCAATTTCTACAAATAATGTGGCTTGTACTGTAACGTCTAAGCATCACATACCACCTCAAAAGCAGTACCCATTAGTGAATCAATAAGGACGCAGAAATATCCATCAGTCATATCGGTACAATTTATGGAAGGAAATGCAAAGTAATGTCGTTGATAACTCAGACTGAAAAACAAGAGACGAAACCAGATAAGGTAGTAGCATTTCAGAAGGTCTCTCACCTTTGCAGCACCTCTTGGCGAGCGACCTAAGCAGCGCCGCCGGCGAGACCCCCATCCCGGGGAAGTAGCACACGAACACCACGTCGAACGCGTCGAACCTCCCCGGCACGGCCTCCACCACGCCGCCTCCCTGCCCCCCTCCCCCTCCCTCCAAATGGAAGCACCTCACCTGGTCGTGCTCCTCCTTGATCCCGCCCAGCACGTACAGCGACTCGTGCGCCGCCACCAGGAGCTCGCAGGGGGACTCGGAGAGGAGGGCGCTCACGAAGGACGCGGTGGGCGTCACGGCCAGCACGCGCGACGCCGGCGTGAGCGCCCCGGCGGCGAGCGCGCGGGGGAGGTGGGAGCCGGAGGCGTTGAGGAAGGACCAGTCCTTCTCTATGATGTCGTCTATGGCGACGCCGTCGGGGACGGCGGCGAGGGGGGCGGCGCAGGAGAGCGCAGGCGCGAGGCTAAGGCGCAGGGGTTTGGGAAATTTGGGGTCAAAGTGCCGCGGTTGGGATTGGGGTTGGGGAGTTGGGCGGAAGAGAGGGCAGAAGGCGAGGGAGAGGGAGGTGAAGGCCATGGCGGGTGGGGGTGGGCGGTGGTGGCCGGAGGAAGATGGGAGTGGAAGATGGTCCGCAGCAACGGAGTACACACAGGGGCGTCGGCCGTGCAGTGGGTGTGGGTGTGGGAGCGCCGGAGCGGAGTAGGCACGAGGATTTTGTGGGCCGGCATGGCGAAAGCATGGCTGTTTCGAAAATCACGGCCTCGGTCTAGCCGGCTGCCGCGGCTCTATGGGTCATTTCCGTTTCAAGCTATGTCTTTTTTTTTTTCTGAAACGTTTCATCCTTTTTCTTTGAGGATCTGTGACCTTTATTAAGTAGCAATGTTTAAGGGGATACAGATAATGTCGGGCAAAACAACAAGCCACACATGGCGCCCGATAGAAAGAGAAGAAACTGCCTTAGCTAAAGAATGTGCTTGTACGTTGTGTTCCCGCTTCTCGTGAATGATTTTGAAGTCTCGAAAGGATTGGCGCTGGTGGCTGATCTCGCTCAAGATCATAGCATACAGACAAGGCGCTGAATGGCAATGTTGGCGACCGCTTCTGCACAGTCTGTGGCGATGCAAATCCAGTTCAGATGGAGATCAGTGGCCAGTGCTATGGCTTCATTGCATGCCTGAGCTTCCAGCGTCGCCGGATCGACGAGGCCAACGTAAACAACCGCGGATGCAACAAAAAATTGCACGTACTTGTCCCTGCTAAAAGAAGGCGGGTGCGGGATTACACGCACCCGCTCCCTCCTCCTGTGCACGATTTGGGCCTGCCCATGTGCGGTTGCGTTAAGCCCCTGTTTTTTTTTCCTTTCATTTTTCCTGTCTTTTTTGCTTCATAATGTTCAGGATTTCAAACAAAATTGAATTTCAATTTTTTTTCAAGAATCTGAAAAATGCTCTTGGATTAAAAAAATACTCTTGAGTTTGAAAAAAAATGCACAAAAATGTTCATGAAATTGGAAAAAATGTTCGCGCAATTGAAAAATATTCATGAATTCAAAAAATGATCGCAAGTTTCAACAAAGTTTACAAATCCAAAAAAATGTCTTTGGATTCAAAAACTGTTCACGAGTTCAAGCCATGTTTATGAATTTTAAAAAAAGATCTGCAAATTTTAAAAAATGTCTACAAATATGGAAAAAGATGTTCGTGAATTTAGAAAATGTTCACGATTTTCAGAAAATGATCACAAATTCAAAAAATGCTCATAAAATTCAAAAAGGGTTCACATGTTTAAAAAATGTTCACGAATTAAATAAAAATGCGATTTAGAAAAAGCATTAATTCTGAAAATGTTCACAAATTTGACAAAAAGTTGCTCAATTTGAAAAAAATGTTCGTCAATTTGAAAAAAATGTTTGCGACTTTAAAAATATGTCCGTGAGTTTTTTTCTCATATTTAAAAATTGTTCTTAAATTTATGATTTTCATAAATTTCATGAATTTAAAATTTTTGTGATTTTTTTAAAACTTATGTTTTTTAAAAAAAGTTTGCCAATTTGAAAAAAGGAACAAGAACAAGAAAATGCCGAAAAGAAAAAAAAACGAAAATCATAAAAACATAAAAGAAAATGTAAAAAGGAAAAGAAAAAGAAAGGAAAAACGAAGAAAATGGTTCAAGGTCTTACGAAATAAAGACATTCCTCGCCTATGTTGTTCAAAATAGCACCACATAACCATCATTTTTTGGGCCAAATTTGGACTTAACAGAAGCAATTGAGTTACTCATTTGAATATTTCTCGCCAACCCATGCAAAAAAAAAAACATTGCCAACTTAGAGGTTCTAGAACCTTTGCAAAACTGGTGGGGAAGAATCTGGGAATGGGTCGGCCCATAAAGAGGACCAGGCGTGCGAGGGGGTACGCGCTAGGTCGCTATTCAGCGACATACGCGTCAAATATGACTCCGAGTTGTCGTTCTCAACAAAAAAGCAAAAAAACTATGTCGTGCTAATCCTATGCCTGTTTTGATCTTCAATTAACTTTTCAGTGCGAACCTATGTCAGTGAGGCCTTTGCTAGGCCTCCTGGCCCAACAAAATTCTCGTTTGCATATAATAATAATAATGTAAACAGATGTCAAAAAATATTTAATATATGAAAGCACATACAAATCACAAAATGAAAACGGTCCCTTCTTAACAAAAGCCGTCACTGCTTCTGCAAAAAAGAAAGGTCCAAAAAATAGTAAGGAAAGAATGTGAAAGACCACCCAGCAGGTTTGAGGTATGTTTCAGACAAAAAGATGCCATACATCAAAATGTACAAAATTGCCATGCAATACAGGCTAAAACTACCACATCTTGTAAACCAAAAGGAAAAAAAAAGAATCACATGGTTTGTTTCAACAAAAAATGCCATGTTACAAAAAGATGGATAAAATTTGTCGTGGTCCATAAAAAAATTGTCGTGCTACAAAAAATAAAGCTGGCATGGTTTAAATTAAATTTTGAAAGTGGTCCAATTTTTTTTCTTGTGGTCACGAAAAATTGCCAAGTCCGTACACTAAAAATTCCATGATGCATAAAAAATTGTCCTGACCATAAACTAAATTTGCCCTTGTCACATAGATAGTAATTGTGCCATGTTGCAAAAAAGAAAGAAATTTGCCATGGCCCTAACACGCATTAATGGCAAAAAAACCCTATAATTTGGCATCATGCCGAAAGTGGCGTAAATTTTCCATCATGCACCCCACATGCAGCCGTGATGGTTAGAAAAAAGGACATTAAATGCAAAAAAATGTGTGAAAGTTTATGAAGATTACAAAATTTAGTGTCATTTGTGGCGCCATGATGGCAAAAATGATGTAAAATCACCATGCTACATAGAAACCAATTTCCATGATGCTCAAAGATAATAAAGCATCGACTAAATTGTCATGGTTCAAAATAAGTGAATATTGTCGTGAGGAGAATAAATTTGCCATGAGCAATAAACTAAAATTGCCATGATACATGAAAACTAAATTTGACATGATCCATAAACTAAATTTGCCAATGTCAATTGCTAGATTTGTCATGATCCATTAAAAAATCACCATGGTTAATTACTAAAATTTGCCATGTCCGGTTACTAAATTTGCCATGTTAAATACTAAAAATTTGTCATGAGCATTTTTGCCTTGGCAAAATGCTTTTATGGTACCATATGAATTTGCCAAAAATTTCATTTTGCACATCACCAAAAAATTGGGATTTTTTTTAAATAGATGGCAACTATAGAGGTTTTGATCCCTATAAAAACTATAGATGGGACGTGCCAATTGTAGTTACATTTTCGACGTGGACGTGTCCTAAAATTGTCATGGGTCATCAAACCAAATTGTAATGTGTCACCAAACAAAATTGCCATGTGTTATTGGAATTGTACATTTTTTATACCAACATTTGCCCTGACCCATAGACTAGTATTAAAAAATTGCCATGTATATTGTACTTTCTTTTCCTAAAGTTGTCATCAACCTTATAACACTAGAAAAAAGAAAAAAATTGGCCTGGCAAATTTCAGTACCATGCATAATTAGGGGCGCAATTTATGGAGGAGGTATTTTTGCCATGTCAACTTTCAATACCATACATATACGTGTCCAACATCAATTTTTTGCCATGGCAAAAAACCAAGGCAACCTAAAATGTTCTCCAATCTAAATTGTGTCCTTGATATGATATAGCCATATAGGCATTTAATCTGGATAATTTGCCATGTTTTCTAATTGGTGATTACCAACAAAAAACGGTACTACAATAGAGTGGGATAGGAACAGAGAAGGATGACATGAAAACATGGCAAAGGGAGTAGAATGTTTTGAGTAGATGAAATCAAACTGTGTATGACATGGTGAGATAAAAGATGACATTAATCAAATTGCCAATATACTTTTTAATATGATGATTTAGAGACTATGGCTTTACACTGAAAAAGGAGCGCCATCAATTGTGTAAGATAAGTGCTACTTTGTAAGTTATCCCAAACGGTTGGGTATTCCTCTATCACTACGCCGAGGCAAGAGTGTTTTTGCCACGGAGTGCAGTAAGGTTTGAAGAAAATGTTTTCTGCAAAATAGTGAGTGGGAGGACAATGCAAGTCGATGAGATTACATAATCTTCGTAATCAGGTCAAAGAAAAGAAACGCTAGAATTGGTTCTAGAATTTCATATCGCGACTGATACGGAAGCCTCTACCTAAGATGCAGTGATTTTGGTCGAACTTGCAGCTGAACAATATAGGTTGGGCAAATTCGTGCAGACCTGTGTGGTGGGTAGACGAAATATTGTTGAACAGACAATGAACCTATAATCTACAGAGAAGCGTTGATGGACCCTAACTCCGCAATTGGCTATATGCCAAAAATAATCTGAGATAATATCCATATACATAATTCAAGTTTAGAACTTGATGGACCCTCTGAAAAACTTAGAGTCTAAAGTATAGTAATGGATCTATAGAATGACAAAGATAAAAATGTTTTATAATGCTTGACTTATTACAAATAGTTTACGATAAGATCAAGGAACTGATTATGATGAGATTGTCTCATCATAGCAATACTTAAAGTCAGTTCGGGTTAAACTGGCAATTACTAAATATTTATATTATGAGATATAATAGATGGATGTCAAAATTATTCCAATGAGATGGAAATAGAACCAAGGTTGTATATTTGATACGGTCCAAAGGTAATTATGTTGATCCAGAGGATGCTAGTAAGTGTGCAAACTTCAAGAGATCCTATAATGGATTGAAGTAAGCATAGTGGAGTTGAAATCTTCGTTCTGATGAAATGGTCAAATAATTTGATTTCATCGAGAAAATCAAAGATGCTTGTATTTTCAAGAAAGTAAGTGGGAGCATGATAATATTTCTAAACACTATGTGTGCATGACACATTGTTGATTGGAAATCATATAAATTTCTTGACACGACTTAAGACTTTATTGACACTAGTTTTTCACTAAAGTACTTAGGCAATATAGCGTTGGTATTAGCCATAATGATCTATGGAGATAGTAATGTCTAATAACGCTTAGCCAAAATACATATTGACAAGATACTAAAACAGTTTAGTATGAAACGCCAAGAAAAGTTTCTTATGAAAGTCACATGGAAGGAGTTTTTAAGCAAGAATTAGTATCCTGAAATACTGATGAACAAAATTTGATTCCAATCATACTTGTATTCCATGGTATGTAAACAACCAGATATGCCCAGTACTCCAAGTTAGTTATGAGTAAAGTTACCAGAATGTTCAAATTGTTGATCATAGGACAACAGTTAAAATATCATTAAGTACTAACGACATGTTTCTCGCATAAGGAGAAAATGAAGAGATTGTTATAAAGAGTTACATCAATACAAGCTTGTTGTAAGTAGTACATCGATAAAATCTTCATCTATGCTCCAACTGATTTTTCAATTTCAAATTAAATGGTGGCACAGTAAGTTGGAATTGGTCCAAGAAAGTTATTGTGGTGAATTCTATAACCGAAAAGGCTAAATATATTGTCTTTTTAGAAGCAACACTAGAGGGTGATGAATCAAAAGTTCATTTATGAGCTTGGTATGGCTCTAGATGATTGTGCCAATGGAACACTATTCTTAATAGTGGTTTCATAGCTCAGTCTAAGGAATCAAGACAGATGCATTCATGTGATTCAATACATACAAAGCCAGTTTCAAATTATGAATACATACAAAGCTAGTTTCAAATTATGAATTCATGTGAAAGCATGACAGATGCATTGAAATGCAAATGATACACGTGGATCTAAAGTTATCTAGACACGATAGGATGAAGGCTATACCACAAGCATAGCATGGACAAACACCGGATTGCTATTGGTGTAAATGGAAATGTGTTAACTAGATTATTGACTCTAGTGCAAGTGGGAGTCTGTTGGAAATATGCCCTAGAGGCAATAATATTTTATTATTATATTTCCATATTCATAATTAAGAGTTTATATTCCATGCTATAAGTGCTATGATCCTGGAATGTGTGATTCAGTGGAAAAGTCATATGCACGTGTGGAATGATGAACGATAAAATAAGATTCCTAGTCTAGCCTCTAAGACTAGCTCAAGTGTTTTTGGTGATCACGTTTTCCGAATCTTAGGATATCGTTAAGTGTAACAATAGTCCTAAAACAACATTGAGGGTATGACATTAGAAAAACGATCATATTGAATCGACCCGAACTTGTTTGTTATACTTTGAGATGATATCATCACAAGTCAATCATTATAACACGGAGTGTTAACATGTGTTTTTGTTCCTTAGACCATGAGAGTATCGCAGTCACTTCTTACTGTACAATGTACTTTGGGGTTGCTCAAACGTCATCTGTAACTAGGTGATCATAACGATAACTTACAGGTTCATCAAAAAGTTTGACAAGGGACTCGATAGCTCAAGACTGGAATTTGCTCCTCCGATGCTGGAGAGATATTCTTAGGGCCCTCTCGGTGTGACGACGTCATTGTAAAAACAGGCAGACCTCGGGGTTGGGGGTCCCGAGCTGTGGATTTTGGACAGATGGTAATTAGGACAGGGGAGACGACGTTTACCCAGGTTCGGGCCCTCTTAATGGAGATAAAACCCCACATCCTACTCTTGTTATATTGATGGAGATGTTACAATTACATAGTTGATCTACCTCATGATCTTCAGATGTGTTCTAACTCTAGGGGCTAGGAGAATGTGATTGTGTTGATATCCCCCCTACAGGCTAAAACCGTCGGCTTATATACACGCCGAGTAGGGTATCTAGGGTTACAAGGTTGGCATCTTGGCATGCAGGCGGCGGAAGAGGTCTTGGAGTGTACGAGAAGTCTCGGTAGATGCAGTCTTGATCTTCTCCTCAGTGTGCAGCCCCCGAAGTCCATCTAACGAAGAATGAGGGCCCTTCGGCCCGACCCGAAGGGCATGGACGGGCTAGGTTGGTACCCCCTAGCCCAGTACACCATTAGTAGCCCCTAAGCTGGTCTTCTACACCAGGGACGATTTCTTCGAAGGTAACTTCGGATCCGAAGTCCTTGGCTTGACAGACGAGTTCCCTTTTGTGACTTCACAGTCTTCCGGATTACTTCTTAAAGGAGCAGTATTTTACACATAGGATTTCGTCGAGCTCAATCTGTGTCTGAAGAGTTGAGATGACTTAGCCTCGAAGACCACCCGCATAGGTGTGAATAGTGACACCTAGTCTGACAACTTTATCGAAGCGGCGCACCCCACGATGGGTCAGGCAGTTACTGCTCACCCCAAATCGCGGTTCGAGGCAACCTTTCTACTGGCGCGTCATCAAGGGGAGATCATGCCCGTTTTCCTAGGGATATCATCAAGATTTGTTTCCCCCCATACCTATAATCGGCATCTTTTACGGGAGTGACGTTTTTATTGGCGCGACAAGGGGGACGGTTGGCTGTCGGATTTCGGGTTCCGCAAACCCTTGAGAGGTTCGAACTCTTGGGTGCGTGCGAAGAACTCGTCCTCCCCAGTCTGCCTACTCGCTAATCTCACAGCCTAGCTCGACGAACTGTAAGGAAAAGAGACACAGCAGTTTACCTAGGTTCGGGCCACCTTGCGGTGTAAAACCCTACTCCTGCTTTGTGGTGGATTGGCCTCGAGGGGCTGAGGATGAACTAGTACAGTGGCGAACAGCCTCGGGAGGAGAGGTGTTCTTGAGTTCGAGTGAGCTGGTGGAGTGAGGGTGATCTGAATGATCCGTCCTCCACCCCCCCTCTACGGTGGTGGCTAAGTCCTATTTATAGTGGCCTTGGTCCTCTTCCCAAATGAAAGGCGGGAAGGGATCCCACAACGGCCAAATTCAAAGGGAGATAGCTAGTACGTGCTATCCTGACAAAAGTAGTCTTCGCCTGCGAAAGCCTCTGGTCGTGACGCCGTAGTGGGCTTGGTGATGACCTCCGTCCTGCCGTCCTGGCGGTCTTGGTCTTGTTGCACGGGAATGGAAACCTTTGGCTGATTCCTCGAGACTCCGCACCTACGCTTGCCTCTTTAGCACCGAAGAGGAAACTGGTACACTGCGCCCGCTGGCGCCCGCCTGGCCTTGGTTGTCATGGCTCACGTCATCCGGACCTCATGAGGTGAGGCTTGCATAGAGATCTCCGCTCCTCGGGAGCCAGCCTGAGGAGGCCGCTCCTCGTGGAGGTCTTGGTGTCGTTCGCCTCGCGAGGGTCTTGAGTTGTTGTCGCTGAAGCTGGGCCGTACCAGGCCGTCGATGGAGCCACGCCGTGGGCCGCAGGCAGGCAAGTCTGGGTACCCCCGTTCCTAGAACGCCGACAGTAGCCCCCGGGCCCAAGGTGCGCTTGAACTTGGCTTCGAGGCGAAGCCAAGGGGCAAGTGCGGAGCGCCGCGGGCCTAACCGCCTGCGGCCTCGGTCGACGCGTGGCGATTGATGGGATGTGGGCATCTCTGCTTCCCCATGCCGCCTCAGCAACTGTCCCTAGCTGACAAAAAAGCTGGCACTTGCCGCTGAGCCTTCATTGCCTTTCTTCCATCTTGCTCCAGATCCCCTTCTCCTTCTGCTTAGCGCGCCTCCAGATCTGCTGAATCCTTTCCCCGGACTCGCCACCGATGGCCACCGACAAGGCAAAGTCTTCGGCCTCTGCCGCGTGCTTGGCTCACTGGTTTGAGCCAGCCTTGAGCGCGTCCTCCATCTCCGAGGAGAAGAACCTTGCCGCTGTGCTCCCGCTGACGGCGGGTGCCGACAATGAGGGAGGGGAGACGGCACTCCGGGTCGGCTCCGCCCAGCCGGAAGCCTTGGGCGACACCTTCTACCCCTTCTTCCTGCACAGCGTCTTCGCTGGGTTGGTTCCCCCTTTCTCCTGTTTCTTCTACGCCGTCCTCAACCACTGTGGTCTCCACGCCCTCCATCTTCATCCCAACTCCATCCTCCTCCTATCGATCTTTGCCTTCTACTGCGAAGCGTTCGTGGGGGTGACGCCCTCCGTCGCGCTGTTCCGCCACTTCTTCTACCTCCGGATAAGCAGCGGCCAGTGCTCTGGGTGCGCCAGCTTCATCGCGGCCCACGGCAGTAACGCGATCTCGCGGGCCGGGAAGAAGGTGGAGGACTTCCGGAACAAGTGGATCTTCATGGACGCCAAGCGCTCCCACGCTCGGCTGGAGCTGTCGACCGCGCTGCCGAGGCCCCTGGATCGATTGGCTCACGAGAAGCTCACCGACCCCAGGGCGGAGCAGTTGCTGGAGAGGATGACGGCCGACCTGAAGGCGGAGAAGCTGACAGGGGCCATGATTGTCAAGGAATTCCTGACGCAGCGCCTGGCTCCGCTCCAGGCGCACTCACGCCCCCTGTGGAGCTTCAAGGGCGCGGAAGATGACCTTCGGTTGCGCCCGGACAACTTGTCCGATGAGGGGCTGGGCAAGGTCATGCGCACCTTGCTCGGGAAGGACCAGGGTGGCCCCTCGGACGCCCATCTCCCGTTGTACCGTCGCGCCGACGGGGAGAAGATAGCCGCCGCCATGCCTGTCTTCAACGAGTGGGGGCTCGTGCCGCTGGAGCCTTCCCTGCCCGCGGGCTCCCCGGTGCCGGTGTCCTCCGGTGATCCCTCCAGGGAGGAGGAGAACGAGAGCTCGGACCTTGGAGGAGGTGGGGGAGACCTCTCCCCCACGGCGGAGCGAGCTCCTCCGTGCCTTTTCTGACGATGACGCCGACGAGTACCTAGTCAGGGAGTCGCCGCGCTCCGCCGGGGTCACCACGAGGTCCAGGGGCACCCCTCCGAAGAAGCTAAAGCAGGGTGTCCCGAAGAAGGACAGGTCATCATTGCTTCCCTGAGGTGGCGCCTCCGCCCTGCCGTCGGCCGCCGCGCGCTCATCCGCTCCCGAGAGCGCGGCGGGGCTCGCGCCCACGAAGCCTGTGGGCATCGCGCTCCTGAAGAGGACGAGGGATTACGTCGCCACGGATCAGTAAGCGTACTATCTTGTCTTTGCTTCCTGCTCTTGACGTAGTGTTCTGACATTTTCCTCTCCGCGGCCAGGCCAACGCCGGAGGCGAAAAAGAAGAAGGAGGAGGCGAGGGCTCCTGAGGCCAAGCAGCCCACCTCGGCCCCGGAGGTTCTGGGGCAGATGGACGGGGCTGGCTCGCGTTCTCCTGCCGCAGGGTTGCCCTCGCGAGGCACAGGGGCCCAGCCTCAGGAGAAGGACGCCCCTGCGGCTGCGCCGGCTTCAGAGACACTTGCCTTCAGCGCGCCTGCTGACGACCCGAGGGCTCCAGAGCCCCCGGCCATCCTTGCTGCTGCTGCTTTGCCAGTCTTGATGCCATCACCGTCTCCTCTTCTAGCTGCCACGCCGGCGGGCCGCGGCTCTTCTACCGCGCCCGGTGCTTTGGAGCAGGCCTTCTCCGCGCTGGATCAACTCCGGAATGATCTTCGGGGCCCCGACCAGCGTCGGGCATCGGGGCGCCTGGAGCTGGTCTCGGGGTGGCTCCAGGCTGACTCGTCCGTCAGGGCGGCCTGGGACCAGGCCGACGCTGCTAAAGAGGAGGGCCGGAAGGTGGCCAGCGTGGCTGCCGTCGCCCGTGACATGGCGTTGAAGGACGTGAGGGACGCTGAGGAGCGCTACCGCGCGGGGAAGGACGAGCTGAAAGCCCTTCGCGATGAGTAGGCCACCCGCGCCCGCCAGCTCGAGGAGCAGGAGGAAAAGCTGAAGGAGTCGGAGTCTGCGGTCGCCGGTCGTGACGCCGAGCTGGAGCAGGCATCTCAGGAGCAGGCCACGGAGCGCGGCCGCCTGGAGAAGCTAAAGGAGGAGGTGGAGGCGGCCCAGGCGTCCCACGCCCAGCTTGTCTCCGATGAGAAGGCTCGGCTGGAGGCCAGGGAGAAACTCCTTGCCAAGGCTGAGGAGGCGGCCACCGCGGGGCGTGCCGCCTTCGACTCCCTCGAGCAGAGGTCCCGCAAGGCACTGCAGGATCTCTACGGGAGCGGGTACAAGGAGCCGCTGGTGACTCCAGAGGAAGGCCCCGCCGGGCTGCTCCCCAAGCTCGTCGCGGTGCTCGAGGGCATCATCGTAGGAGTGGGAAGCCCGCGCGCTTTCGGCCTAGGCCGCAATGCGCGTCTTCAGCCACCTCCATCTTCGGGACTCCAGCTTCGACTTTGGTGCCCTGCTCGAGCCCGTGGACCCTGAGCTCCAAGACGCTGCTGCCGAGGCCGTGAAGGGTCAAGTGGAGGCCCTGCTGTGGAAGTTCCTCGCCGTCGACCCCGTGCCTATGGCTGACGGCAAGGAAGGCGGTGACGTCGTCGATGACGGGACTCCCCAAGCGGGCAACGGTGGCATCCAAGGCTGAAGGAGATGGCGGCGCTTTCCCCTTGCTTTATTCCTGCAACATGTGTCGTGCCTCGTGGAGGCGTAAGAACTTATGCTTTGGAACTTTAAGAGACAGTATGTTTTGTAATAACTTGCTAAGGTTTTGCGATTTCCTTTCCGTTTGCTTTGATGTTCTACGTCGGCAGGGCCCGGCCCCGCGCATACCTCAGCCGCCATTGGGTCGTCCGGATCACCAGGACGAGACCAAGGGGTGAGGGGCTACGTGGCCAGTTAGGCTCCCGAGTCGCGATGCTCAGGAGTCCCCCTTGACGTACGAACAACCCTCGGGAAGGAGACGCAAGAGTGGGTCTTGGCGTTCTACGTCGGCAGGGCCCGGCCCCGCGCGTACCTCAGCCGCCGTTGGGTCGTCCGGATCGCCAGGACGAGACCAAGGGGTGAGGGGCTACGTGACCAGTTAGGCCCCTGGGTCGCGATGCCCAGGGGTCCCCCTTGACGTGCGAACAAAAACCCCCATACCTGTCCTCGCCGGGCTTTCACTCGGGAGGGGTGCGCGAAGACCAGGTTCGAGGGACCTGGCAAGGTGGCTTATGCCACGCATGACCTGAGTGTAGGCCCCGTGCCCAGCCCACTCGCGCTACTCTCCCGAGGGGAAAGCAGCGCGGTGAGGCTGAACAACGAGCCTGGTGGCTCTCCTGAGGTTAGTGCAGCCGTTAGGCTGCCCCTAGTTGTTTATCACCAGCGCGGAGCATGGCGCTACCGCTCTTGCACGGGCATAGCCGCTCCTCGATCGTGTCGACCGCCAGCGCAGAGCATGGTGCTTCCACTGGTACGTGGGTGGGGGCTCCCTCTGAGGGGAGACCCCGGGGCGTGTACAGCCCCGCCCTGACACGTGGCTTGCACGGTAGGGCTAGAGGAGGTGTGTGTGGGCACTCGTGAGCCAGCGCAGGACTCACGAGGCCCTACCTCAAGGCGGGTTGCGCCTGAATTTGATTCGTAACACTTGTGATAGTCCTGCGAGATGGTTAGGCAACCTGCACCGAGTGAATCTCCTGAGGTTATCGCATGAGAAGGCCAAACACCAACGACCCCAGGAGGTGACGTGAACGGGTCCGGCCCGCCAGACAGAGCTCAGCCGTTGGGTTTGTCGACTCTGCAGGGACGGACCCGAGCACAGACGCCGTGCCTAGTCTTCTCATGCGAATGTCCTGAAGAAAGACAACCGGCGCGCGGCTCCCGCGGTGGCGAGGCACCGGGTCGCGCGCCCTAACTTACCCGCCCCGATTAGCTCATGCGAGAACAAGGCACCAAGGACCATGGGAGGTGACGTGCACGTGAGCTGGCCCGTGAGCCAGAGCTCAGCCACTTGGGTTTAGCGACGCTGCAGGGATGGACCCGAGCACAGACGTTGTGCCAGTCCTTAATCATGAGGCGGTCGTGGGTGGGCTTGCAAGGGCGTACGACGTTCGTGATGATGAAGCACCGGACAGTCAAGTGATAATCATAAATAAACTCATGGATAGGGTAGAGCTAGTTCTGATAGATGCAAAACGATACATGCCGCAGGGACGGACCCACACGGCTTGGGGATAATGCAGCCCGAGGGGCGCCCCCAACTGAACAAACCAGAAAATGTCACCTGGCACCGTTGCTGAAGAGATGTTGGAGTAGCTGAAGACGCGTGCTGTAGAAGTCGCTCCTCATGAGCCACCCAGGCCCTGAGCCTCGGGAGGCTCTGGGGGCCCGGGGGGCTCGCGAGGATCCATCTCCTCCTCTGACAGGATCGCTTGGCTTATGGCCTCATGAGCTGCCATGACGCCCCGCATGTGGCGCTGGAATGCAGCATCTGCGCTCGAGAAGCCCAAAGGCATGCGAACATAGCTGTGAGGGGGACTCTCACATCGGCCAGCGCGGGACGGCCAGAAGCACTCCTGAGATGCGGCCCTGTTGAGCCCTGGGATGTTGACGCAGACACGCAGCTCACTGTCCTCGCTGGGACAAGGAGCCGTGCCGGGTGGTGGGCGATGGTCGCCTCGCATAGCTCTTGCCTCCTGAAGCTCCTTGATTGCCTTGGTGATGAACTCCTGAGCACCTGGTACCTCGCGCCTTGTACCCTCCTGGCAGAAGCACACGCCGAAGCACGCCTCCACATGGTGTCCGAGCGCCTCCCTCGTGACGTTGGCCAGGTCAGAGGCCCTCCATAGGAGAGCCCTCGAGCCCAGCCTGAGAGGGGCGCCGGGTGCGCCTTCCTATGCGAGAGAGGGAGGCGCCCCGTCAGTGGGCGCAGGGCCTGAGGTGGTGCTGCCGGACACCCCGCTCTCCTGAGGTCCTTGGCGGAGCAGCTGCTTCTTCTTCTTGGGGACAGCCTCAGGAGGGTAGACGGCGCCCTCATCATCTGGGTTCTCGACCGCCGCAGCCTATAGGCACGCTCGAGAGAGCACACCGCGTCCTTCTCCTCGCAGGCGACCGTGATGACGCCGCAGCTCCCTGGCATTTTGAGGACATTGTAACCATGATGAGTCACTGCCATGAACTTGGCCAGGGCCGGATACCCAAGGATGGCGTTGTATGGAAGGCGAATGTGGGCGACGTCGAAGTCGATGAGCTCGGTGCGGTAGTTGTCACGCTTGTCGAAGGTGACAGGGAGGCGGATCTGCCCTATCGGGGTGGTGGAGCCGTCGGTCACTCCTGAGAAAGGCTTGGTAGGCTACAGCTGGTCGTAGGGCACCTGGAGTCGGTCAAATGTCTCGATGGAGAGAACGTTGAGCCCCGCACCGCCATCGATGAGAGTCTTGGTGACAAGCACGTTGCTGATGGTAGGTGAGCAGAGCATCGGGAGAGCGCCGACAGTTGCTGCGCACTTGAGCTGATCGGATGAGCTGAAGGTGATGGTGCACTTGGACCACCTGAGCGGATGCGTTGCCTCGAGCTTGGGGAGGGCCGCATTCACCTCACGGGCAAACTGCTTGAAGATGCGATGAGAGGCAGGGGCCTGAGCGCCGCCCAGGATGCAGGTGATGGCACGAGGCTCCTGGAAGCCCCTAGGCCCCTCGTCCTGGTGGTGGTCGTCATTCCTTCTTGGTGGTGGCGGCAGCGGAGGAAGGTCAGCGTTGCCCCGAGGATGGTCCTCACGAGGCTGGTCTCTCCAGGGGCCCTCGCGAGGCTGGCCCTGCCAGCGGTCCTCACGAGGCTGATCGCACCATTCCTGGGGGGGGGGGGGGGTCGCGGCCGTCCTAGCGTCCTCCACCTCGGCCTCCTCCATGGCCGTAGCCTCGGTCACTGCGCTCGGGGCGTCGACCGAGGCGCCCGTCGCGAATGGCCCTGAGCTCCTGGCAGTCGTTGGTGTTGTAGCTGTGCACATTGTGGAAGACGCAGAACGGGCGGCTGCCCTTGGATGACTCTGGGTGGTCGCAGCCGCACTTCATCTCTGGTTCGGCCGCGAGCACGGTCGGTCCCTTGCGCTTCACATCCTTGGCTTTGGCCTTCTTGTCTTCTGGGTTAGCCCCTGGGAGCTCCAGGAGAGAGAGGCGACCTTCCTCAGCTCTCGCACACTTGGTTGCCATGTTGAACATCTCCAGAGCCGTGCATAGGTCCTCATGTATGGTGAGCTCCTCCTTCATCTTGACGCCGCGGATGCCATCAGTGAACCCCGAGATGATGGCCTCGTCCGACACATTGGGGATCTTGAGGCGGACGCTGTTGAAGCGCTGGATGTACTTCTGCAAGGTCTCTCCTGGCTGCCGCTTGATGCGCCGCAGGTCACTCGCAGCCGGTGGACGGTCGCGAGTGCCCTAGAAGTTGGCGACGAAACGCTCTCGCATTTCGTCCCAGGAGGAGATCGATCCCGCGGGCAGGTTCAGGAGCCACGAGCGCGCACCATCCTTGAGGGCCATGGGAAACCATTTCGCCATAACCTTCTCGTCGCCGTTGGCTGCCTCGATGCTCAGCTCGTAGAGCTGCAGGAACTCGGCAGGGTCGGGGGTACCGTCGTAGCGTGGAGGCAGGTCGGGCTTGAACTTCCCTGGCCAGACGAAGCTGCGAAGCTTCGGAGTGAATGCGCGGCAACCCGCCGTGGTCACGGGAGCCTGTCGTGGAGGTGGAGCCTGGTCTTGGCGCTCGCGCGCCACCGCTGCAGGCGGCGCGCGGTCTTGACGTGGCGGTGCTGGGAGTGCACAAGCATCTTCTTGCGGCTGCTGCACCACTTGGCAGCTTTCCTCTTCACGCGCCGGCGCCCTGCGCGGCAGGTCGCACCGCGGAGCCTCGCGCCTTGGCTCGAGGGTGACGTCTTGATGGGGAGGTGGAGGAGGTGCTCCGTGGGCTACGTCACCCGCAGCAGGCGGCGGGTGAGGCAGCGAGCGAGACGGTGCAGGAGAGTCCCCGGCGGCGCTGACAAGCTCAGCGATGCGGTCCAGCCAATCTTCGTAAAGGTCGTCGATGGGGCGGTGGCGCAGGAGCTCGCGCGCCATGAGCAACGCAGCCTGCGCGTTCGCCGGCCCATGACGAGCATGAGACGACGAACCAGCCGGAGTTAGCGACGGGGTGGTGGTGCGTCCATCCCGCCGCACAGAAGGGTGCAGCGACGAAGCTTGCTGCTCGTGCCCCGCGGGGCCGGTGGCGGCGTTCGCCACTAGAGATGGGGGACGACGAGGGCAGCCGTCACCCGCCGGCGCTTTCTGAGCGACGCGGGCGGCAAGGGCGGCCCGGCGCTCAGCACAAGCTCGACGAGCGTCAGCCATGGAAGCGGTGGAGCGGTGGTGGATCGACCAGCGGAAGAGAAGCTCCGATGCACCCCTACCTGGCGCGCCAAAATGTCGGATTTCGGGTTCCACAAACCCTTGAGAGGTTTGAACTCTTGGGTGCGTGCGAAGAACTCGTCCTTCCCAGTCTGCCTACTCGCTAATCTCACAGCCTAGCTCGATGAACTGTAAGGAAAAGAGACACAGCAGTTTACCCAGGTTCGGGCCACCTTGCGGTGTAAAACCCTACTCCTGCTTTGTGGTGGATTGGCCTCGAGGGGCTGAGGATGAACTAGTACTGTGGTGAACAGCCTCAGGAGGAGAGGTGTTCTTGAGCTCGAGTGAGCTGGTGGAGTGAGGGTGATCTAAATGATCCGTCCTCCACCCCCCCTCTATGGTGGTGGCTAAGTCCTATTTATAGTGGCCTTGGTCCTCTTCCCAAATGAAAGGCGGGAAGGGATCCCACAACGGCCAAATGCAAAGGGAGACAGCTAGTACGTGCTATCCTGACAAAAGTAGTCTTCGCCTGTGAAAGCCTCTGGTCGTGACGCTGTGGTGGGCTCGGCGACGACCTCCGTCCTGCCGTCCTGGCGGTCTTGGTCTTGTTGCACGGGAATGGAAACCTTTGGCTGATTCCTCGGGACTCCGCACCTGCACTTGCCTCTTTAGCACCGAAGAGGAAACTGGTACACTGCGCCTGCTGGTGCCCGCCTGGCCTTGGTCGTCATGGCTCACGTCATCCGGACCTCACGAGGTGAGGCTTGCATAGAGATCTCCGCTCCTCGGGAGCCAGCCTGAGGAGGCCGCTCCTCATGGAGGTCTTGGTGTCGTCCGCCTCGCGAGGCTTGGCCCCTCGCGAGGGTCTTGAGTTGTTGTCGCTGAAGCTGGGCCATACCAGGCCGTCGATGGAGCCACGCCGTGGGCCGCAGGCAGGCAAGTCTGGGTACCCCCATTCCCAGAACACTGACATTGGCCTTTCAATCAGCCCATAAATACCTGAAAAGGAGTATAATGCAGGCCACCACACTCTCATTTCCCCTGCCTGCCTCCTCATCGAGCTCTAGCGCCCAGATCTAATCTCACTTCTTCCTCAGCGAATCCCAACCCCTCTTCCCGAGCTCCCACGTCCAGCCATGGCCGATACCCTCCAGGGGCATTGGGGTGGTTCCATCGTGACTGATGGCACCATCCTAGAGCTATGCAGCACGGGGTACCTCTCCACCAACATCGCCGCCCGCGCTCCGGGCGAGAATGAGCAAACGCCCGCTCCCAACCAAGGGGAGCGGGTAGTCTTTGTTCCCCAACTCATCCGAGGCCTGGGGTTCCCGCTGCATCCATTTGTGTGTGGGATGATGTTCTATTACAGGCTTGACTTCCACCACATGGCCCCGAACTCCATCCTCCACCTCGCTTCCTTCATCACTGTGTGCGAGGCGTTCCTCCGCATCGAGCCGCACTTCGGCCTTTGGCTGAAGATCTTCGGCATCAAGCCAAAGTCCAGTGGCGCTGATTTGGCGGAGTGTGGAGGGGCCATGGTCAGCAAAAATCAGAATGCTGACTGGTTCAAGGGCACCTTCATCGAAATGGTGAAGGAGTGGCAGCGCGAGTGCTTCTACATCACCGAGCCACTCGCCCCAGGCCAGGCCGAAGTTGTCAATCCCTTCACGGTCACTTGCAAGGATGAGATCTGATAGAGATAGATATAAAAGATTACTAAAACGTAAAACAAAATAAAAGTAAATAACTTGCAGCAAGGTATTTTGGATTTTTGGTTTTATAGATCTGAAAATATATGATGGAAAATAGACCCGGGGGCCATAGGTTTCACTAGAGGCTTCTCTCTTGAAAGAAAACATACGATGGGTGAACAAATTACTGTCGAGCAATTGATAGAAAAGCGCAAAGTTATGACGATATCCAAGACAATGATTATGAATATAGGCATCACGTCTCTGTCAAGTAGACCGACTCCTGCCTGCATCCACTACTATTACTCCACACATCGACCGCTATCCAGCATGCATCTAGAGTATTAAATTCATAAGAACGGAGTAACGCCTTAAGTAGGATGACATGATGTAGAGGGATAAACTCAAGCAATATGATGAAAACCCCATCTTTTTACCCTTGATGGCAACAATACAATACGTGCCTCGCTACCCCTACTTTGTCACCGCGTGAGGACACCGCAAGATTGAACCCAAAACTAAGCACCTCTCCCATTGCAAGAAGAACCAATCTAATTGGCCAAACCAAACCGATAATTCGAAGAGAGATACAAAGATATCAAATCATGCATATAAGAATTCAAAAGAGACTCGAATAATATTCATAGATAATCTGATCATAAATCCACAATTCATCGGATCTCGACAAATACACAATAAAAGAATATTACATCAAATAGAACTCCAAGAACATCGAGGAGAACATTGTATTGAAGATCAAAGAGAGAGAAGAAGCCATCTAGCTACTAGCTATGGACCCGTAGGTCTGTGGTAAACTACTCATGCTTCATCAGAAGGGTAATAGAGTTGATGTAGAAGCCCTCCGTGATCGAATCCTCCTCCGACAGGGTGCCAGAAAAGGCCCCAAGATGCGATCTCACGGGAACAGAAGGTTACGGCGGCGAAAAAGTATTTTTGTGGACGGTTCTGGTTGTTTGGGAATATTTTAGGATTTATAGAGCTGAGATTGAGGTCGGTGGACTCCCGAGGGGCCCACAAGCCAGGGGGTGTGCCCTGAGGGCTTGTGGTTCCCTCGGGACTCTTCTGGCCCTCTCCCCAAGTCTTCTGGGTGTCTTCTGCTCCAAGAAAAATCATCGCAAAAGTTTTATTCCGTTTGGACTCTGTTTGATATTCCTTTTCTGTAAACTCAAAAACAAAGAAAAAATAGAAACTGGCACTAGGCTCTAGGTTAATAGGTTAGTCCCAAAAATAATATAAAATAGCATATTAATGCATATAAAACATCCAAAACAGATAATATAATAGCATGGAACAATAAAAAATTATAGATACGTTGGAGACGTATCAAGCATCCCCAAGCTTAATTCCTACTCGTCCTCGAGTAGGTAAATGATAAAAACAGAATTTTTGATGTGGAATGCTACCTAACATATTTATCCATGTAATCTTCTTTATTGTGGCATGATTAGTCAGATCCATAATATTCAAAAGAAAAGTTTAATATTGACATAAAACAATAATACTTAGAGCATACTAATAAAGCAATCATGTCTTCTCAAAATAACATGGCCAAAGAAAGTTATCCCTACAAAATCATATAGTCTGGCTATGCTCCATCTTCATCACACAAAGTATTAAATCATGCACAACCCCGATGACAAGCCAAGCAATTGTTTCATACTTTTGGTGTTCTCAAACTTTTTCAACTATCACGCAATACATGAGCGTGAGCCATGGATATAGCACTTTAGGTGGAATAGAATATGGTGGTTGTGGAGAAGACAAAAAGAGGGAGAAAGTCTCACATCAACTAGGCGTATTAACAGGCTATGGAGATGACCATCAATAGATATTAATGTGAGTGAGTAGGGATTGCCATGCAATGGATGCACTAGAGCTATAAGTGTATGAAAGCTCAAAAAGAAACTAAGTGGGTGTGCATCCAACTCGCTTGCTCACGAAGACCTAGGGCAATTTGAGGAAGCCCATCATTGGAATATACAAGCCAAGTTCTATAATGAAAAATTCCCACTAGTATATGAAAGTGACAAAATAGGAGACTCTCTATCATGAAGATCATGGTGCTACTTTGAAGCACAAGTGTGGTAAAAGGATAGTAACATTGTCCCTTCTCTCTTTTCTCTATTTTTTATTTTTTTATTTGGGCTTCTTTGGCCTCTTTTATTTTTTGTAAATTCCGAAGACTCATCCCAACTTGTGAGGGAATCGTAGCTTCCATCATCCTTTCCTCACATGGGACAATGCTCTAATAATGATGATCATCACACTTTTATTTACTTACAACTCAAGAATTACAACTCGTTGCTAGAACAAAATATGACTCTATATGAATGCCTCCGGCAGTGTACCAGGATGTGCAATGATCTAGCATAGCAATGACATAAAAAAAGGGACAAGCCATGAAACCATCATGCTAGCTATCTTACGATCATGCAAAGCAATATGACAATGATGGTGCGTGTCATAATAAACGGAACGGTGGAAGTTGCATGACAATATATCTCGGAATGGCTATGGAAATGCCATAATATGTAGGTATGGTGGCTGTTTTGAGGAAGGTATATGGTGGGTTTAATGCACCGGTGAGAATTACGCGGTACTAGAGAGGCTAGCAATGGTGGAAGGGTGAGAGTGCGTATAATCCATGGACTCAACATTAGTCATAAAGAACTCACATACTTATTGCAAAAAATTATTAGCTATCAAAACAAAGTACTACACGCATGCTCCTAGGGGGATAGATTGGTAGGAAAAGACCATCTCTAGTCCCCGACCGCCACTCATAAGGAAGACAATCAATAGATAAATCATGCTCCGACTTCATCACATAACGGTTCACCATACGTGCATGCTACGGGAATCACAAACTTTAACACAAGTATTTCTACCAATCCACAATTACTCACTAGCATGAATCTAATATCACCATCTTTATATCTCAAAACAAATGCGAGGAATCAAACTTCTCATAGTGTTCAACGCTCTTTATATGAAAGTTTTTATTATATCCCTCTTGGATGCCCATCATATTAGGACTAAATTCATAACCTAAGAAAATTACCATGCTGTTTAGAGACTCTCAAAATAATATAAGTGAAGCATGAGAGTTCAACAATTTCTATAAAATAAAGCCACCGCAGTGCTCTAAAAAGATATAAGTGAAGCACTAGAGCAAACTGCCTAGCTCAAAAGATATAAGTGAAGCACATAGAGTATTCTAATAAATCACGATTCATGCGTGTCCCTCTCAAAAGATGTGTAAAATAAGGATGATTGTGGCAAACTAAAAAGCAAAGACTCATATCATACAAGACGCTCCAAGAAAAACACATATCATGTGTTGAATAAAAATATAGCCTCAAGTAAATTTATCGATGGATTGAAGACGAAAGAGGGGATGCCGTCCGGGGCATCCCCAAGCCTAGATGCTTGGTTGTCCTTGAATATTACCTTGGGGTTCCTTGGTCATCCCCAAGCTTAGGCTCTTGCCGCTCCTTATTCCATAGTCCATCAAATCTTTACCCAAAACATGAAAACTTCACAACACAAAACTCAACAGAAAACTCATGAGATCCGTTAGTATAAGAAAATAAATCACCACTTTTTGGTACTTTTGTGAACTGATTCTTTATTTATACTGGTGTAATATATACTGTATTCCAACTTTTCCATGGTTCATACCCCCCGATACTACCCATAGATTCATCAAAATAAGCAAACAACACATAGAAAACAGAATCTGTCAAAAACAGAACAGTCTGTAGTAATCTGTAAACTTCGTATACTTCTGTAACTCCAATTATTCTGAAAAATTAGGAAAACATAGTAAATTCATATCTAAATCTTTTTAAAAAATTCAGATCAAAATCACATTTCTGTGATTTTTTAAAATTGTTTTACTGGGCGCAAAAGTTTCTGTTTTTCAGCAAGATCAAATCAACTATCACCGTAAGCCATCCCAAAGGTCTTACTTGGCTCAAACACTAATTAAAACACCAAAATACAATTACTACAGAAGTAATAATGTATATTCTCATAAAAACAGGAAATAAAAATATTGGGTTGTCTCCCAACAATCGCTTTTCTTTAAAGCCTTTTAGCTAGGCGTTGATAAATTTAATGATGCTCACATGAAAGATAGCAATTGAAACGAAAAGAGCATCATGTAACATGTGAAAAACAAGTTTAAGTCTAACATATTTCCTATGCATAGGCATTTTATAAGCAATCAAATTATCAAGACAAGCAAAAACTAGCATATGCAAGGAAGAAGAAAGAAACAATAGCAATCTCAACATAACGAGAGGTAATTTAGTGACATGAAAATTTCTACGACCATATTTCCCCATCTCATAATAATTACATGTGGGATCATAATCAAATTCAACAATATAACCATCACATAAAATATTCTCTTCATGGTCCACATACATGCAAAGTTGACACTCTTCCAAAATAGTGGGAATATCATCAAATAAAGTCATGACCTCTTCAAGCCCACTTTTATCAAAAATTTCATAAGATTGATCATTCTTCAAAGTAGTGGGATCATTATTACCTAGAGTTGACACTCTTCCAAACCCACTTTCAATATTATAGCAAACATATTCATCATGAGGCTTAATTTTTTTTTCAAGATCATAAGAAGCATCATCACCCCAATCATGATCATTGCAATAAGTAGCGGACATAGCAAAACTAGCATCCCCAAGTTTGGGGTTTTGCATATTATTACCACAATTGACATTAATAGAATTTATAATAACATCATTGCAATCATGCTTTTGATTCAAGGAACTATCAAGTATGGGTGCAATAGCAATAATCTCATGTTTAACATAAGGAACTATAGCAAATTCATCTCCATAAATATTGGCATCATGGCCATAAGAATAGCAAGCATCATGTTCATCAAGGGATATTTCAATCGAATCAATGGAATCATAATTATCTATAGATTCATGCATATCATTATTTTCTTCCAAAGCAACGGTCATTCTCTCAATAAATTCCTTAACATAGGCATTATGAGCATAGTTTTCATAGCAATATTTAAGTATGTCAAAATTTTCAGATTTGTAGAGAGTAATATCATACTTTTCAATCAAAGAAGCAACTTCATAAGCACCCTTAAAAGCAAAAAATTCTTCAATTTGTTCGATATCATAGTAGCTATAAACACCCTTTTCATAACAAGATAAGATTTCATTATCATTAAACTCACATAGGTAGGGAAGGTGTTTTCTAGGGTTCTTAGAGCAACAAGTAAAATCACAAAGTTCACAAAGATTCCAAGCATAACATAGCAAACAATTTATTTGATTCCATAAGAGTCTCCCTTTTTTAGACAAACGGTGATGCACACAATGAGCATGCTCATCTAAAGATTTTCCCTCAACTAAACTAGTTGGGGTTTCAGCACGAGCACATATGGATCAAAGATGATCCAAGTAGAAAACTTTAAGTGGATCGATAAACCTTTTTGTTTTCTGATTTTCAATAAATACACAATTATACCAAGCGAACGAGCAAACAAACCAAGTAAGACATAGAGGCAAATGAAAAGACGAACGGAAAGAAGGCAAATATTTTTGTGATTTTCTGAAAACGTTTAGAAGTGGGGGAGAGGAAAACGAGAGGCAAATGACAAATAATGTAATGCAAGAGATGAGAGTTTATGGTGGGTACTTGGTAGGCTTGATGTAGAACCTCCCCGGCAACGGCGCCAGAAATTCTTCTTGCTACTTCTTGAGCTTGCGTTGGTTTTTCCCTTGAAGAGGAAAGGGTGATGTAGCAAAGTAGAGATAAGTATTTCCCTCAGTTTGAGAACCAAGGTATCAATCCAGTAGGAGGTACACACAAGTCTCCAATCTATGCACCTGCACAAACAATCAAACACTTGCACCCAACACGATAAAGGGGTTGTTAATCCCTTCATGGTCACTTTCAAGGATGAGATCTGATAGAGATAGATATAAAATATTAATAAAACATAAAATAAAATAAAAGTAAATAAATTGCAGCAAGGTATTTTTGGGTTTTCGGTTTTATAGATCTGAAAATATATAATGGAAAATAGACCCGGGGGCCATAGGTTTCACTAGAGGCTTCTCTCTTGAAAGAAAACATACGGTGGGTGAACAAATTACTGTCGAGCAATTGATAGAAAAACGCAAAGTTATGACGATATCCAAGGCAATAATTATGAATATAGGCATCACGTCCGTGTCAAGTAGACCGACTCCTGCCTGCATCTACTACTATTACTCCACACATCGACCGCTATCCAACATGCATCTAGAGTATTAAGTTCATAAGAACTGAGTAACACCTTAAGTAAGATGACATGATGTAGAGGGATAAACTCAAGCAATATGATGAAAACCCCATCTTTTTACCCTTGATGGCAACAATACAATACGTGCCTCGCTACCCCTACTTTGTCACTGGGTGAGGACACCGCAAGATTGAACCCAAAACTAAGCACCTCTCCCATTGCAAGAAGAACCAATCTAGTTGGCCAAACCAAACCGATAATTCGAAGAGAAGTACAAAGATATCAAATCATGCATATAAGAATTCAGAAGAGACTCAAATAATATTCATAGATAATCTGATCACAAATCCACAATTCATCGAATCTCGACAAACACACCGCAAAAGAATATTACATCGAATAGAACTCCAAGAACATCGAGGAGAACATTGTATTGAAGATCAAAGAGAGAGAAGAAGCCATCTAGCTACTAGCTATGGACCCATAGGTCTGTGGTAAACTACTCATGCTTCATCGGAAGGGCAATAGAGTTGATGTAGAAGCTCTCCGTGATCGAATCCCCCTCTGGCAGGGTGCCGAAAAAGGCCCCAAGATGGGATCTCACGGGAACAGAAGGTTACGGCGGCGGAAAAGTATTTTTGTGGACGCTTCTGGTGGTTTGGGAATATTTTAGGATTTATAGAGCTGAGATTGAGGTCGGTGGACTCCCGGGGGGCCCACAAGCCAGGGGCGCGCCCTGAGGGCTTGTGGTTCCCTCAGGACTCTTCTGGCCCTCTCCCCAAGTCTTCTGGGTGTCTTCTAGTCCAAGAAAAATCATCGCGAAAGTTTTATTCCGTTTGGACTCCGTTTGATATTCCTTTTCTGTAAAACTCAAAAACAAGGAAAAAACAGAAACTGGCACTGGGCTCTAGGTTAATAGGTTTTCCCAAAAATAATATAAAATAGCATATTAATGCATATAAAACATCCAAATTAGATAATATAATAGCATGGAACAATAAAAAATTATAGATACGTTGGAGACGTATCAGTCCACCGAGAAGGATCTCCAGCTCCCCGAGGTGATCAATGTCATGCTCAATCGCCGCATCCTTCCGCTCCAACTCCGGGCTACCCCAAGTGGGAGCACAAATTCGGGGATGCAGGGCCCGCCCTCTGCTTCTTCCACTCTGACCTGGCCGGTATGTGGACTCGCCTCCTCAAGCTGGCCAAGGATAAGATCCCCCAGGAGGGGAAGGACCTCGGCTTCGAGGTCGGCTATGGAGCCCCTCCGGTAAGTATTTCATCATACATGTTCACATCCTTTCCTTCCTGTGTAGCAAGATAGGCCTTTATGAACCACCTGGTTCTACAATTTGCAGAAGTGGTCAATCGCAATGCAAAAAATACGTTGCCCGGCCCTTTTACCAGAGGAGCCGAGAACCCCCTACTCACGACACTCCTCGTGGAGGAACCACACGTAGTGATCCCCAGGGATCGAAGTCTCAAAAGGGCCAAGCGGGTCTTCGGATCCGTGACACCTCGGCCACCCGGTCCGAGGAGACACACGCGTCCTCCACCAATGAAGAGGAGGAGGAGGACAAGGAAGAGGATAACCCCCCCTCCAAAAGGGAAGAGGGCGGCATTGTAGGACGCCGAGGCCGACACCCGACCGAAGAGGCCGAAAAGGGCCTTGGCCGGTGCTGCCGGCCAGATGTGGGAGAAAATCATTCTCTCCGATGATTCAAAAAACGACCACCTTGCCATGGGGAGGAAGAAATCGGCGCCCTGAGCGTATGTGTTTGTTGTTTTCTTGTCTAACTTTTGTCAGGTGCCTTCAGTAGGAGTGAATTCATTCAAGTACTCTTATGCAGTCCGCTGAAGGCACGCCCAAGCGACTCCTCCAGTGGGTTGTCTTCTGCCAGTGGGACCCCGGATCTCGACACCCCTCCGCCAGCTCATGACGGGCTGGGGGAGGCAACATCCATTCCGACCCCCAAGGCGACATGACGGGGGCCAAAGAATCGACCGTCATGGCCGAGGCTGAGGCCTCGGCTACGTAGGACCAAGGGGATAAAGTCCCCGAGGTCATCAAAGAAGGGTTGGGCAAATCCCTGGCCCACCCAATGTCCGCTCCAGCTCCATCGCCGCAGCCGGAGACCCCTCTGCCCGGAGCCCAGGCGCTCTGGTCGGAAGTCATTTTGCCACCTCCGCCTACAACTCAATGACGGGCTAGCGTGGGGTGGAATGAAGAAATGGAGGAGTCCTTGAAGGGCTCCTCCCATAAAGAAGAGCACCGTGCATTGATAGATGCAGCGCTACAAGGCTTCCTGTCCGCGGGGGCCAGATTGCACGAGGTCTTCAAGGGCCTTATTACGAGCATCGAGGTACTCTTTTATTCTTGTACAGGAACAATTTCCTCATTTGAATTCTTCATATATGTCCGAGGACATCTCACACCATAGTTAGTGAGTAGCCCCCGAGCCCAAGGCTGGTTTAACAAAACTGGCGTTGGGATCGAAAAAGTGGGAGCATAGTGCGGAGCCCCCAAGATTTCGCTTAAGGTTGTTGGACGTGTTACCCGAAGTGTTGATGCAATTGATCTCAGGGCTCATGGTTGAGTGTTGTTACGCAGGTGTCGACCTCGGCGCCGGGCTCCGCCTCCGAGGAGACCGCGAAGATGAACTGGAAGCTCGAGTGGTCTGAGAAGGACCTAGACCTGGTGAAAAAGTAGGTCCAGGACTCTCAAGGTGAGCAACCCGCACTTTCCTTTAAGTAATTGGATGAAGGAACATTATGGCTGCAATTTTGAGAGCGAAGCTCATGTCGAACTGTTTTAATTACAGTGGCCTTAGCCGAGCTTGAGAAGCTCAAGGCTAAGCTCAAGAAGGCTCGGCAAGAGGTGGAGCAGCAAAAGGCTGCAGCTGCGAAGGAGGAGCAAGCCCAAGCCGCCGAGGAGGTGGCCCTGAAAAAGGATCAGGCGCGGGTCCTGGAGGTCGAGGTGACCCTGAAGGGCGTGTGTGAAGCACGTGATAAGTTTTAGGCCGAGGAGCAAAATGCAAAGGAAGAGCTCGAGAAGCTCCGCCTGGCGCACTCCGAGCTCCAGACCGCCGCCCAGGCGGACCACGAGATCCTCTAGCAAGTGGAGGGAATAGCCGTGGGTAAGCCATTTTTATTGCAGTGCGTGTTTGGCAGCAAAGGTTGCGTCGAGCTCACCCAGCTGTGGCGTTCTACGGAGGTCTTCGTGGATCTGCCGAAGTGCGTGGTGGACGCCGTTGCGCACTTCGGTCAATTGGAGGGCCACGAGCAAGAGAAGGCTTTCTGGCGGCAGTTCCCGGAGTCATCATCATCACAGCTGCTAAATCATCGGATGAAGAAGCTAGCGGAGCTGTTTTGTGTGGCGAGGCCTGTGCTCCAGGACCTCTGCATCAAGCTGTGACCTGCCCAAGCCTGGCCGACCAGCCTCTTCGGCCTAGTAGTTCGTCTTCAAGTTGCGACCCTGCAGGTGGATCGCTCAAAGTGATCGGCGTGCTTTGAAGGGGCACGACGGGCCTATGCGTGCTTGAAGACACACTTTCGGAAGGTAGATGTGGCGATCGTTGCTGTGGGGCCTCAGGAAACGAAGCCGTCTTCCGCAGAGTAGTTCTTTGCCGAGGTGGAAGAGGGTGCCCGAGCGACCGAGGTCATGTCCTCGAAGGATACCTTGTATCAATTTTAGTACCTCGGAGTGCCGAAGTGAAATGGGGTGTAAAGAACTACCTCTGGTGTTAATGAGTATGGCGTTAAATTCCCTTCATATGATTGTGTTGTTATTTACTTAATAGTCCTCCTGTGCGGTCATTTTGAACTGAAAGTTGCTAGTCGTCGGCTTCAGCCCCCGTGTAGAATACACAGGGGGTGTTCCTTGAGGCAGTGAGCGATCCTTAGCCCATGTCTCGGTGCCCAGAGGCGACCTGTGCTTATAGGAACTAGGCAATCAGACTTTAGTAGCTTTATAACTTTCACTTGGCACATGAGTTTGATGGTAGGGGCTGATGACGAGCCCCTAGTGTGTGAGGTGGTCGACCCAAGTGGCCGAGGTTGAGGTTATTTGCACACTTCGGCTAATTTTAGTAAGAAGCCCATCATTTAACACGGGTGATCTCTAACGACACGTCGCTTAATGCGGTCTACGGATTGCCGACCAGTTTACGCAGACCCAGATAGTCAGTTTTCGGCTTTCTTCAGCGAGGCGCTCTGCCAATTAAGCTGGCGGCACTATCATAGTGGTTCTCCCGTTACACCCTTAGCCAAATTATCGGGAACGTAAGGAGTACACATAGGAGCCGGGCAACCCAACTATTGACCAAAATCTGGGTTCAAAACTGATGCATATAATGCAACATTCAAGACACCGAGTACCTCGGACTTGTATGTTGTAATAGAAAAAATAGATCCCTTTCACAATTGTGACTTTTAAAGACGTGGTTAGCAGGCAATGCTTGTACAGAAATATAGTAACGACCTTAAAGGGCATGATTTCTTTGTATTATAAATTCAAGCTTTACATGCCGAGCTATAACAAAGGGAAACTGAGGGAATACAATGTGAAGTGCTAAAAGAAAAAGGAGCGAAAAAAGGGCGGGTCTTGCCATCTGGTTTATGAGCCCGGGTCGCTTCCTGCCGCACGTCTGCGTCTCCATGGTGTTTGGTAAGCTTGTCATCGTTGAAGGCGATGGCGGGCATGGACCATATGCGACCTCGGCCTTGCGTGCACTTTATGCGTTTGCCAGCCGAATCCTTTTAAAAAGGTCCGCAGGTGTCCGTTGTGTGGTAAAGAACACACAGATGTGTTAGCTCTTTGACAGAACCTTCTTGATGGGGAAGCTCGAGGCTTGGGTGCTCCTCGGTCCAACCGGTGCGGAGTTCCCTGTATTTGGCTCCTCGGCGGCCCAGGGGATTTTTAGTGCGAAGTTGTGCACCCCGGGGACGTAATGCCCTTCCCAAGGGGAGCACGCGAGGAGCCTGCACCCCTATTTAGGGTGGGGAGTCTTGTGTCCGAGGTCAACTGGTGACGCATGCGTACACTTCGAAGAGGTGGTGGTGCGTCTATTGTCGCGGGCTACCTCCTCGGACGCCTGCACTTCAGCTACGAAAGCCGCAGTCTGCTCCTCCGTGCGGAGTGAGCGTCCTGTGTTACCATTAACTATGATAACCCTGTTAGGCCCTGACATCTTAAGCTTAAGGTAAGCCTAATGTGGGACCGCGTTGAAGCGAGCAAATGTTGTGCACCCTAGAAGCGCGTGATATCCACTTCAAAAGGGGACTATGTCGAAGATTAACTCCTCGCTCCTGAAGTTTTCGCGTGACCCGAAGACTATCTCCAATGTCACCATTCCGGTGCAGCTGGCCTCAACGCCTGGGATGACACCTTTAAAGGTGGTGTTGCTTGGCTTGATCCGAGATGAGTCGATGCCCATCTTTCTAACCGTATCCTTGTAGATTAGGTTGAGGCTAATTCCTCCGTCCATAAGGACGCGTGCAGATGGAAACCATCGACAATTGGGTCCAGGACAAGGGTCGCAGTCCCGCCATGCCTGATGTGATCGGGTAAGCCAACCATGGGTTAAACTTCAGGGCCACTGGCTCTAACGCGTAGATGTCCCGAAGTACATGCTTCCTCTCCCTTTTAGGGATGTGGGTGACGTAAATCATATTGACTTCTGTCACCTCATTAGGAAACTTCTTTTGGCCCCCATTATTGGGCCGCCGAGGTTCATCCTCATCTTCACTGCGGTTTTGTGTTTTATTCTGACCCTCCGTTGCTATCTTGCTAGCTTGCTTGAAGACCCAGCAATTTCTGTTGGTATGGGTCGCTGGCTTGTCCGTGGTGCCATGAATTCCGCAAGGACTGTCCATGATTTTGTCGAGCTGGCTCAGTCCATCCTTGTTCCCTTTAAAGGGTCTTCGTCTTTGTCTGGATTTAGGTCCGGTGAACCTTGTGTTGATTGCGGTGTCCTCTGTGTCGCTTCTGCTGTTTCTGTGCATGCGCTTATTTTTGTTGCGCTTGGGCTTACCGTTGGCATCACGAGTCTCCGAGGTACCCGCTTCACCGTTATGGGTGCTACGAGCCAGCCAGCTATATTCTATGGCACAAAAATGGGCCATTAGTGAGGTGAGGGCCGCCATGGTCCTCGGCTTATCCTGGCCGAGCTGACGCATAAGCATTCATCTTGAATATTATTTTTAAATGCCGCGATGGCTTGGGCATCCGAGCAGTCTATGATCTGGTTCTTTTTAGTGAGGAACCGATTCCAGAATTTTTGGGATGACTAGCCAGGCTATTGGGTAATGCGGATGAGGTCATCAGCATCCGGGGGTCGGATGTACGTTCCTTGAAAGTTAGCCCGAAAGGCGTCCTCAAGGGCCTCCCAGCTGCCAATGGATTGCGGAGGCAGGCTATTAAGCCAATGCCTTGCTGACCCTTTTAACTTGAGCGGCAAATATTTGATGGCGTGGAGGTCATCTCCGTTTGCCATGTGGATATGGAGAAGAAAATCTTCAATCCATACTGTTGGGTCTGTAGTGCCATCGTATGATTCTATATTGATGGGCTTAAACCCTTCTGGGAATTGATGTTCCATTACCCTGTCCGTAAAACAAATCGGGTGTGCTAGACCTCGGAAATGAGTGGTATCCCTTCGGAGGTCGGGAGAAAGCCATGTGTAGGTTTGATCTCAGGCTCGACCATTCCTGTCTAACCAGGCATCGTAACCATCCGGCCCAGCAGGCGCATGTCCTCGTGATCCATAGATGGACCAAGGAGGTGCTTGGTTTGCCTCAATACGTCTTCAGACATCGTGGGGGTCTAAGTAATTGAAGGAAATATGCCCTAGAGGCAATAATAAAGTTGTTATTTATATTTCCTTATATCATGATAAATGTTTATTATTCATGCTAGAATTGTATTAACCGGAAACTTAATACATGTGTGAATACATAGACAAACAGAGTGTCACTAGTATGCCTCTACTTGACTAGCTCGTTAATCAAAGATGGTTAAGTTTCCTAGCCATAGACATGAGTTGTCATTTGATGAACGGGATCACATCATTAGAGAATGATGTGATTGACTAGACCCATCCGTTAGCTTAGCACGATGATCGTTTAGTTTGTTGCTATTGCTTTCTTCATGACTTATACATGTTCCTCTGACTATGAGATTATGCAACTCCCGAATACCGGAGGAACACCTTGTGTGCTATCAAACGTCACAACGTAACTGGGTGATTATAAAGATGCTCTACAGGTGTCTCCGATGGTGTTTGTTGAGTTGGCATACATCGAGATTAGGATTTGTCACTCCGATTGTCGGAGAGGTATCTCTGGGCCCTCTCGGTAATGCACATCATATGAAGCCTTGCAAGCAATGTGACTAATGAGTTAGTTACAAGATGATGCATTACGGAACGAGTAAAGAGACTTGCCAGTAACAAGATTGAACTAGGTATGATGATACCGACGATCGAATCTCGGGCAAGTAACATACCAATGACAAAGGGAACAACGTATGTTGTTATGCAGTTTGACCGATAAAGATCTTCGTAGAATATGTGGGAGCCAATATGAGCATCCAGGTTCCGCTATTGGTTATTGACCGGAGATGAGTCTCGGTCATGTCTACATAGTTCTCGAACCCGTAGGGTCCGCACGCTTAATGTTCGATGACGATCGGTATTATGAGTTTATGTGTTTTGATGAACCGAAGGTAGTTCAGAGTCCCGGATGAGATCATGGACATGACGTGGAGTCTCAAAATGGTCGAGACATAAAGATTGATATATTGGACGACTATGTTTGGACATCGGAATGGTTCCGGGTGAGTTCGGGCATTTACCGGAGTACCGGAGGGTTACCAGAACCCCCTGGGGAGTCTATGGGCCTTATTGGGCCTTAGTGGGAGAGAGGAGGAGGCGGCCAAGGTGGGGGCGCGCCCCCCAAGCCCAATCCGAATTGTGGTGGGGGGCCGGCCCCCCTTTCCTTCTCCCTCTCTCCTCCTTCCTTCCTCTCCTACTCCAACTAGGGAAGGGGGAATCCTACTCCCACCGGGAGTAGGACTCCCCCCTTGGGCGCGCCATGAGAGGGTCGGCCCTCCCCTCCTCCACTCCTTTATATACGGAGGAGGGGGGCACCCCATAGACACAGAAGTTGATTGTTTAACCGTGTGCGGTGCCCCCCTCCACAGGTTTCCACCTTGGTCATATTGTCGTAGTGCTTAGGCGAAGCCCTGCGTCAGTAACTTCATCATCACCGTCACCACACCGTCGTGCTGACGAAACTCTCCCTCGGCCTCAGCTGGATCAAGAGTACGAGGGACGTCACCGAGCTGAACGTGTGCAGATCGCGGAGGTGCCGTGCGTTCGGTAGTTGGATCGGTTGGATTGTGAAGACGTTCGACTACATCAACCGCGTTACTAAACGCTTCCGCTTTCGGTCTACAAGGGTACGTGGACACACTCTCCCCGCTCGTTGCTATGCTTCTCCTAGATAGATCTTGCGTGATCGTAGGAATTTTTTTGAAATACTACGTTCCCCAACAGTGGTATCAGAGCCAGGTCTATGCATAGATGTTATATGCATGAGTAGAACACAAATAGTTGTGGGCGATAATAGTCATACTGCTTACCAGCATGTCATACTTTGATTCGGCGGTATTGTTGGATGAAGCGGCTCAGACTGACATTACGCGTACGCTTACGCGAGACTGGTTCTACCGACGTGCTTCGCACACAGGTGGCTGGTGGGTGTCAGTTTCTCCAACTTTAGTTGAATCGAGTGTGACTACGCCCGGTCCTTGTTGAAGGTTAAAACAGCACACTTGACGAAAAATCATTGTGGTTTTGATGCGTAGGTAAGAACGGTTCTTGCTCAGCCCATAGCAGCCACGTAAAACTTGCAACAACAAAGTAGAGGACGTCTAACTTGTTTTTGCAGGGCTTGCTGTGATGTGATATGGTCAAGACATGATGTGATATAATTTGTTGTATGAGATGATCATGTTTTGTAACAGAGTTATCGGCAACCGGCAGGAGCCATATGGTTGTCGCTTTATTGTATGCAATGCAATCGCCATGTAATTGCTTTACTTTATCACTAAGCGGTAGCGATAGTCGTAGAAGCAATAAGTTGGCGAGACGACAACGATGCTTCGATGGAGATCATGCTGGGGCGCCGGTGACGATGGAGATCAAGCTGGGGTGCTGGTGACGATGAAGATCATGACGGTGCTTAGATGATGGAGATCAAGAGCACAAGATGATGATGGCCATATCATGTCACATATTGAGTTGCATGTGATGTTAATCCTATTATGCATCTTATTTTGCTTAGTACGGCGGTAGCATTATAAGATGATCTCTCACTAAATTTCAAGGTACAAGTGTTCTCCCTGAGTATGCACCATTGCTACAGTTCATCGTGTCGAGACACCACGTGATGATCGGGTGTGATAAGCTCTACGTTCACATACAACGGGTGCAAGCCAGTTTTGCACACGCAGAATACTCGGGTTAAACTTGACGAGCCTAGCATATGCAGATATGGCCTCAGAACACTGAGACCGAAAGGTCGAGCGTGAATCATATAGTAGTATGATCAACATAGTGATGTTCACCATTGAAAACTACTCCATCTCACGTGATGATCGGACATGGTTTAGTTGATTTGGATCACGTGATCACTTAGATGATTAGAGGGATGTCTATCTAAGTGGGAGTTCTTAAGTAATATGATTAATTGAACTTTAATTTATCATGAACTTAGTACCTGATAGTATTTTGCATGTCTATGTTGTTGTAGATTAATGGCCCGTGCTACTGTTCCTTTGAATTTTAATGCGTTCCTAGAGAAAGCTAAGTTGAAAGATGATGGTAGCAACTACACGGACTGGGTCCGTAACTTGAGGATTATCCTCATTGCTGCACAGAAGAATTACGTCCTGGAAGCACCGCTAGGTGCTAGGCCTGCTGCAGATGCTACTGATGACGTTAAGAACGTCTGGCAGAGCAAAGCTGATGACTACTCGATAGTTCAGTGTGCCATGCTTTACGGCTTAGAACCGGGACTTCAACGATGTTTTGAACGTCATGGAGCATATGAGATGTTCCAGGAGTTGAAGTTAATATTTCAAGCAAATGCCCGGATTGAGAGATATGAAGTCTCCAATAAGTTCTATAGCTGCAAAATGGAGGAGAATAGTTCTGTCAGTGAACATATACTCAAAATGTCTGGGTATCATAATCACTTGACTCAGCTGGGAGTTAATCTTCCAGTTGATAGTGTCATTGACAGAGTTCTTCAATCACTGCCACCAAGCTACAAGAGCTTCGTGATGAACTATAATATGCAAGGGATGGATAAGACAATTCCCGAGCTCTTCGCAATGCTAAAGGTTGCGGAGGTAGAAATCAAAAAGGAGCATCAAGTGTTGATGGTCAACAAGACCACCAGTTTCAAGAAAAAGGGTAAAGGGAAGAAGGGGAACTTCAAGAAGAACGGCAAGCAAGTTGCTGCTCAAGTGAAGAAGCCCAAGTCTGGACCTAAGCCTGATACTGAGTGCTTCTACTGCAAAGGGACTGGTCACTGGAAGCGGAACTGCCCCAAGTATTTGGCGGATAAGAAGGATGGCAAAGTGAACAAAGGTATATGTGATATACATGTTATTGATGTGTACCTTACTAATGCTCGCAGCAGTGCCTGGGTATTTGATACTAGTTCTGTTGCTAATATTTGCAACTCGAAACAGGGACTACGGATTAAGCGAAGATTGGCTAAGGACGAGGTGACGATGCGTGTGGGAAATGGTTCCAAAGTCGATGTGATCGCCGTCGGCACGCTACCTCTACATCTACCTTTGGGATTAGTTTTAGACCTGAATAATTGTTATTTGGTGCCAGCGTTAAGCATGAACATTATATCTGGATCTTGTTTGATGCGAGACGGTTATTCATTTAAATCTGAGAATAATGGTTGTTCTATTTATATGAGTAATATCTTTTATGGTCATGCACCCTTGAAGAGTGGTCTATTTTTGTTGAATCTCGATAGTAGTGATACACATATTCATAATATTGAAACCAAAAGATGCAGAGTTGATAATGATAGTGCAACTTATTTGTGGCACTGCCGTTTGGGTCATATTGGTGTAAAGCGCATGAAGAAACTCCATACTGATGGACTTTTGGAATCACTTGATTATGAATCACTTGGTACTTGCGAACCATGCCTCATGGGCAAGATGACTAAAACTCCATTTTCCGGAACAATGGAGCGAGCAACATATTTATTGGAAATAATACATACCGATGTATGCGGTCCGATGAATATTGATGCTCGAGGCGGGTATCGTTATTTTCTGACCTTCACAGATTATTTGAGCAGATATGGGTATATCTACTTGATGAAACATAAGTCTGAAACATTTGAAAAGTTCAAAGAATTTCAGAGTGAAGTGGAAAATCATCGTAACAAGAAAATAAAGTTTCTACGATCCGATCGTGGAGGAGAATATTTGAGTTACGAGTTTGGTCTTCATTTGAAACAATGCAGAATAGTTTTGCAACTCACGCCACCCAGAACACCACAGCGTAATGGTGTGTCCAAACATCGTAACCGCACTTTATTAGATATGGTTCCATCTATGATGTCTCTTACTGATTTACCGCTATCGTTTTGGGGTTATGCTTTAGAGACGGCTGCATTCACATTAAATAGGGCACCATCTAAATCCGTTGAGACGACACCTTATGAACTGTGGTTTGGCAAGAAACCCAAGTTGTGGTTTCTTAAAGTTTGGGGCTGCGATGCTTATGTGAAAAAGCTTTAACCTGATAAGCTCGAACCCAAATCGGAGAAATGTGTCTTCATAGGATACCCAGAGGAGACTATTGGGTACACCTTCTATCACAGATCCGAAGGCAAGACATTCGTTGCTAAGAATGGATCCTTTCTAGAGAAGGAGTTTCTCTCGAAAGAAGTGAGTGGGAGGAAAGTAGAACTTGATGAGGTAACTGTACCTGCTCCCTTATTGGAAAGTAGTTCATCACAAAAATCAGTTCCTGTGACTCCTACACCAATTAGTGAGGAAGCTAATGATGATGATCATGTAACTTCAGATCAAGTTACTACCAAACCTCGTAGGTCAACCAGAGTAAGATCCGCACCAGAGTGGTACGGTAATCCTGTTCTGGAGGTCATGTTACTTGACCATGACGAACCTACAAACTATGAGGAAGCGATGATGAGCCTAGATTCCGTGAAATGGCTTGAGGCCATGAAATCTGAGATGGGATCCATGTATGAGAACAAAGTGTGGACTTTGGTTGACTTGCCCGATGATCGGCAAGCCATAGAGAATAAATGGATTTTCAAGAAGAAGACTGACGCTGACGGTAATGTTACTGTCTACAAAGCTCGACTTGTTGCAAAAGGTTTTCGACAAGTTCAAGGAGTTGACTACGATGAGACCTTTTCACCGGTAGCGATGCTTAAGTCCGTCCGAATCATGTTAGCAATTGCCGCATTTTATGATTATGAAATTTGGCAATGGATGTAAAAACTACATTCCTGAATGGATTTCTGGAAGAAGAGTTGTATATGATGCAACCCCGAAGGTTTTATCGATCCAAAGGGTGCTAACAAAGTGTGCAAGCTCCAGCGATCCATTTATGGACTGGTGCAAGCATCTCGGAGTTGGAATAAACGTTTTGATAGTGTGATCAAAGCATATGGTTTTATACAGACTTTTGGAGAAGCCTGTATTTACAAGAAAGTGAGTGGGAGCTTTGTAGCATTTCTAATATTATATGTGGATGAGATATTGTTGATTGGAAATGATATAGAATTTCTGGATAGCACAAAAGGATACTTGAATACAAGTTTTTCAATGAAAGACCTCGGTGAAGCTGCTTATATATTGGGCATCAAGATCTATAGAGATAGATCAAGACGCTTAATTGGACTTTCACAAAGCACATACCTTGATAAAGTTTTGAAGAAGTTCAAAATGGATCAAGCAAAGAAAGGGTTCTTGCTTGTGTTGCAAGGTGTGAAGTTGAGTAAGACTCAATGCCCGACCACTACAGAAGATAGAGAGAAAATGAAAGTCATTCCCTATGCCTCAGCCATAGGTTCTATCATGTATGCAATGCTATGTACCAGACCTGATGTGTGCCTTGCTATAAGTTTAGCAGGGAGGTACCAAAGTAATCCAGGAGTGGATCACTGGACATCGGTCAAGAACATCCTAAAATACCTGAAAAGGACTAAGGATATGTTTCTCGTTTATGGAGGTGACAAAGAGCTCGTCGTAAGTGGTTACGTCGATGCAAGTTTTGACACTGATCCGGATGACTCTAAGTCACAAACCGGATACGTATTTATATTGAACGGTGGAGCTGTCAGTTGGTGCAGTTCTAAGCAAAGCGTCGTGGCGGGATCTACGTGTGAAGCGGAGTACATAGCTGCTTCGGAAGCAGCGAATGAAGGAGTCTGGATGAAGGAGTTCATATCCGATCTAGGTGTCATACCTAGTGCATCGGGTCCAATGAAAATCTTTTGTGACAATACTGGAGCAATTGCCTTGGCAAAGGAATCCAGATTTCACAAGAGAACCAAACACATCAAGAGACGCTTCAATTCCATCCGCGATCAAGTCAAGGAGGGAGACATAGAGATTTGCAAGATACATACATATCTGAATGTTGCAGACCCTTTAACTAAGCCTCTCTCACGAGCAAAACATGATCAGCACCAAGACTCCATGGGTGTTAGAATCATTACTGTGTAATCTAGATTATTGACTCTAGTGCAAGTGGGAGACTCAAGGAAATATGCCCTAGAGGCAATAATAAAGTTGTTATTTATATTTCCTTATATCATGATAAATGTTTATTATTCATGCTAGAATTGTATTAACCGTAAACTTAATACATGTGTGAATACATAGACAAACAGAGTGTCACTAGTATGCCTCTACTTGACTAGCTCGTTAATCAAAGATGGTTAAGTTTCCTAGCCATAGACATGAGTTGTCATTTGATGAACAAGATCACATCATTAGAGAATGATGTGGTTGACTAGACCCATCCGTTAGCTTAGCACGATGATCGTTTAGTTTGTTGCTATTGCTTTCTTCATGACTTATACATGTTCCTCTGACTATGAGATTATGCAACTCCCGAATACCGGAGGAACACCTTGTCTGCTATCAAACGTCACAACGTAACTGGGTGATTATAAAGATGCTCTACAGGTGTCTCCGATGGTGTTTGTTGAGTTGGCATAGATCGAGATTAGGATTTGTCACTCCGATTGTCGGAGAGGTATCTCTGGGCCCTCTCGGTAATGCACATCATATGAAGCCTTGCAAGCAATGTGACTAATGAGTTAGTTACGAGATGATGCATTACGAAACGAGTAAAGAGACTTGCCGGTAACGAGATTGAACTAGGTATGATGATACCGATGATCGAATCTCGGGCAAGTAACATACCGATGACAAAGGGAACAAGGTATGTTGTTATGTGGTTTGACCGATAAAGATCTTCATAGAATATGTGGGAGCCAATATGAGCATCCAGGTTCCGCTATTGGTTATTGACCGGAGATGAGTCTCAGTCATGTCTACATAGTTCTCGAACCCGTAGGGTCCGCACGCTTAACGTTCGATGACGATCGGTATTATGAGTTTATGTGTTTTGATGTACCGAAGGTAGTTCGGAGTCCCGGATGAGATCACAGACATGACGAGGAGTCTCGAAATGGTCGAGACATAAACATTGATATATTGGACGACAATGTTTGGACATCGGAATGGTTCCAGGTGAGTTCGGGCATTTACCGGAGTACCGGAGGGTTACCGGAACGCCCCGGGGAGTCTATGGGCCTTATTGGGCCTTAGTGGGAGAGAGGAGGAGGCAGCCAAGGTGGGGGCGCGCCCCCCCCCCAAGCCCAATCTGAATTGGGGTGGGGGGCCGGCCCCCCTTTCCTTCTCCCTCTCTCCTCCTTCCTTCCTCTCCTACTCCAACTAGGGAAGGGGGAATCCTACTCCCACCGGGAGTAGGACTCCCCCCTTGGGCGCGCCATGAGAGGGCCGGCCCTCCCCTCCTCCACTCCTTTATATACGGAGGAGGGGGGCACCCCATAGACACACAAGTTGATTGTTTAACCGTGTGCGGTGCCCCCTCCACAGATTTCCACCTCGGTCATATTTGTCGTAGTGCTTAGGCGAAGCCCTGCGTCGGTAACTTCATCATCACCGTCACCACACCGTCGTGCTGACGAAACTCTCCCTCGGCCTCAGCTGGATCAAGAGTATGAGGGACGTCACCGAGCTGAACGTGTGCAGATCGCGAAGGTGCCGTGCGTTCGGTACTTGGATCAATTGGATCGTGAAGACGTTCGACTACATCAACCGCGTTACTAAACGCTTCCGCTTTCGGTCTACAAGGGTACATGGACACACTCTCCCCGCTCGTTGCTATGCTTCTCCTAGATAGATCTTGCGTGATCGTAGGATTTTTTTTGAAATACTACGTTCCCCAACAGTAATCCACTGGGTCCTTTCCGTAATGGCGTGGAGAAGGCTGAGTGTGGAAATCCTCCCGTGCTGTCCTGTCTCATCCTCGAGGGGGGCTGTCAGGTACATCAGCGGTTAGTTCATTGTCGAATTCAGGCAGTAAGCGCCTGCGCGGGTAGGATTTAGGCGCAGTACGGCGCCGATCTTCAAGGTCTTTTTTGGCCGAAAGTATTTCAACCCACTTGTCGTTTAGCACATCTTCGTTAGCCTGCAGCTATTGTTGCTTCCGTTTCATGCTTGGGCGGTGGCAACTAGGCACCGCCGGAAGCGCTCCTGCTCGACCGGGTTTTCAGGAACTATGAAGTCTTCGGTTCTAAGGCTCACGTCCTCCTCGGATTCCAGCATGTAGTTATCATCGGCCCCTTCAAAGAGGTTGTCGGGATCCGAGTCCCTGGGATTCCTTCAGGGTCGACGTGGCAATTCGGGGAAGCTTGAAAATCCTCCTCTGGACGCTCTACATCGTTGGCTAGCGTGTCGGCGGTAGCATTGTTTCCGCTGGGTTCCCCGTTGGTACCCCTTCTGCGTCTTCCCCGACGTCTTGGGGGGATTTTGGGGTATCGACCATGTAGACATCAAAGGTTGGTGTTGCAGTGCATTTGCCGGTATTTCTTAACGACGAGGTGTTTCCAGAGAGGCCCTCGACATCTTCATCCATGTCGGTTGCTTCATCATAGTCGATTACATCGGTTAAATCATCGATGGTGGCGACTAGGTGGGTGGTGGGTGGGATGTAAATTTCCCAGTTATCGGCTTTAAGTCTGATCTTGTCGTAAACCGAAGGCTTGTCGTCCGCGATTGACATGCTCTAGATGCGGTCAAGCATCTCGTTTAGGTGAGACAGCTCTTCGGCACTTACGGCCGGGCTATAGGTGGGGCTGACTCGAAGTACGGCCGACGTATAGCTCGGTGTGTTTTCAGCGCAGAGAAGACCCATGGACGGTTCTAGGTCCGGTGCCGGGGTTGACTCTGAATTTGACATAGCTTCATAGGTAGGGGCCGGACTCACATCCGGGGCGGGGGTCGAAGAGAGATCACCTGGGGTCGTGACATCGGGGTTTTCCAGCAATGCCAAAGATCTCGGCCCGACGTTCTCAACGGAGATCGGCCCCGAAGTTGGGATCCCTTTGCCAGAGGATTCGACTCCCTGGATGGGGGTCCAGCTCGTCAGGTTGAGCTCGCCGCGGGCATCCGTGGTGTACTCCAGGCCTCCAAAGGTCACGATCTGACTTGGGGCGTAGTTTTCAACGGAGGCCAGATGGCCAGCCGAGTCGGTGCAAAAGGTCATGCCGCCGAACACAAAAAGTTGGCCGGGGACGTAGACATTCCCACAACCGTTGTCGTAGTTGATCTGCAGCTTCTATCGATCTCACAGCGGAACTCTCAATGAAAGCACCAGTGTCTGTGTAAAAACCGACATACCTCGGGGTAGGGCGTCCCGAGGTGTGGATCTTGGACAGGTGGTAACTAGAACAAGAGAGACAACGTTTACCTAGGTTCAGACCCTCTTAATGGAGGTAAAACCCTATGTCCTGCTCTTGTTATATTGATGGAGATGTTACAATTATAGAGTTGATCTACCTCGAGATCTTCAGATGTGTTCTAACTCTAGGGCTAGGAGAATGAGATTGTATTGATATCCCCCCTACAGGCTAAACCCTTTGGCTTATATACACCCCGAGTAGGGTATTTAGGGTTACAAGGTTGGCATATTGGCATGGATGCATCGAAAGAGGTCTTGGAGTGTATGACAAGTCTTTGGTAGATGTAGTCTTGATCTTCTCCTCAGCGTGCGGCCCCGGAGTCCATCTAACGAAGAATGAGGGCCCTTCGGCCTGACCCGAAGGGCATGGATGGGCTAGGTTGGTACCCCCTAGCCCAGGACACCGTCGGGCGACATCCACCATCGTCTAGCCAGACATAGGTGACTACGTCACGGGGATGCAGGAACATGTCAACGAGAAAGAAGAACAATACCGGTAACAAGGAGATCGGTATAGTGAGCATGTGTATGACTCAAGATGACACCGATACATCTCACCTAGGGTTTTGTAAAGTATCATGAAGCAAAGGGAACATCACATGATAACCAAAGGTTCACTCGAATGTCATCCGTGTAATCATAGGATCAATATGGACATCCACAGTTTTGCTATTGATCATTGAACGAAGGGGTTTCGTTCATGTCTGTGTTTTACTGAACCTACGGGGTCATAAGCTAAAGGTAATCACGATCTGCTAAGTGTTAGTAGGACGAGAGTATCAAGGATTTATTTGCGGAATTGTTTGATTAATATTCGAAATAGTTTCGAGAGGAACCGGAAGCGTTTCAGAGTCATCGGTGAAGGAAATACACCCTAGAGGCAATAATAAAGTTGTTAGTTTATATTTCCTTACATCAAGATAAATGTTTATTATTCATGCTAGAATTGTATTAACCTAAAACTTGATACATGTGTGAATACATAGACAAAACACCGAGTCCCTAGTAAGCCTCTACTAGACTAGCTCGTTGATCAAAGATGGTTAAGTTTCCTAACCATAGACATGTGTTGTCATTTGATGAACGGGACCACATCATTAGGAGAATGATGTGATGGACAAGACCCATCCGTTAGCTTAGCATAATGATCGTTAAGTTTTATTGCTATTGCTTTCTTCATGACTTATACATATTCCTTTGACTATGAGATTATGCAACTCCCGAATACCGGAGGAACACCTTGTGTGCTATCAAACGACACAATGTAACTGGGTGATTATAAATATGCTCTACAGGTGTCTCTGAAGGTGTTTGTTGGGTTGGCATAGATCAAGATTAGGATTTGTCACTCCGAGTATCGGAGAGGTATCTCTGGGCCCTCTCGGTAATGCACATCATGATAAGCCTTGCAAGCAATGTGACTAATGAGTTAGTTACGGGATGATGCATTACGGAATGAGTAAAGAGACTTGCCGGTAACGAGATTGAACTAGGTATGGAGATACCGACGATCGAATCTCGGGCAAGTAACATACCGATGACAAAGGGAATGACGTATGTTGTCATTGCGGTTTGACCAATAAAGATCTTCGTAGAATATGTAGGAACCAATATGAGCATCCAGGTACCACTGTTGGTTATTGATCGGAGATATGTCTCGGTCATGTCTACATAGTTCTCGAACCCGTAGGGTCCGCACGCTTAACGTTCGATGACGATTTGTATTATGAGTTATGTGTTTTGGTGACCGAAGATTGTTCGGAGTCCCGGATGAGATCACGGACATGACGAGGACTCTCAAAATGGTCGAGAGGTAAAGATTGATATATTGGACGATAGTATTCGGACACCAGAAGTGTTTCGGAATGTATCGGGTACGTATCGGAGTACCGGGGGGGTTACCGGAACCCCCCGGGGGAAGATATGGGCCATAGGAGGGAGGCACACCAGCCCACAAAGGGGTGGCGCGCCCCCCACGGGGAAGGAGGCCGAATAGGATTAGGAGAGGGGGCTGCGCCCCCTTTCCTTCTCCTTCTCTCTCTCTTTCCCCATTTCCCCCTCCGGTAAAAGGAAAGGGGGGGCCGAATCCTACTATGAGCCCAAGTGGGACACCTCCCACTTGGGGCGCCCCTAGGGCCGGCCTCCTCCCCTCTCCCTCCTTTATATACGGGGGTGGGGGGCGCCTCCAAGGACACACCAATTGTTCTTAGCCGTGTGCGGCGCCCCCTCCACTGTTTACTCCTTCGGTCATATTGTCGTAGTGCTTAGGCGAAGCCCTGCACGGATCACTTCACCATCACCGTCACCACGCCGTCGTGCTGACGAAACTCTCCCTCGACACTTTGCTGGATCAGGAGTTCGAGGGACGTCATCAAGCTAAACGTGTGCAGAACTCGGAGGTGCCGTACATTCGGTGCTTGATCGGTTGAATCGAGAAGACGTTCGACTACATCAACCGCGTTAAGCTAACGCTTCCGCTTTCGGTCTATGAGGGTACGTGGACACACTCTCCCCCTCTCGTTGCTATGCATCTCCTAGATAGATCTTGCGTGAGCGTAGAATTTTTTTGAAATTGCATGCTACGTTCCCCAACAGTGGTATCAGAGCCAGGTCTATGCGTAGATGATATGCACGAGTAGAACACAAAGAGTTGTGGGCGATGATAGTCATACTGCTTACCACCAACGTCTTATTTTGATTCAGCGGTATTGTTGGATGAAGCGGACCGGACCAACCTTGCATGACCGCGTTCATGAGACCGGTTCCAACCTTACATGACCGCGTTCATGAAACATCGTTGTGGTTTTGATGCGTAGGTAAGAACGGTTCTTACTAGAAGCCCGTAGCAGCCACGTAAAACTTGCAACAACAAAGTAGAGGACGTCTAACTTGTTTGCACGGCATGTTGTGATGTGATATGGTCAAGACATGATGTGATATACGTCATTGTATGAGATGATCATGTTTTGTAAAAGTTATCGACAACTGGCAGGAGCCTTATGGTTGTCGCTTTATTGTATGAAATGCAATCGCCATGTAATTGCTTTACTTTATCACTATGCGTTAGCAATAATTGTAGAAGCAATAGTTGGCGAGACGACAATGACGCTACGATGAAGATCAAGGTGTCATGCCGGTGACGATGGAGATCATGACGGAGCTTTGGAGATGGAGATCAAAGGCACAAGATGATGATGGCCATATCATGTCACATATTTTGATTGCATGTGATGTTTATCTTTTATGCATCTTATTTTGCTTAGTACGGCGGTAGCATTATAAGATGATCCCTCGCTAAAATTTCAAGGTATAAGTGTTCTCCCTGAGTATGCACCATTGCGATAGTTCGTCGTGTTGAGACACCACGTGATGATCAGGTGTGATAGACTCTACGTTCAAATACAACGGGTGCAAGACAGTTTTGCACATGCGGAATACTCAGGTTAAACTTGACGAGCCTAGCATGTACAGACATGGCCTCGGAACACTGGAGACCGAAAGGTCGAACGTGAATCATATAGTAGATATGATCAACATAGAGATGTTCACCATTGATGACTACTCCACCTCACGTGATGATCGGACATGGTTTAGTTGATTTGGATCATGTATCATTTAGATGACTTGAGGGATGTCTATCTAAGTGGGAGTTCTTAAGTAATTTGATTAATTGAACTTAATTTATCATGAACTTAGTCCTGATAGTATTTGCATATCTATGTTATAGGTCAATAGCTCGCGTATAGCTCCCCTGTTTTATTTTGATATGTTCCTAGAGAAAACTAAGTTGAAAGATGATAGTAGCAATGATGCGGACTTGATCCGTGATCTGAGGATTATCCTCACTACTGCATAGAAGAATTATGTCCTTGATGCACCACTATGTGACAGACCTATTGCAGGAGCAGATGCAGACATTATGAACGTTTGGCAAAGCTCTATATGATGACTACTTGATAGTTTAGTGCACCATGCTTTACGGCTTAGAACCGGGACTTCAAAAATGTTTTGAACGCCACAGAGCATATGAGATGTTCCAACAGCTGAAATTGGTATTTCAGACTCATGCCCGTGTCAAGAGTTATGAGACCTCTGACAAGTACTTTGCCTACAAGATGGAGGAGAATAGCTCAACAAGTGAGCATGTGTTCAAAATGTCTGAGTACTACAATCGCTTGAATCAAGTGGGAGTTAATCTTCCAGATAAGATAGTGATTGATAAAATTCTCTAGTCACTATCACTAAGCTACTAGAACTTCGTGATGAACTATAATATGCAAGGGATGACGAAAACGATTCTCAAGCTCTTCGCGATGCTAAAATCGGCGAAGGTAGAAATCAAGAAAGAGCATCAAGTGTTGATGGTTAACAAGATCACTAGTTTCAAGAAAAAAGGCAAGGGAAAGAAAGGGAACTTCAAGAAGAATGGCAAGCAAGTTGTCACTCCCGTGAAGAAGCCCAAAGCTGGACCTAAGCCTGAAACTGAGTGCTTCTACTGCAAAGGAAATGGTCACTGGAAGCGCAAGTGCCCCAAATACTTGGCGGATAAGAAGGATGGCAAAGTGAACAAAGGTATATTTGATATACATGTTATTGATGTGTATTTTGCTAGTGTTCATAGTAGCCCCTGGGTATTTGATACCGGTTCAGTTGCTGACATTAGTAACTCGAAACAGGAGTTGAAAAATGAACAGAGACTAGTTAATGACGAGGTAACGATGTGTGTTGGAAGTGATTCCAAGGTTGATAAGATCACCATCGCACACTCCCTCTACCTTCGGGATTAGTGTGGACCTAAATAAATAAATATTATTTGGTGTTTGCGTTGAGCATGAATATGATTGGATCATGTTTATTGCGATGCGGTTATTCATTTAAGTCAGAGAATAATTGTTGTTCTGTTTACATGAATAAAACCTTCTATGGTCATACACTCAATGTAAATGGTTTATTGAATCTCGATCGTAGTGATACACATATTCATAATATTGATGCCAAAAGATGCAAAGTTGATAATGATAGTGCAACATATTTGTGGCACTGCCGTTTAGGTCATATTGGTATAAAGCGCATGAAGAAACTCCATGCAGATGGGCTTTTGGAATCACTTGATTATGAATCATTTGGTACTTGCGAACCATGCCTCATGGGCAAGATGACTAAAACTCCGTTCTCCGGAACAATGGAGCGAGCTAATGACTTATTGGAAATAATACATACTGATGTATGCGGTCCGATGAGTGTTGAGGCATGCGGCGGGTATCGTTATTTTCTGACCTTCACAGATGATTTGAGCAGATATGGGTATATCTACTTGATGAAACACAAGTCTGAAACATTTGAAAAGTTCAAAGAATTTCAGAGTGATGTGTAGAATCATCGTAACAAGAAAATAAAGTTTCTACTATCTGATCGCGGAGGCGAATATTTGAGTTACGAGTTTGGCCTTCATTTAAAACAATGTGGAATAGTTTCACAACTCACACCACCTGGAACACCACAGCATAATGGTGTGTCCAAACGTCGTAACCGTACTTTATTAGATATGGTGTGATCTATGATGTCTCTTACCGATTTACCACTATCATTTTGGGGTTATGCATTAGAGACAGCTACATTCACGTTAAATAGGGCACCGTCTAAATCCGTTGAGACAACACCGTATGAACTATGGTTTGGCAAGAAACCTAAGCTGTCGTTTCTTAAAGTTTGGGGTTGCGATGCTTATGTGAAAAAGCTTCAGCCTGATAAGCTCGAACCCAAATCGGAGAAGTGCGTCTTCATAGGATACCCAAAAGAGACTGTTGGGTACACCTTCTATCACATATCCGAAGGCAAGATATTTGTTGCTAAGAATGGATCCTTTCTAGAGAAGGAGTTTCTCTCGAAAGAAGTGAGTGGGAGGAAAGTAGAACTTGATGAGGTAATTGTACCTTCTCTCAAATTGGAGAATAGCTCATCACAGAAAACAGTTCCCGTGATGCCTACACCAATTAGTGAGGAAGCTAATGATGATGATCATGAAACTTCGGATCAAGTTACTACAGAACTTCGTAGGTCAACTAGAACACGATCCGCACCAGAGTGGTACGGGAATCCTGTACTGGAAGTCATGTTACTAGACCAAGGCGAACCTACAAACTATGAAGAAGCTGTGATGAGCCCAGATTCCGACAGATGGTTTGAGGCCATGAAATCTGAGATATGATCCATGCATGAGAACAAAGTGTGGACTTTGGTGGATTTGCCCGATGATCGGCAAGCCATAGAAAATAAATGGATCTTCAAGAGGAAGACGAACACTGATGGTAGTGTTACTATCTACAAAGCTCGACTTGTCGCAAAAGGTTTTCGACAAAGTTCAAGGTGTTGACTATGATGAGATTTTCTCACTCATAGCGATGCTTAAGTCTGTCCGAATCATGTTAGCAATTGCCGCATTTTATGAAATCTGGCAAATGGATGTCAAAACTGCATTCCTTAATGGATTTCTTAAAAAAGAGTTGTATATGATGCAACCAAAAGGTTTTGTCAATCCTAAAGGTGCTAACAAAGTATGCAAGCTCCAGCGATCCATCTATGGACTGGTGCAAGCATCTCGGAGTTAGAATATACGCTTTGATAAGGTGATCAAAGCATATGGTTTTATCCAGACTTATGGTGAAGCCTGTATTTACAAGAAAGTGAGTGGGAGCTCTGTAGCATTTCTGATATTATATGTGGATGACATATTGCTGATTGGAAATGATATAGAATTTCTGGATAGCATAAAAGGATACTTGAATAAGAATTTTTCAAAGAAAGACCTCGGTGAAGCTGCTTACATATTGGGCATCAAGATCTATAGAGATAGATCAAGATGCTTGATAAGACTTTCGATGAGTACATACCTTGATAAGATTTTGAAGGAGTTTAAAATGGATCAGTCAAAGAAGGAGTTCTTGCCTGATATGTAAGGTATGAAGTTGAGTAAGACTCAAAACCCGACCACGGCAGAATATAGAGAGAAAATGAAAGTCATTCCCTATGCCTCAGCCATAGGTTCTATAAAGTATGCCACGCTGTGTACCAGACCTACTGTGTACCTTGCCATAAGTTTGGCAAGGGGGTACAATAGTGATCCAGGAGTAGATCACTAGGACAGCGGTCAAAATTATCCTTAGGTACCTAAAGAGGACTAAGGAAATGTTTCTCGGTTATGGAGGTGACAAAGAGTTCATCGTAAAGGGTTACGTCGATGCAAGCTTTGACACTGATCTAGATGACTGTAAGTCTCAATCTAGATACATATTGAATGTGGGAGCAATTAGCTAGAGTAGCTCCATGCAGAGCATTGTAGACATAGAAATTTGCAAAATACATACAGATCTGAATGTGGCAGACCCGTTGACTAAACTTCTCTCACAAGCAAAACTTGATCACACCTTAGTACTCTTTGGGTGTTAATCACATAGCAATGTGAACTAGATTATTAACTCTAGTAAACCCTTTGGGTGTTGGTCACATGGCGATGTGAACTATGGGTGTTAATCACATAAAGATGTGAACTATTTGTGTTAAATCACATGGCGATGTGAACTAGATTATTGACTCTAGTGCAAGTGGGAGACTGAAGGAAATATGCCCTAGAGGCAATAATAAAGTTGTTATTTTATATTTCCTTACATCATGATAAATGTTTATTATTCATGCTAGAATTGTATTAACCTGAAACTTGATACATGTGTGAATACATAGACAAAACACCGAGTCCCTAGTAAGCCTCTACTAGACTAGCTCGTTGATCAAAGATGGTTAAGTTTCCTAACCATAGACATGTGTTGTCATTTGATGAACGGGACCACATCATTAGGAGAATGATGTGATGGACAAGACCCATCCGTTAGCTTAGCATAATGATCGTTAAGTTTTATTGCTATTGCTTTCTTCATGACTTATACATATTCCTTTGACTATGAGATTATGCAACTCCCGAATACCGGAGGAACACCTTGTGTGCTATCAAACATCACAACGTAACTGGGTGATTATAAAGATGCTCTATAGGTGTCTCCGAAGGTGTTTGTTGGGTTGGCATAGATCGAGATTAGGATTTGTCACTCCGAGTATCGGAGAGGTATCTCTGGGCCCTCTTAGTAATGCACATCATGATAAGCCTTGCAAGCAATGTGACTAATGAGTTAGTTACAGGATGATGCATTACAGAATGAGTAAAGAGACTTGCCGGTAACGAGATTGAACTAGGTATGGAGATACCGACGATCGAATCTCGGGTAAGTAACATACCGATGACAAAGGGAATGACGTATGTTGTCATTGCGGTTTGACCGATAAAGATCTTCGTAGAATATGTAGGAACCAATATGAGCATCCAGGTTCCGCTGTTGGTTATTGACCGGAGATGTGTCTCGGTCATGTCTACATAGTTCTCGAACCCGTAGGGTCCGCACGCTTAACGTTCGATGATGATTTGTATTATGAGTTATGTGTTTTGGTGACTAAAGATTGTTCGGAGTCCTGGATGAGATCATGGACATGACGAGGACTCTCGAAATGGTCTAGAGGTAAAGATTGATATATTGGACGATAGTATGCGCGACACAGGAGTGTTACGGAAATTGTATAGCGGCGCTTACGTATCGGCATGGAGTAAGTACCGATGGGGGGGAGGGGGGGGGAGTATTCGGAACCCCTCAGGGGAAGATATGGGCCATATGGGCCATAGGAGGGAGGCACACCAGCCCACAAAGGGGTGGCACGCCCCCCACAGGGAAGGAGGCCGAATAGGATTAGGAGAGGGGGCTGCGCCCCCCTTTCCTTCTCCTTCTCTCTCTCTTTCCCCCTTTCCCCCTCCGGTAAAAGGAAGGGGGGGGGGCGAATCCTACTAGGAGCCCAAGTGGGACTCCTCCCACTTGGGACGCCCCTAGGGCCGGCCTCCTCCCCTCTCCCTCCTTTATATACGGGGGCGGGGGGCGCCTCCAAGGACACACCAATTGTTCTTAGCCGTGTGCGGCACCCCCCTCCACCGTTTACTCCTCCGGTCATATTGTCGTAGTGCTTAGGCGAAGCCCTATGCGGATCACTTCACCATCACCGTCACCACGCCGTCGTGCTGACGAAACTCTCCCTCGACACTTTGCTGGATCTAGAGTTCGAGGGACATCATCGAGTTGAACGTGTGCAGAACTCGGAGGTGCCGTACGTTCGGTGCTTGATCGGTTGAATCGAGAAGACGTTCGACTACATCAACCGCGTTAAGCTAACGCTTCCGCTTTCGGTCTACGAGGGTACGTGGACACACTCTCCCCCTCTCATTGCTATGCATCTCCTAGATAGATCTTGCATGAGCGTAGAGTTTTTTTGAAATTGCATGCTTCGTTCCCCAACAACCGGAAGGGTTTCAGAGTTTATTGGGCAATACCGAGTATTCCTGATAAATAATATATAGGTGGAAAATGTTTCTAGAGGTGTTAAATTAACAATAAAAGGCTCTAGTAACTATTAGGAGGCTTTTATATTTAATTTAATATCTTGGGCCTTAAAACGCCAAACGGTGGAAGGAGTATTGGGCCAAAAGGGCCCAATAGGGAGGCGCCCCCTTCTCCTCATGGTAAGGAGGCCAAATTGGAGGGGGTTTTCCCCTCCTCTTGGCCGACCAAACGGGGGGGGGGGGGGGGCTTTCCTCCCTTATGTGGTGCCTCCTCTTCCCTCTCCAACCTATATATACTAGAGGTTTTGGTGCTATTTGACATAAGTTTTGGAGCCTCGTCTAGTTTCTCTAGTTCTAATTCTAGTTGACCCTAGTTGATCAATTAGAGCTTGACCTAGATCCTCTAATGCTCATAATTAGAAGCCTAGTGTGGTTCTAATTTTTGGGGAACGTAGTAATTTCAAAAAAATTCCTACGCACACACAGGATCATGGTGATGCATAGCAACGAGAGGGGAGAGTGTGTCCACGTACCCTCATAGACCGAAAGCGGAAGTGTTAGCACAACGCGGTTGATGTAGTCGTACGTCTTCACGATCCGACCGATCCAAGTAACGAACGCACGGCACCTCCAAGTTCAGCACTCGTTCAACTCGATGACGTCCCACGAGCTCCAATCTAGCAAAGCTTCACAGGAGAGTTTCGTCAGCACGACGGCGTGGTGACGGTGATGATGATGCTACCGACACAGGGCTTCGCCTAAGCACCGCTATGATATGATCGAGGTGGATTATGGTGGAGGGGGGCACCACACACGGCTAAGAGATCAATGATCAATTGTTGTGTCTATGGGGTGCCCCCTGGCCACGTATATAAAGGAGTGGAGGAGGGGAGAGGGCCGGCCTAGCTATGGCGCGCCCTAGAGGAGTCCTACTCCCACCGGGAGTAGGATTCCCCCCTTCCAAGTAGTAGGAGTAGGAGAGAAGGAACGGGAAGAGAGAAAAGAAGGAAGGAGGGGGAGCAGCCCCTCCCCCTAGTCCAATTCGGACTAGGCCTTGGGGGGGCGCGCGGCCTGCCTCTCTCTCTCCCCTAAAGCCCAATAAGGCCCATATACTTCTTCCCCGTATTCCCGTAACTCCCCGGTACTCCGAAAAATACCCGAACCACTCGGAACCTTTCCGATGTCCGAATATAGTCGTCCAATATATCAATCTTTACATCTCGACCATTTCGAGACTCCTCGTCATGTCCCCGATCTCATCCGGGACTCCGAACTACCTTCGGTACATCAAAACACATAAACTCATAATACAAATCGTCACAGAACTTTAAGCGTGCGGACCCTACGGGTTCGAGAACTATGTAGACATGACCGAGACACGTCTCCGGTCAATAAGCAATAGCGGAACCTGGATGCTCATATTGGTTCCTACATATTCTACGAAGATCTTTATCGGTCAAACCGCATAACAACATACGTTGTTCCCTTTGTCATCGGTATGTTACTTGCCCGAGATTCGATCGTCGGTATCTCAATACCTAGCTCAATCTCGTTACCGGCAAGTCTCTTTACTTGTTCCGTAATACATCATCCCACAACTAACTCATTAGTTACAATGCTTGCAAGGCTTATAGTGATGTGCATTACCGACTGGGCCCAGAGATACCTCTCCGACAATCGGAGTGACAAATCCTAATCTTGAAATACGCCAACTCAACAAGTACCTTCGGAGACACCTGTAGAGCACCTTTATAATCACCCATTTATGTTGTGACGTTTGGTAGCACACAAAGTGTTCCTCCGGTAAACGGGAGTTGCATAATCTCATAGTCATAGGAACATGTATAAGTCATGAAGAAAGCAATAGCAACGTACTAAACAATCAAGTGCTAAGCTAACGGAATGGGTCAAGTCAATCACATCATTCTCCTGATGATGTGATCCCGTTTATCAAATGACAACTCATGTCTATGGTTAGGAAACATAACCATCTTTGATCAACGAGCTAGTCAAGTAGAGGCATACTAGTGACACTCTGTTTGTCTATGTATTCACACATGTATTATGTTTCCGGTTAATACAATTCTAGCATGAATAATAAACATTTATCATGAAATAAGGAAATAAATAATAACTTTATTATTGCCTCTAGGGCATATTTCCTTCAGTCTCCCACTTGCACTAGAGTCAATAATCTAGTTCACATCGCCATGTGATTTAACACCAACAGTTCACATCACCATGTGATTAATATCCATAGTTCACATTGTCATGTGACCAACACCCAAAGGGTTTACTAGAGTTAATAATCTAGTTCACATCGCCATGTGATTAACACCCAAAGAGTACTAAGGTGTGATCATGTTTTGCTTATGAGAGAAGTTTAGTCAATGGGTCTGCCAAATTCAGATCCGTATGTATTTTGCAAATTTCTATGTCAACAATGCTCCGCACGAAGCTACTCTAGCTAATTGCTCCCACTTTCAATATGTATCCAGATTGAGACTTAGAGTCATCTGGATCAGTGTCAAAACTTGTATCGACGTGACCCTTTACGACGAACCTTTTGGCACCTCCATAATCGAGAAACATATCCTTATTCCACTAAGGATAATTTTGAACGCTGTCCAGTGATCTACTCCTAGATCACTATTGTACTCCCTTGCCAAACTCAATGTAGGGTATACAATAGATCTGTTACATAGCATAGCATACTTTATAGAACCTATGGCTGAGGCATAGGGAATGACTTTTCATTCTCTTTCGATTTTCTGCCGTGGTCGGGTTTTGAGTCTTCACTCAACTTCACACCTTAAAACACAGGCAAGAACTCCTTCTTTGACTGTTCCATTTTGAACTACTTCAAAAACTTTGTCAAGGTATGTACTCATTGAAAAATCTTATCAAGCGTCTTGATCTATCTCTATAGATCTTGATGCTCAATATGTAAGCAGCTTCACCGAGGTCTTTCTTTGAAAAACTGCTTTCAAATACTCCTTTATGCTTTCCAGAAAATTCTACATTATTTCCGATCAACAATATGTCATTCACATATACTTATTAGAAATGTTGTAGTGCTCCCACTCACTTTCTTGTAAATACAGGCTTCACCGCAAGTCTGTATAAAACTATATGCTTTGATCAACTCATCAAAGCGTATATTCCAACTCCGAGATGCTTGTACCAGTTCATAGATGGATCGCTGGAGCTTGCACACTTTGTTAGCATCCTTTGGATTGATAAAACCTTCAGGTTGCATCATATACAACTCTTCTTCCAGAAATCCATTCAGGAATGTAGTCTTTATATCCATTTGCCAAATTTCATAATCGTAAAATGTGGCAATTGCTAACATGATTCGGACGGACTTAAGCATAGCTACGGGTGAGAAAGTTTCATCGTAGTCAACTCCTTGAACTTTGTCAACAACCTTTTTCGACAAGTCTAGCTTTGTAGATAGTAACACTACTATCAGTGTCCGTCTTCCTCTTGAAGATCCATTTATTTTCTATGGCTTGACGATCATCAGGCAAGTCAACCAAAGTCCATACTTTGTTCTCATACATGGATCCCATCCCAGATTTCATGGCCTCAAGCCATTTCGCGGAATCTGGGCTCATCATCGCTTCCTCATAGTTCGTAGGTTCGTCATGGTCTAGTAACATGTCTTCCAGAACAGGATTACCGTACCACTCTGGAGCGGAACGTACTCTGTTTGACCTATGAGGTTCTGTAGTAACTTGATCTGAAGTTTCATGATCATCATCATTAGCTTCCTCACTAATTGGTGTAGGCATCACTGGAACTGATTTCTGTGATGAACTACTTTCCAATTCAAGAGAAGGTACCACTACCTCATCAAGTTCTACTTTCCTCCCACTCACTTCTTTTGAGAGAAACTCCTTCTCTAGAAAGGATCCATTCTTAGCAACAAATATCTTGCCTTCGGATCTGTGATAGAAGGTGTACCAAACAGTTTCTTTTGGGTATCCTATGAAGACGCACTTCTCCGATTTGGGTTCGAGCTTATCAGGCTGAAGCTTTTTCACATAAGCATCGCAGCCCCAAACTTTAAGAAACGACAGCTTAGGTTTCTTGCCAAACCACAGTTCATACGGTGTCGTCTCAACGGATTTAGATGGTGCCCTATTAAACGTGAATGCAGCTGTCTCAAATGCATAACCCCAAAACAATAGTGGTAAATCGGTAAGAGACATCATAGATCGCACCATATCTAATAAAGTATGGTTACGACGTTCGGACACACCATTACGCTGTGGTGTTCCAGGTGGCATGAGTTGCGAAACTATTCCACATTTTAAATGAAGACCAAACTCGTAACTCAAATATTTGCCTCCGCGATCAGATCGTAGAAACTTTATTTTATTGTTACGATGATTTTCTACTTCACTCTGAAATTCTTTGAACTTTTCAAACGTTTCAGACTTGTGTTTCATTAAGTAGATATACCCATATCTGCTCAAATCATCTGTGAAGGTCAGAAAATAACGATACCTGCCGCGAGCCTCAATACTCATCGGACCGCATACATCGGTATGTATTATTTCCAATAAGTCCGTAGCTCGCTCCATTGTTCCGGAGAACGGAGTTTTAGTCATCTTGCCCATGAGGCATGGTTCACAAGCATCAAATGATTCATAATCAAGTGATTCCAAAAGTCCATCAGTATGGAGTTTCTTCATGCGCTTTACACCAATATGACCTAAACGGCAGTGCCACAAATAAGTTGCACTATCATTACTAACTTTGCATCTTTTGGCTTTAATATTATGAATATGTGTATCACTATGATCGAGATTCAATAAACCATTTACATTGGGTGTATGACCATAGAAGGTTTTTATTCATGTAAACAGAACAACAATTATTCTCCGACTTAAATGAATAACCGTATTGCAATAAACATGATCCAATCATATTCATGCTCAACGCAAACACCAAATAACATTTATTTTGCAATAAACATGATCCAATCATATTCATGCTCAACGCAAACACCAAATAACATTTATTTAGGTTCAACACTAATCCCGAAAATAGAGGGAGTGTGCGATGGTGATCTTATCAACCTTGGAATCACTTCCAACACACATCGTCACCTTGTCATTAACTAGTCTCTGTTCATTTTGCAACTCCTGTTTCGAGTTACTAATGTTAGCAACTAAACCAGTATCAAATACCCAGGGGCTACTATGAACACTAGTAAAATACACATCAATAACATGTATATCAAATATACTTTTGTTCACTTTGCCATCCTTCTTATCCGCCAAATACTTGGGGCAGTTCCACTTCCAGTGACCAGTCCCTTTGCAGTAGAAGCACTCAGTTTCAGGCTTAGGTCCAGACTTGGGCTTCTTCCCGGGAGTAGCAACTTGCTTGCTATTCTTCTTGAAGTTCCCCTTCTTTCCTTTGCCCTTTTCTTGAAACTAGTGGTCTTGTTAACCATCAACACTTGATGCTCTTTCTTGATTTCTACCTTCGTTGATTTCAGCATCACGAAGAGCTCGGGAATCGTTTTTGTCATCCCTTGCATATTATAGTTCATCACGAAGTTCCAGTAACTTGGTGATAGTGACTAGAGAATTCTATCAATTACTATCTTATCCGGAAGATCAACTCCCACTTGATTCAAGCAACTGTAGTACTCAGACATTCTGAGCACATGCTCACTGATTGAGCTATTCTCCTCCATCTTGTAGGCAAAGTACTTGTCAGAGGTCTCATACCTCTCGACACGGGCATGAGTCTGAAATACCAATTTCATCTCTTTGGAACATCTCATATGCTCCGTGGCGTTCAAAACATTTTTGAAGTCCCGATTCTAAGCCGTAAATCATGGCGCACTAAACTATCAAGTAGTCATCACATCGAGCTTGCTAAACGTTCATAACATTTGCATCTGCTCCTGCAATAGGTCTGTCACCTAGCGGTGCATCAAGGACATAATTCTTCTGTGCAGCAATGAGGATAATCCTCAGATCACGGAACCAGTCCGCATCATTGCTACTATCATCTTTCAACTTAGTTTTCTCTAGGAACATATCAAAAATAAAACAGGGGAGCTATACGCGAGCTATTGATCTACAACATAATTTGCAAATACTACCAGGACTAAGTTCATGATAAATTAAAGTTCAATTAATCATATTACTCATGAACTCCCACTTTGATAGACATCTCTCTAATCATCTAAGTGATCACGTGATCCAAATCAACTAAACCATAACCGATCATCACGTGAAATGGAGTAGTTTTCAATGGTGAACATCACTATGTTGCTCATATCTACTATATGATTCACGCTCGACCTTTCGGTCTTAGTGTTCCGAGGCCATATCTGCATATGCTAGGCTCGTCAAGTTTAACCCGAGTATTCTGCGTGTGCAAAACTGGCTTGCACCCGTTGTAGATGAACGTTTAGCTTATCACACCTGATCATCACGTGGTGTCTCGGCACGACGAACTTTGGCAATGGTGCATACTCAGGGAGAACACTTTTACCTTGAAATTTAGTGAGAGATCATCTTATAATGCTACCGTCAAACAAAGCAAAATAAGATGCATAAAGGATAAACATCACATGCAATCAATATAAGTGATATGATATGGCCATCATCATCTTGTGCTTGTGATCTCCATCTCCGAAGCACCGTCATGATCACCATCGTCACTGGCGCGACACCTTGATCTCCATCGTAGCATCATTGTCGTCTCGCCAACTATTGCTTCTACGACTATCGCTACCGCTTAGTGATAAAGTAAAGCAATTACAGGGCGATTGCATTGCATACAATAAAGCGACAACCATATGGCTCCTGCCAGTTGCCGATAACTCAGTTACAAAACATGGTCATCTCATACAATAAAATATAGCATCATGTCTTGACCATATCACATCACAACATGCCCTGCAAAAACAAGTTAGACGTCCTCTACTTTGTTGTTGCAAGTTTTACGTGGCTGCTACGGGCTGAGCAAGAACCGTTCTTACCTACGCATCAAAACCACAACGATAGTTCGTCAAGTTAGTGCTGTTTTAACCTTCACAAGGACCGGGCGTAGCCACACTCGGTTCAACTAAAGTTTGAGAAACTGACACCCGCTAGTCACCTGTGTGCAAAGCACGGCGGTAAAACCAGTCTCGCGTAAGCGTACGCGTAATGTCGGTCTGGGCCGCTTCATCCAACAATACCGCCGAACCAAAGTGTGACATGCTGGTAAGCAGTATGACTTGTATCGCCCACAACTCACTTGTGTTCTACTCGTGCATATAACATCTACGCATAAAACCAGGCTCTGATACCACTGTTGGGGAACGTAGTAATTTCAAAAAATTTCCTACGCACACACAGGATCATGGTGATGCATAGCAACGAGAGGGGAGAGTGTGTCCACGTACCCTCGTAGACCGAAAGCGGAAGCGTTAGCACAACCCGGTTGATGTAGTCGTACGTCTTCACGATCCGACCGATCCAAGTACCGAACGCACGGCACCTCCGAGTTCAGCACACGTTCAACTCGATGATGTCCCGCGAGCTCCGATCCAGCAAAGCTTCACAGGAGAGTTTCGTCAGCATGACGGCGTGATGACGGTGATGATGATGCTACCGATGCAGGGCTTCGCCTAAGCACCGCTACGATATGATCAAGGTGGATTATGGTGGAGGGGGGCACCGCACACGGCTAAGAGATCAATGATCAATTGTTGTGTCTATGGGGTGCCCCCTTGGCCACGTATATAAAGGAGTGGAGGAGGGGAAAGGGCCGGCCTAGCTATGGCGCGCCCTGGAGGAGTCCTACTCCCACTGGGAGTAGGATTCCCCCCCTTCCAAGTAGTAGGAGTAGGAGAGAAGGAAGGCGAAGAGAGAAGAGAAGGAAGGAGGGGGCGCAGCCCCTCCCCCTAGTCCAATTCGGACTAGGCCTTGGGGGGGCGCGCGGCCTGCCTCTCTCTCTCCCCTAAAGCCCAATAAGGCCCATATACTTCTTCCCTGTATTCCCGTAACTCCCCGGTACTCCGAAAAATACCCGAACCACTCGGAACCTTTCCGATGTCTGAATATAGTCATCCAATATATCGATCTTTACGTCTTGACCATTTCGAGACTCCTCGTCATGTCCCCGATCTCATCCGGGACTCTGAACTACCTTCAGTACATCAAAACACATAAACTCATAATACAAATCGTCACAGAACTTTAAGCGTGCGGACCCTACGGGTTCGAGAACTATGTAGACATGACCGAGACACGTCTCCGGTCAATAACCAATAGCGGAACCTGGATGCTCATATTGGTTCCTACATATTCTACGAAGATCTTTATCGGTCAAACCGCATAACAACATACGTTGTTCCCTTTGTCATCGGTATGTTACTTGCCCGAGATTCGATCGTCGGTATCTCAATACCTAGCTCAATCTCGTTACCGGCAAGTCTCTTTATTCGTTCCGTAATACATCATCCCGCAACTAACTCATTAGTTACAATGCTTGCAAGGCTTATAGTGATGTGCATTACCGAGTGGGCCCAGAGATACCTCTCCGACAATCGGAGTGACAAATCCTAATCTCGAAATATGCCAACTCAACAAGTACCTTCGGAGACACCTGTAGAGCACCTTTATAATCACCCAGTTACGTTGTGACGTTTGGTAGCACACAAAGTGTTCCTCCGGTAAATGGGAGTTGCATAATCTCATAGTCATAGGAACATGTATAAGTCATGAAGAAAGCAATAGCAACGTACTAAATGATCAAGTGCTAAGCTAACGGAATGGGTCAAGTCAATCACATCATTCTCCTAATGATGTGATCCCGTTTATCAAATGACAACTCATGTCTATGGTTAGGAAACATAACCATCTTTGATCAACGAGCTAGTCAAGTAGAGGCATACTAGTGACACTCTGTTTGTCTATGTATTCACACATGTATTATGTTTCCGGTTAATACAATTCTAGCATGAATAATAAACATTTATCATGAAATAAGGAAATAAATAATAACTTTATTATTGCCTCTAGGGCATATTTCCTTCACTAATATCCTCCCTCTAATTCTTCGGCGACGATTAGCTCTAGACGGCAAAGCGTTGCCGGATCATGAAGACCGTACGCTTGCAACCAAGTAGAAAGGTCGTGCTTTCGGTCTTCCATTCGAGGGATTGTTCGAGGAAGGTTCACGGGATCATCATCAACGGTTCGTGGGACTCCAAGTACGATCTACACCGACTCATCTACTTCCACTGCACTCCGGAGTCAGTAACAATCATTGATCCAAACCCTTTATGCATCTTCATATTGTTCCAGGGTGTTCGTAGGGCGAATTTTTTTGTTTTCTACTACGTTTCCCAACACCCACCAACCCCCTGCGATGCCACCTCCGCCTCATTGACCATGACTAGTAGCGCCAGCATCCCCTCCAAGTCATTGACCTCGTCCAACTCAACCGCCCGCCGCAGCCGAGAGCGCGCTCATGGCAGCGATGAGCGTCATCCCTGCGAGAAGCCGCAATGCCCTCGTTGCGTTCTCGCGGGCTACGAGAGGGATCCTTAGCAGTAGGGCACCACTGCCTGGGCTAGAGGGACGCTCGCCTCCTAGACAAGACTGACGGAAGGGCCATTGTGACGCTTTGCCGCTGCCTCCTACACCCTGTCACGTCGGTCTCCTTTTACTTTCCCACCATGGCTGGTAGGCGTCTCACATTCATGATCCCGTAGTCGCCCGGTTTTGCTCCCGACTGATGGTGTCCTAGGCTAGGGGGTGCTTGCCCTGTTGGCACCTGGACATATGGGTCGAGCCAAGGACCCCGGTGATGATCAACCAGTGGGTTTGTCGGGCCCAGGAGCACTGCTACTTCTTGAGCTTGCGTTGATTTTTCCCTTGAAGAGGAAAGGGTGATGCAGCAAAGTAGAGATAAGTAATTTCCCTCAGTTAAGAACCAAGGTATCAATCCAGTAGGAGGCACAAGCAAGTCTCCAATATATGCACCTGCACAAGCTAACAAACACTTGCACACAACATGAAAAAGGGGTTGTCAATCCCTTCACGGTCACGAACAAGAGTGAGATCTAATAGAGATAGGTATAAAAGATAAATAAAAGAGCAAAATAAAGTAAATATAAATAAAGTGCAGCAAGGTATTTTTGGTTTATAGATCTGAAAATATATGATGGAAAATAGACCCGGGGGCCATAGGTTTCACTAGAGGCTTCTCTCTCGAAGATAGCATATGGTGGGTAAACAAATTACTGTTGAGCAATTGATAGAAAATCGCATAATTATGAACACATCCAAGGCAATGATCATGAATATAGGCATCACCTCCGTGACAAGTAGACTGACTCCTGCCTGCATCTACTACTATTACTCCACACATCGGCCGACTCCTGCCTGCATCTAGAGTATTAAGTTCATAAGAACAGAGCTAAGTTCATAAGAACAGAGCAACCCTTTAAGTAAGATGACATGATGTAGAGGGATAAACTCAAGCAATATGATATAAACCCCATCTTTTTACCCTTGATGGCAACAATACAATACGTGCCTCGGTACCCCTGTCATTGGGTTAGGACACCGCAAGATTGAACCCAAAACTAAGCACCTCTCCCATTGCAAGAAAAACCAATCTAGTTGGCCAAACCAAACCGATAGTTCGAAGAGAAATACAAAGATATCTTAATAATGCATAAAAGAGTTCAGAGAAGACTGAAATAATATTCATAGATAATCTGATCATAAATCCACAATTCATCGGATCTCAACAAACGCACCGCAAAAGAAGATTACATCGAATAGATCTCCAAGAACATCAACAAGAACATTGTATTGAAGATCAAAGAGAGAGAAGAAGCCATCTAGCTACTAGCTATGGACCCGTAGGTCTATGGTAAACTACTCACACATCATCGGAAGGGCAACAAGGTTGGTGTAGAGGCCCTTCGTGATCGAATGCCCCTCCGGCAGAGTGCCGAAAAAGGCCCCAAGATGGCATCTCACGGGAACAGAAGCTTGCGGTGGTGGAAAAGTATTTTTGGTGTGCCCTCTGGTGTAGGAGGAGTATTTGGGTATTTATAGAACAAAGATTAGGGTTGGAAGGTGATACGTCTCCAACGTATCTATAATTTCTGATTGTTCCATGCTATTATATTATCTGTTTTGGATGTTTTATATGCATTAATATGCTATTTTATATCATTTTTGGGACTAACTTATTAACCTAGAGCCCAGTGCCAGTTTATGTTTTTTTCCTTGTTTTTGAGTTTTACAGAAAAGGAATACCAAACGGAGTCCAAACGGAATAAAACTTTCACGATGATTTTTCTTGGACCAGAAGACACACGTAGGACTTGGAGATGAAGTCAGAGAAGTCCCGAGGAGGCCACAAGCCTCAGGGGCGCGCCCTAGGTGGGGGGGCACCCTGAGGGCTTGTGGGCCCCTCGGAGCTCCTCCAACCCTAATTCTTGGCCTATAAATTCAGAAATATTCCCAAATGACCAGAAGCGTCCACCAAAATACTTTTCCGCCGCCGCAACCTTTTGTACCCGTGAGATCCCATCTTGGGGCCTTTTCCGGCATCCTGAATGGATTTCTGGAAGAAGAGTTGTATATGATGCAACCTGAAGGTTTTATCAATCCAAAGGATGCTAACAAAGTGTGCAAGCTCCAGCGATCCATTTATGGACTGGTGCAAGCATCTCGGAGTTGGAATAAACGTTTTGATAGTGTGATCAAAGCATATGGTTTTATACAGACTTTTGGAGAAGCCTGTATTTACAAGAAAGTGAGTGGGAGCTTTGTAGCATTTCTAATATTATATGTGGATGAGATATTGTTGATTGGAAATGATATAGAATTTCTGGATAGCATAAAAGGATACTTGAATACAAGTTTTTCAATGAAAGACCTCGGTGAAGCTGCTTATATATTGGGCATCAAGATCTATAGAGATAGATCAAGACGCTTAATTGGACTTTCACAAAGCACATACCTTGATAAAGTTTTGAAGAAGTTCAAAATGGATCAAGCAAAGAAAGGGTTCTTGCTTGTGTTGCAAGGTGTGAAGTTGAGTAAGACTCAATGCCCGACCACTACAGAAGATAGAGAGAAAATGAAAGTCATTCCCTATGCCTCAGCCATAGGTTCTATCATGTATGCAATGCTATGTACCAGACCTGATGTGTGCCTTGCTATAAGTTTAGCAGGGAGGTACCAAAGTAATCCAGGAGTGGATCACTGGACATCGGTCAAGAACATCCTAAAATACCTGAAAAGGACTAAGGATATGTTTCTCGTTTATGGAGGTGACAAAGAGCTCGTCGTAAGTGGTTACGTCGATGCAAGTTTTGACACTGATCCGGATGACTCTAAGTCACAAACCGGATACGTATTTATATTGAACGGTGGAGCTGTCAGTTGGTGCAGTTCTAAGCAAAGCGTCGTGGCGGGATCTACGTGTGAAGCGGAGTACATAGCTGCTTCGGAAGCAGCGAATGAAGGAGTCTGGATGAAGGAGTTCATATCCGATCTAGGTGTCATACCTAGTGCATCGGGTCCAATGAAAATCTTTTGTGACAATACTGGAGCAATTGCCTTGGCAAAGGAATCCATATTTCACAAGAGAACCAAACACATCAAGAGACGCTTCAATTCCATCCGCGATCAAGTCAAGGAGGGAGACATAGAGATTTGCAAGATACATACGGATCTGAATGTTGCAGACCCTTTAACTAAGCCTCTCTCACGAGCAAAACATGATCAGCACCAAGACTCCATGGGTGTTAGAATTATTACTGTGTAATCTAGATTATTGACTCTAGTGCAAGTGGGAGACTCAAGGAAATATGCCCTAGAGGCAATAATAAAGTTGTTATTTATATTTCCTTATATCATGATAAATGTTTATTATTCATGCTAGAATTGTATTAACCGTAAACTTAATACATGTGTGAATACATAGACAAACAGAGTGTCACTAGTATGCCTCTACTTGACTAGCTCGTTAATCAAAGATGGTTAAGTTTCCTAGCCATAGACATGAGTTGTCATTTGATGAACAAGATCACATCATTAGAGAATGATGTGATTGACTAGACCCATCCGTTAGCTTAGCACGATGATCGTTTAGTTTGTTGCTATTGCTTTCTTCATGACTTATACATGTTCCTCTGACTATGAGATTATGCAACTCCCGAATACCAGAGGAACACCTTGTCTGCTATCAAATGTCACAACGTAACTGGGTGATTATAAAGATGCTCTACAGGTGTCTTCGATGGTGTTTGTTGAGTTGGCATAGATCGAGATTAGGATTTGTCACTCCGATTGTCGGAGAGGTATCTCTGGGCCCTCTCGGTAATGCACATCATATGAAGCCTTGCAAGCAATGTGACTAATGAGTTAGTTATGAGATGATGCATTACGAAACGAGTAAAGAGACTTGCCGGTAACGAGATTGAACTAGGTATGATGATACCGACGATCGAATCTCGGGCAAGTAACATACCGATGACAAAGGGAACAAGGTATGTTGTTATGTGGTTTGACCGATAAAGATCTTCATAGAATATGTGGGAGCCAATATGAGCATCCAGGTTCCGCTATTGGTTATTGACCGGAGATGAGTCTCAGTCATGTCTACATAGTTCTCGAACCCGTAGGGTCCGCACGCTTAACGTTCGATGACGATCGGTATTATGAGTTTATGTGTTTTGATGTACCGAAGGTAGTTCGGAGTCCCGGATGAGATCACAGACATGACGAGGAGTCTCGAAATGGTCGAGACATAAACATTGATATATTAGACGACAATGTTTGGACATCGGAATGGTTCCAGGTGAGTTCGGGCATTTACCGGAGTACCGGAGGGTTACCGGAACGCCCCGGGGAGTCTATGGGCCTTATTGGGCCTTAGTGGGAGAGAGGAGGAGGCAGCCAAGGTGGGGGCGCGCCCCCCCCCAAGCCCAATCTGAATTGGGGTGGGGGGCCGGCCCCCCTTTCCTTCTCCCTCTCTCCTCCTTCCTTCCTCTCCTACTCCAACTAGGGAAGGGGGAATCCTACTCCCACCGGGAGTAGGACTCCCCCCTTGGGCGCGCCATGAGAGGGCCGGCCCTCCCCTCCTCCACTCCTTTATATACGGAGGAGGGGGGCACCCCATAGACACACAAGTTGATTGTTTAACCGTGTGCGGTGCCCCCTCCACAGATTTCCACCTCGGTCATATTTGTCGTAGTGCTTAGGCGAAGCCCTGCGTCGGTAACTTCATCATCACCGTCACCACACCGTCGTGCTGACGAAACTCTCCCTCGGCCTCAGCTGGATCAAGAGTATGAGGGACGTCACCGAGCTGAACGTGTGCAGATCGCGAAGGTGCCGTGCGTTCGGTACTTGGATCAATTGGATCGTGAAGACGTTTGACTACATCAACCGCGTTACTAAACGCTTCCGCTTTCGGTCTACAAGGGTACATGGACACACTCTCCCCGCTCGTTGCTATGCTTCTCCTAGATAGATCTTGCGTGATCGTAGGATTTTTTTTGAAATACTACGTTCCCCAACAGTAATCCACTGGGTCCTTTCCGTAATGGCGTGGAGAAGGCTGAGTGTGGAAATCCTCCCGTGCTGTCCTGTCTCATCCTCGAGGGGGGCGGTCAGGTACATCAGCGGTTAGTTCATTGTCGAATTCAGGCAGTAAGCGCCTGCGCGGGTAGGATTTAGGCGCAGTACGGCGCCGATCTTCAAGGTCTTTTTTGGCCGAAAGTATTTCAACCCACTTGTCGTTTAGCACATCTTCGTTAGCCTGCAGCTATTGTTGCTTCCGTTTCATGCTTGGGCGGTGGCAACTAGGCACCGCCGGAAGCGCTCCTGCTCGACCGGGTTTTCAGGAACTATGAAGTCTTCGGTTCTAAGGCTCACGTCCTCCTCGGATTCCAGCATGTAGTTATCATCGGCCCCTTCAAAGAGGTTGTCGGGATCCGAGTCCCTGGGATTCCTTCAGGGTCGACGTGGCAATTCGGGGAAGCTTGAAAATCCTCCTCTGGACGCTCTACATCGTTGGCCAGCGTGTCGGCGGTAGCATTGTTTCCGCTGGGTTCCCCGTTGGTACCCCTTCTGCGTCTTCCCCGACGTCTTGGGGGGATTTTGGGGTATCGACCATGTAGACATCAAAGGTTGGTGTTGCAGTGCATTTGCCGGTATTTCTTAACGACGAGGTGTTTCCAGAGAGGCCCTCGACATCTTCATCCATGTCGGTTGCTTCATCATAGTCGATTACATCGGTTAAATCATCGATGGTGGCGACTAGGTGGGTGGTGGGTGGGATGTAAATTTCCCAGTTATCGGCTTTAAGTCTGATCTTGTCGTAAACCGAAGGCTTGTCGTCCGCGATTGACATGCTCTAGATGCGGTCAAGCATCTCGTTTAGGTGAGACAGCTCTTCGGCACTTACGGCCGGGCTATAGGTGGGGCTGACTCGAAGTACGGCCGACGTATAGCTCGGTGTGTTTTTAGCTCAGAGAAGACCCATGGACGGTTCTAGGTCCGGTGCCGGGGTTGACTCTGAATTTGACATAGCTTCATAGGTAGGGGCCGGACTCACATCCGGGGCGGGGGTCGAAGAGAGATCACCTGGGGTCGTGACATCGGGGTTTTCCAGCAATGCCAAAGATCTCGGCCCGACGTTCTCAACGGAGATCGGCCCCGAAGTTGGGATCCCTTTGCCAGAGGATTCCACTCCCTGGATGGGGGTCCAGCTCGTCAGGTTGAGCTCGCCGCGGGCATCCGTGGTGTACTCCAGGCCTCCAAAGGTCACGATCTGACTTGGGGCGTAGTTTTCAACGGAGGCCAGATGGCCAGCCGAGTCGGTGCAAAAGGTCATGCCGCCGAACACAAAAAGTTGGCCGGGGACGTAGACATTCCCACAACCGTTGTCGTAGTTGATCTGCAGCTTCTATCGATCTCACAGCGGAACTCTCAATGAAAGCACCAGTGTCTGTGTAAAAACTGACATACCTCGGGGTAGGGCGTCCCGAGGTGTGGATCTTGGACAGGTGGTAACTAGAACAAGAGAGACAACGTTTACCTAGGTTCAGACCCTCTTAATGGAGGTAAAACCCTATGTCCTGCTCTTGTTATATTGATGGAGATGTTACAATTATAGAGTTGATCTACCTCGAGATCTTCAGATGTGTTCTAACTCTAGGGCTAGGAGAATGAGATTGTATTGATATCCCCCCTACAGGCTAAACCCTTTGGCTTATATACACCCCGAGTAGGGTATTTAGGGTTACAAGGTTGGCATATTGGCATGGATGCATCGGAAGAGGTCTTGGAGTGTATGACAAGTCTTTGGTAGATGTAGTCTTGATCTTCTCCTCAGCGTGCGGCCCCGGAGTCCATCTAACGAAGAATGAGGGCCCTTCGGCCTGACCCGAAGGGCATGGATGGGCTAGGTTGGTACCCCCTAGCCCAGGACACCGTCGGACGACATCCACCATCGTCTAGCCAGACATAGGTGACTACGTCACGGGGATGCAGGAACATGTCAACGAGAAAGAAGAACAATACCGGTAACAAGGAGATCGGTATAGTGAGCATGTGTATGACTCAAGATGACACCGATACATCTCACCTAGGGTTTTGTAAAGTATCATGAAGCAAAGGGAACATCACATGATAACCAAAGGTTCACTCGAATGTCATCCGTGTAATCATAGGATCAATATGGACATCCACAGTTTTGCTATTGATCATTGAACGAAGGGGTTTCGTTCATGTCTGTGTTTTACTGAACCTACGGGGTCATAAGCTAAAGGTAATCACGATCTGCTAAGTGTTAGTAGGACGAGAGTATCAAGGATTTATTTGCAGAATTGTTTGATTAATATTCGAAATAGTTTCGAGAGGAACCGGAAGCGTTTCAGAGTCATCGGTGAAGGAAATACACCCTAGAGGCAATAATAAAGTTGTTATTTTATATTTCCTTACATCATGATAAATGTTTATTATTCATGCTAGAATTGTATTAACCTAAAACTTGATACATGTGTGAATACATAGACAAAACACCGAGTCCCTAGTAAGCCTCTACTAGACTAGCTCGTTGATCAAAGATGGTTAAGTTTCCTAACCATAGACATGTGTTGTCATTTGATGAACGGGACCACATCATTAGGAGAATGATGTGATGGACAAGACCCATCCGTTAGCTTAGCATAATGATCGTTAAGTTTTATTGCTATTGCTTTCTTCATGACTTATACATATTCCTTTGACTATGAGATTATGCAACTCCCGAATACCGGAGGAACACCTTGTGTGCTATCAAACGACACAATGTAACTGGGTGATTATAAATATGCTCTACAGGTGTCTCTGAAGGTGTTTGTTGGGTTGGCATAGATCAAGATTAGGATTTGTCACTCCGAGTATCGGAGAGGTATCTCTGGGCCCTCTCGGTAATGCACATCATGATAAGCCTTGCAAGCAATGTGACTAATGAGTTAGTTACGGGATGATGCATTACGGAATGAGTAAAGAGACTTGCCGGTAACGAGATTGAACTAGGTATGGAGATACCGACGATCGAATCTCGGGCAAGTAACATACCGATGACAAAGGGAATGACGTATGTTGTCATTGCGGTTTGACCAATAAAGATCTTCGTAGAATATGTAGGAACCAATATGAGCATCCAGGTACCACTGTTGGTTATTGATCGGAGATATGTCTCGGTCATGTCTACATAGTTCTCGAACCCGTAGGGTCCGCACGCTTAACGTTCGATGACGATTTGTTATATGAGTTATGTGTTTTGGGGACCGAAGATTGTTCGGAGTCCCGGATGAGATCACGGACATGACGAGGACTCTCGAAAGTGGTCGAGAGGTAAAGATTGATATATTGGACGATAGTATTCGGACACCAGAAGTGTTTCGGAATGTATCGGGTACGTATCGGAGTACCGGGGGGGTTACCGGAACCCCCGGGGGAAGATATGGGCCATAGGAGGGAGGCACACACCAGCCCACAAAGGGGTGGCGCGCCCCCCCACAGGGGAGGAGGCCGAATAGGATAGGAGAGGGGGCTGCGCCCCTTTCCTTCTCCTTCTATCTCTCTTTCCCCATTTCCCGCTCCGGTAAAAGGAAAGGGGGGGGGGGGGGGCGAATCCTACTATGAGCCCAAGTGGGACACCTCCCACTGGGGCGCCCCTAGGGCCGGCCTCCTCCCCTCCCTCCTTTATATACGGGGGGGTGGGGGCGCCTCCAAGGACACACCAATTGTTCTTAGCCGTGTGCGGCGCCCCCTCCACTGTTTACTCCTTCGGTCATATTGTCGTAGTGCTTAGGCGAAGCCCTGCACGGATCACTTCACCATCACCGTCACCACGCCGTCGTGCTGACGAAACTCTCCCTCGACACTTTGCTGGATTAGGAGTTCGAGGGACGTCATCAAGCTAAACGTGTGCAGAACTCGGAGGTGCCGTACGTTCGGTGCTTGATCGGTTGAATCGAGAAGACGTTCGACTACATCAACCGCGTTAAGCTAACGCTTCCACTTTCGGTCTATGAGGGTACGTGGACACACTCTCCCCCTCTCGTTGCTATGCATCTCCTAGATAGATCTTGCGTGAGCGTAGAATTTTTTTGAAATTGCATGCTACGTTCCCCAACAGTGGTATCAGAGCCAGGTCTATGCGTAGATGATATGCACGAGTAGAACACAAAGAATTGTGGGCGATGATAGTCATACTGCTTACCACCAACGTCTTATTTTGATTCAGCGGTATTGTTGGATGAAGCGGACCGGACCAACCTTACATGACCGCGTTCATGAGACCGGTTCCAACCTTACATGACCGCGTTCATGAAACATCGTTGTGGTTTTGATGCGTAGGTAAGAACGGTTCTTACTAGAAGCCCGTAGCAGCCACGTAAAACTTGCAACAACAAAGTAGAGGACGTCTAACTTGTTTGCACGGCATGTTGTGATGTGATATGGTCAAGACATGATGTGATATACGTTATTGTATGAGATGATCATGTTTTGTAAAAGTTATCGACAACTGGCAGGAGCCTTATGGTTGTCGCTTTATTGTATGAAATGCAATCACCATGTAATTGCTTTACTTTGTCACTATGCGTTAGCAATAATTGTAGAAGCAATAGTTGGCGAGACGACAATGACGCTACGATGAAGATCAAGGTGTCATGCCGGTGACGATGGAGATCATGACGGTGCTTTGGAGATGGAGATCAAAGGCACAAGATGATGATGGCCATATCATGTCACATATTTTGATTGCATGTGATGTTTATCTTTTATGCATCTTATTTTGCTTAGTACGGCAGTAGCATTATAAGATGATCCCTCGCTAAAATTTCAAGGTATAAGTGTTCTCCCTGAGTATGCACCATTGCGATAGTTCGTTGTGTTGAGACACCACGTGATGATCGGGTGTGATAGACTCTATGTTCAAATACAACGGGTGCAAGACAGTTTTGCACATGCGGAATACTCAGGTTAAACTTGACGAGCCTAGCATGTATAGACATGGCCTCGGAACACTGGAGACCGAAAGGTCGAACGTGAATCATATAGTAGATATGATCAACATAGAGATGTTCACCATTGATGACTACTCCACCTCACGTGATGATCGGACATGGTTTAGTTGATTTGGATCATGTATCATTTAGATGACTTGAGGGATGTCTATCTAAGTGGGAGTTCTTAAGTAATTTGATTAATTGAACTTAATTTATCATGAACTTAGTCCTGATAGTATTTGCATATCTATGTTATAGGTCAATAGCTCGCGTATAGCTCCCCTGTTTTATTTTGATATGTTCCTAGAGAAAACTAAGTTGAAAGATGATAGTAGCAATGATGCGGACTTGATCCGTGATCTGAGGATTATCCTCACTACTGCATAGAAGAATTATGTCCTTGATGCACCACTATGTGACAGACCTATTGCAGGAGCAGATGCAGACATTATGAACGTTTGGCAAAGCTCTATATGATGACTACTTGATAGTTTAGTGCACCATGCTTTACGGCTTAGAACCGGGACTTCAAAAATGTTTTGAACGCCACAGAGCATATGAGATGTTCCAACAGCTGAAATTGGTATTTCAGACTCATGCCCGTGTCAAGAGTTATGAGACCTCTGACAAGTACTTTGCCTACAAGATGGAGGAGAATAGCTCAACAAGTGAGCATGTGTTCAAAATGTCTGAGTACTACAATCGCTTGAATCAAGTGGGAGTTAATCTTCCAGATAAGATAGTGATTGATAAAATTCTCTAGTCACTATCACTAAGCTACTAGAACTTCGTGATGAACTATAATATGCAAGGGATGACGAAAACGATTCTCAAGCTCTTCGCGATGCTAAAATCGGCGAAGGTAGAAATCAAGAAAGAGCATCAAGTGTTGATGGTTAACAAGATCACTAGTTTCAAGAAAAAAGGCAAGGGAAAGAAAGGGAACTTCAAGAAGAATGGCAAGCAAGTTGTCACTCCCGTGAAGAAGCCCAAAGCTGGACCTAAGCCTGAAACTGAGTGCTTCTACTGCAAAGGAAATGGTCACTGGAAGCGCAAGTGCCCCAAATACTTGGCGGATAAGAAGGATGGCAAAGTGAACAAAGGTATATTTGATATACATGTTATTGATGTGTATTTTGCTAGTGTTCATAGTAGCCCCTGGGTATTTGATACCGGTTCAGTTGCTGACATTAGTAACTCGAAACAGGAGTTGAAAAATGAACAGAGACTAGTTAATGACGAGGTAACGATGTGTGTTGGAAGTGATTCCAAGGTTGATAAGATCACCATCGCACACTCCCTCTACCTTCGGGATTAGTGTGGACCTAAATAAATAAATATTATTTGGTGTTTGCGTTGAGCATGAATATGATTGGATCATGTTTATTGCGATGCGGTTATTCATTTAAGTCAGAGAATAATTGTTGTTCTGTTTACATGAATAAAACCTTCTATGGTCATACACTCAATGTAAATGGTTTATTGAATCTCGATCGTAGTGATACACATATTCATAATATTGATGCCAAAAGATGCAAAGTTGATAATGATAGTGCAACATATTTGTGGCACTGCCGTTTAGGTCATATTGGTATAAAGCGCATGAAGAAACTCCATGCAGATGGGCTTTTGGAATCACTTGATTATGAATCATTTGGTACTTGCGAACCATGCCTCATGGGCAAGATGACTAAAACTCCGTTCTCCGGAACAATGGAGCGAGCTAATGACTTATTGGAAATAATACATACTGATGTATGCGGTCCGATGAGTGTTGAGGCATGCGGCGGGTATCGTTATTTTCTGACCTTCACAGATGATTTGAGCAGATATGGGTATATCTACTTGATGAAACACAAGTCTGAAACATTTGAAAAGTTCAAAGAATTTCAGAGTGATGTGTAGAATCATCGTAACAAGAAAATAAAGTTTCTACTATCTGATCGCGGAGGCGAATATTTGAGTTACGAGTTTGGCCTTCATTTAAAACAATGTGGAATAGTTTCACAACTCACACCACCTGGAACACCACAGCATAATGGTGTGTCCAAACGTCGTAACCGTACTTTATTAGATATGGTGTGATCTATGATGTCTCTTACCGATTTACCACTATCATTTTGGGGTTATGCATTAGAGACAGCTACATTCACGTTAAATAGGGCACCGTCTAAATCCGTTGAGACAACACCGTATGAACTATGGTTTGGCAAGAAACCTAAGCTGTCGTTTCTTAAAGTTTGGGGTTGCGATGCTTATGTGAAAAAGCTTCAGCCTGATAAGCTCGAACCCAAATCGGAGAAGTGCGTCTTCATAGGATACCCAAAAGAGACTGTTGGGTACACCTTCTATCACATATCCGAAGGCAAGATATTTGTTGCTAAGAATGGATCCTTTCTAGAGAAGGAGTTTCTCTCGAAAGAAGTGAGTGGGAGGAAAGTAGAACTTGATGAGGTAATTGTACCTTCTCTCAAATTGGAGAATAGCTCATCACAGAAAACAGTTCCCGTGATGCCTACACCAATTAGTGAGGAAGCTAATGATGATGATCATGAAACTTCGGATCAAGTTACTACAGAACTTCGTAGGTCAACTAGAACACGATCCACACCAGAGTGGTACGGGAATCCTGTACTGGAAGTCATGTTACTAGACCAAGGCGAACCTACAAACTATGAAGAAGCTGTGATGAGCCCAGATTCCGACAGATGGTTTGAGGCCATGAAATCTGAGATAGGATCCATGCATGAGAACAAAGTGTGGACTTTGGTGGATTTGCCCGATGATCGGCAAGCCATAGAAAATAAATGGATCTTCAAGAGGAAGACGAACACTGATGGTAGTGTTACTATCTACAAAGCTCGACTTGTCGCAAAAGGTTTTCGACAAAGTTCAAGGTGTTGACTATGATGAGATTTTCTCACTCATAGCGATGCTTAAGTCTGTCCGAATCATGTTAGCAATTGCCGCATTTTATGAAATCTGGCAAATGGATGTCAAAACTGCATTCCTTAATGGATTTCTTAAAAAAGAGTTGTATATGATGCAACCAAAAGGTTTTGTCAATCCTAAAGGTGCTAACAAAGTATGCAAGCTCCAGCGATCCATCTATGGACTGGTGCAAGTGTAACACCCCCAGTGGTTAACTACAGTAATCACCCTTTTTGATTATGCCATGTCATCATGTTTAACAGTGCATGATCATCATTTGCATCATAATGCATTTCAACTTCTAACTCAAATTCAAATTAAATTAAAGTGGAAAATAAAAGTTGTTCAAACTGGAAAACTAAAATGTGCATCTTGTTGCAAATATTCCCCTAGCATTTATAAAAATGATTGCAACATTTGTTGGAATTGTAAAAGGACTCGAACAACAAGGAACAACAGCAACATAACACTGTTTAATCCTTTTTCAATTTAAATAAAATCCAAACAAAAAGATATGGACCCCAAACCAATTTCTAGCAGTGACAAATAATACACTGTAAATAATGGAGCAAGTCTCATATTTTACAAAAGTCTTTTGGACTAAAAATAAAAGACAAAACAGAAAAAGGAATAAAGAAAAACAGAAAAAGAAAAAAAAAAGGAAAACCTCCCCTTCCCCCCCCGACTGGGCCAGGCCCAGCCAGCCACCCACACAGGCCAACCCCAACCGGCCCACCCACTCTCCCTTAACCCCCTCCCCACCGTAACCTAGCCCAACCCCCCTCCGATTCCCCCCCTCACCTCTCCCCTCTCTGTTCCTTCTCGCCCGTGCGAGCTCGCCGACGCGCCGCCATCGATCCGCGCCCACTGCCTCCCCGAGCCCCGCGAAGGCGCCCAGGAGCTGCCGCTCGACGTCCTCGACTCCTCGCCAACGCACGCGAGCAGAGGCCTCCCCAAGCCATCGCCATGTCCATTTCCCCCGACTCTGCCGCGGGATCACCGCCGTCGCCTCCCGATCCCGTCGCCGTACTGCCTCGCCCGCTCTCCACGACGGTCGCCGTCGAGCCTCGCCGCCCCGTACGCTTTCAACGTGGGTGAGGGCCCCGTCCTCCTTCCCCGTCGCCCCCCCCATTTGCCACCGTCGCCGCGTCCGTGGACGCGCTCACCGCGCAGCGCCAGCGCGGCCTGGCCCACGCGCGCGCTCGGTGCGTTCGCCGCTCGCTACTGCGCCGGCCACGCCCGCCAGCAGCCGCCGCGGCCGGCTGTCCTCGCACGCCGCTCGCCCATCCCGCGGTTCCGCCCGCAGACAGCAGCCGCCTCTCCGCCGGTGCTGCACGGCGACCGCCCTCACGAGGCCGAGCCAGGCCGCCGCGGTCGCCCCCGGCCTCTGCTCGCTCGCGGGCATGCCGGCCGCGTGACCGGCCGCGCCCGGTACCGCGCCCGTCTGGCGAGGGGCCACTGACCAAGGGCCCAATGCCCCTGTGTCAATGACAGACGGGGCCCACGGCCCAGAACGAATTAAAAAATAATAATATAAAAATAAAAATAATTAAACTAATTATTAATTAATTAGTTAATTAATCCTGATTAGGTTAATAATTAAGTAGTTAGTGTTAATAAACAGTAATTTAATTGTATCACTATTAACCTAACAGCCTATGACAGGTGGGACCCACTGGTCCTGACGTCATGTGAGTCAGATGACATGTTTCGGATAATGTTAATTTAATAATAATTAATTTCCAGAAATTAATAAAAACTTTAGAAAATCATATAAAATAATCGTAGCTCAGATGAAAATACTTTGTACATGAAAGTTGCTCAGAACGACGAGACGAATCTGAATACGCGGTCCGTTCGCCCGCCACGCGTCCCTAACTATCCGAACTTGCAACCGTTCCCCTCTTATCTCTGTCCGACAATTCCAAAGACCCGGGAAATATCGTCAGATATTCTCCCGCTCCGTTTGTTACGTGTGACTGCGTGTAGACTACCCCTAGCACCGTGTATCGTATTTGTCATGCTCATGTTTGTATATATTATACTGTTTCCTCCCCCTCTTCTCTCTCGATAGCCCCGACCCTGACATCGTCCCCGAGACCGACGCAGCTCCGGATCCCGAAGACACCATAGACGACCTTGCCCTTGCCGCCGAGCAACCAGGCAAGCCCCTCCCTTGAGCATACCGATATCGCCCATTCTAAATTTCTCATGCTTGCATTAGAATTACTGCTGCTGCTTGCTTTACCTATTCTGATGCATAGCCTGTTCATTGTAACCTACTGTGATA
>CM022300.1:466222328-466287328 GCA_011799875.1 Thinopyrum elongatum
TGGGCCCAGAGATACCTCTCCGACAATCGGAGTGACAAATCCTAATCTTGAAATACGCCAACTCAACAAGTACCTTCGGAGACACCTGTAGAGCACCTTTATAATCACCCATTTATGTTGTGACGTTTGGTAGCACACAAAGTGTTCCTCCGGTAAACGGGAGTTGCATAATCTCATAGTCATAGGAACATGTATAAGTCATGAAGAAAGCAATAGCAACGTACTAAACAATCAAGTGCTAAGCTAACGGAATGGGTCAAGTCAATCACATCATTCTCCTGATGATGTGATCCCGTTTATCAAATGACAACTCATGTCTATGGTTAGGAAACATAACCATCTTTGATCAACGAGCTAGTCAAGTAGAGGCATACTAGTGACACTCTGTTTGTCTATGTATTCACACATGTATTATGTTTCCGGTTAATACAATTCTAGCATGAATAATAAACATTTATCATGAAATAAGGAAATAAATAATAACTTTATTATTGCCTCTAGGGCATATTTCCTTCAGTCTCCCACTTGCACTAGAGTCAATAATCTAGTTCACATCGCCATGTGATTTAACACCAACAGTTCACATCACCATGTGATTAATATCCATAGTTCACATTGTCATGTGACCAACACCCAAAGGGTTTACTAGAGTTAATAATCTAGTTCACATCGCCATGTGATTAACACCCAAAGAGTACTAAGGTGTGATCATGTTTTGCTTATGAGAGAAGTTTAGTCAATGGGTCTGCCAAATTCAGATCCGTATGTATTTTGCAAATTTCTATGTCAACAATGCTCCGCACGAAGCTACTCTAGCTAATTGCTCCCACTTTCAATATGTATCCAGATTGAGACTTAGAGTCATCTGGATCAGTGTCAAAACTTGTATCGACGTGACCCTTTACGACGAACCTTTTGGCACCTCCATAATCGAGAAACATATCCTTATTCCACTAAGGATAATTTTGAACGCTGTCCAGTGATCTACTCCTAGATCACTATTGTACTCCCTTGCCAAACTCAATGTAGGGTATACAATAGATCTGTTACATAGCATAGCATACTTTATAGAACCTATGGCTGAGGCATAGGGAATGACTTTTCATTCTCTTTCGATTTTCTGCCGTGGTCGGGTTTTGAGTCTTCACTCAACTTCACACCTTAAAACACAGGCAAGAACTCCTTCTTTGACTGTTCCATTTTGAACTACTTCAAAAACTTTGTCAAGGTATGTACTCATTGAAAAATCTTATCAAGCGTCTTGATCTATCTCTATAGATCTTGATGCTCAATATGTAAGCAGCTTCACCGAGGTCTTTCTTTGAAAAACTGCTTTCAAATACTCCTTTATGCTTTCCAGAAAATTCTACATTATTTCCGATCAACAATATGTCATTCACATATACTTATTAGAAATGTTGTAGTGCTCCCACTCACTTTCTTGTAAATACAGGCTTCACCGCAAGTCTGTATAAAACTATATGCTTTGATCAACTCATCAAAGCGTATATTCCAACTCCGAGATGCTTGTACCAGTCCATAGATGGATCGCTGGAGCTTGCACACTTTGTTAGCATCCTTTGGATTGATAAAACCTTCAGGTTGCATCATATACAACTCTTCTTCCAGAAATCCATTCAGGAATGTAGTCTTTATATCCATTTGCCAAATTTCATAATCGTAAAATGTGGCAATTGCTAACATGATTCGGACGGACTTAAGCATAGCTACGGGTGAGAAAGTTTCATCGTAGTCAACTCCTTGAACTTTGTCAACAACCTTTTTCGACAAGTCTAGCTTTGTAGATAGTAACACTACTATCAGTGTCCGTCTTCCTCTTGAAGATCCATTTATTTTCTATGGCTTGACGATCATCAGGCAAGTCAACCAAAGTCCATACTTTGTTCTCATACATGGATCCCATCCCAGATTTCATGGCCTCAAGCCATTTCGCGGAATCTGGGCTCATCATCGCTTCCTCATAGTTCGTAGGTTCGTCATGGTCTAGTAACATGTCTTCCAGAACAGGATTACCGTACCACTCTGGAGCGGAACGTACTCTGTTTGACCTATGAGGTTCTGTAGTAACTTGATCTGAAGTTTCATGATCATCATCATTAGCTTCCTCACTAATTGGTGTAGGCATCACTGGAACTGATTTCTGTGATGAACTACTTTCCAATTCAAGAGAAGGTACCACTACCTCATCAAGTTCTACTTTCCTCCCACTCACTTCTTTTGAGAGAAACTCCTTCTCTAGAAAGGATCCATTCTTAGCAACAAATATCTTGCCTTCGGATCTGTGATAGAAGGTGTACCAAACAGTTTCTTTTGGGTATCCTATGAAGACGCACTTCTCCGATTTGGGTTCGAGCTTATCAGGCTGAAGCTTTTTCACATAAGCATCGCAGCCCCAAACTTTAAGAAACGACAGCTTAGGTTTCTTGCCAAACCACAGTTCATACGGTGTCGTCTCAACGGATTTAGATGGTGCCCTATTAAACGTGAATGCAGCTGTCTCAAATGCATAACCCCAAAACAATAGTGGTAAATCGGTAAGAGACATCATAGATCGCACCATATCTAATAAAGTATGGTTACGACGTTCGGACACACCATTACGCTGTGGTGTTCCAGGTGGCATGAGTTGCGAAACTATTCCACATTTTAAATGAAGACCAAACTCGTAACTCAAATATTTGCCTCCGCGATCAGATCGTAGAAACTTTATTTTATTGTTACGATGATTTTCTACTTCACTCTGAAATTCTTTGAACTTTTCAAACGTTTCAGACTTGTGTTTCATTAAGTAGATATACCCATATCTGCTCAAATCATCTGTGAAGGTCAGAAAATAACGATACCTGCCGCGAGCCTCAATACTCATCGGACCGCATACATCGGTATGTATTATTTCCAATAAGTCCGTAGCTCGCTCCATTGTTCCGGAGAACGGAGTTTTAGTCATCTTGCCCATGAGGCATGGTTCACAAGCATCAAATGATTCATAATCAAGTGATTCCAAAAGTCCATCAGTATGGAGTTTCTTCATGCGCTTTACACCAATATGACCTAAACGGCAGTGCCACAAATAAGTTGCACTATCATTACTAACTTTGCATCTTTTGGCTTCAATATTATGAATATGTGTATCACTACGATCGAGATTCAATAAACCATTTACATTGGGTGTATGACCATAGAAGGTTTTTATTCATGTAAACAGAACAACAATTATTCTCTAACTTAAATGAATAACCGTATTGCAATAAACATGATCCAATCATATTCATGCTCAACGCAAACACCAAATAACATTTATTTTGCAATAAACATGATCCAATCATATTCATGCTCAACGCAAACACCAAATAACATTTATTTAGGTTCAACACTAATCCCGAAAATAGAGGGAGTGTGCGATGGTGATCTTATCAACCTTGGAATCACTTCCAACACACATCGTCACCTCGTCATTAACTAGTCTTTGTTCATTTTGCAACTCCTGTTTCGAGTTACTAATGTTAGCAACTGAACCAGTATCAAATACCCAGGGGCTACTATGAACACTAGTAAAATACACATCAATAACATGTATATCAAATATACTTTTGTTCACTTTGCCATCCTTCTTATCCGCCAAATACTTGGGGCAGTTCCACTTCCAGTGACCAGTCCCTTTGCAGTAGAAGCACTCAGTTTCAGGCTTAGGTCCAGACTTGGGCTTCTTCCCGGGAGTAGCAACTTGCTTGCTATTCTTCTTGAAGTTCCCCTTCTTTCCTTTGCCCTTTTCTTGAAACTAGTGGTCTTGTTAACCATCAACACTTGATGCTCTTTCTTGATTTCTACCTTCGTTGATTTCAGCATCATGAAGAGCTCGGGAATCGTTTTTGTCATCCCTTGCATATTATAGTTCATCACGAAGTTCCAGTAACTTGGTGATAGTGACTAGAGAATTCTGTCAATTACTATCTTATCCGGAAGATCAACTCCCACTTGATTCAAGCAACTGTAGTACTCAGACATTCTGAGCACATGCTCACTGATTGAGCTATTCTCCTCCATCTTGTAGGCAAAGTACTTGTCAGAGGTCTCATACCTCTCGACACGGGCATGAGTCTGAAATACCAATTTCATCTCTTTGGAACATCTCATATGCTCCGTGGCGTTCAAAACATTTTTGAAGTCCCGATTCTAAGCCGTAAATCATGGCGCACTAAACTATCAAGTAGTCATCACATCGAGCTTGCTAAACGTTCATAACATTTGCATCTGCTCCTGCAATAGGTCTGTCACCTAGCGGTGCATCAAGGACATAATTCTTCTGTGCAGCAATGAGGATAATCCTCAGATCACGGAACCAGTCCGCATCATTGCTACTATCATCTTTCAACTTAGTTTTCTCTAGGAACATATCAAAAATAAAACAGGGGAGCTATACGCGAGCTATTGATCTACAACATAATTTGCAAATACTACCAGGACTAAGTTCATGATAAATTAAAGTTCAATTAATCATATTACTCATGAACTCCCACTTTGATAGACATCTCTCTAATCATCTAAGTGATCACGTGATCCAAATCAACTAAACCATAACCGATCATCACGTGAAATGGAGTAGTTTTCAATGGTGAACATCACTATGTTGCTCATATCTACTATATGATTCACGCTCGACCTTTCGGTCTTAGTGTTCCGAGGCCATATCTGCATATGCTAGGCTCGTCAAGTTTAACCCGAGTATTCTGCGTGTGCAAAACTGGCTTGCACCCGTTGTAGATGAACGTTTAGCTTATCACACCTGATCATCACGTGGTGTCTCGGCACGACGAACTTTGGCAATGGTGCATACTCAGGGAGAACACTTTTACCTTGAAATTTAGTGAGAGATCATCTTATAATGCTACCGTCAAACAAAGCAAAATAAGATGCATAAAGGATAAACATCACATGCAATCAATATAAGTGATATGATATGGCCATCATCATCTTGTGCTTGTGATCTCCATCTCCGAAGCACCGTCATGATCACCATCGTCACTGGCGCGACACCTTGATCTCCATCGTAGCATCATTGTCGTCTCGCCAACTATTGCTTCTACGACTATCGCTACCGCTTAGTGATAAAGTAAAGCAATTACAGGGCGATTGCATTGCATACAATAAAGCGACAACCATATGGCTCCTGCCAGTTGCCGATAACTCAGTTACAAAACATGGTCATCTCATACAATAAAATATAGCATCATGTCTTGACCATATCACATCACAACATGCCCTGCAAAAACAAGTTAGACGTCCTCTACTTTGTTGTTGCAAGTTTTACGTGGCTGCTACGGGCTGAGCAAGAACCGTTCTTACCTACGCATCAAAACCACAACGATAGTTCGTCAAGTTAGTGCTGTTTTAACCTTCACAAGGACCGGGCGTAGCCACACTCGGTTCAACTAAAGTTTGAGAAACTGACACCCGCTAGTCACCTGTGTGCAAAGCACGGCGGTAAAACCAGTCTCGCGTAAGCGTACGCGTAATGTCGGTCTGGGCCGCTTCATCCAACAATACCGCCGAACCAAAGTGTGACATGCTGGTAAGCAGTATGACTTGTATCGCCCACAACTCACTTGTGTTCTACTCGTGCATATAACATCTACGCATAAAACCAGGCTCTGATACCACTGTTGGGGAACGTAGTAATTTCAAAAAATTTCCTACGCACACACAGGATCATGGTGATGCATAGCAACGAGAGGGGAGAGTGTGTCCACGTACCCTCGTAGACCGAAAGCGGAAGCGTTAGCACAACGCGGTTGATGTAGTCGTACGTCTTCACGATCCGACCGATCCAAGTACCGAACGCACGGCACCTCCGAGTTCAGCACACGTTCAACTCGATGATGTCCCGCGAGCTCCGATCCAGCAAAGCTTCACAGGAGAGTTTCGTCAGCATGACGGCGTGATGACGGTGATGATGATGCTACCGATGCAGGGCTTCGCCTAAGCACCGCTACGATATGATCAAGGTGGATTATGGTGGAGGGGGGCACCGCACACGGCTAAGAGATCAATGATCAATTGTTGTGTCTATGGGGTGCCCCCTTGGCCACGTATATAAAGGAGTGGAGGAGGGGAAAGGGCCGGCCTAGCTATGGCGCGCCCTGGAGGAGTCCTACTCCCACTGGGAGTAGGATTCCCCCCCTTCCAAGTAGTAGGAGTAGGAGAGAAGGAAGGCGAAGAGAGAAGAGAAGGAAGGAGGGGGCGCAGCCCCTCCCCCTAGTCCAATTCGGACTAGGCCTTGGGGGGGCGCGCGGCCTGCCTCTCTCTCTCCCCTAAAGCCCAATAAGGCCCATATACTTCTTCCCTGTATTCCCGTAACTCCCCGGTACTCCGAAAAATACCCGAACCACTCGGAACCTTTCCGATGTCTGAATATAGTCATCCAATATATCGATCTTTACGTCTTGACCATTTCGAGACTCCTCGTCATGTCCCCGATCTCATCCGGGACTCTGAACTACCTTCAGTACATCAAAACACATAAACTCATAATACAAATCGTCACAGAACTTTAAGCGTGCGGACCCTACGGGTTCGAGAACTATGTAGACATGACCGAGACACGTCTCCGGTCAATAACCAATAGCGGAACCTGGATGCTCATATTGGTTCCTACATATTCTACGAAGATCTTTATCGGTCAAACCGCATAACAACATACGTTGTTCCCTTTGTCATCGGTATGTTACTTGCCCGAGATTCGATCGTCGGTATCTCAATACCTAGCTCAATCTCGTTACCGGCAAGTCTCTTTATTCGTTCCGTAATACATCATCCCGCAACTAACTCATTAGTTACAATGCTTGCAAGGCTTATAGTGATGTGCATTACCGAGTGGGCCCAGAGATACCTCTCCGACAATCGGAGTGACAAATCCTAATCTCGAAATATGCCAACTCAACAAGTACCTTCGGAGACACCTGTAGAGCACCTTTATAATCACCCAGTTACGTTGTGATGTTTGGTAGCACACAAAGTGTTCCTCCGGTAAATGGGAGTTGCATAATCTCATAGTCATAGGAACATGTATAAGTCATGAAGAAAGCAATAGCAACGTACTAAATGATCAAGTGCTAAGCTAACGGAATGGGTCAAGTCAATCACATCATTCTCCTAATGATGTGATCCCGTTTATCAAATGACAACTCATGTCTATGGTTAGGAAACATAACCATCTTTGATCAACGAGCTAGTCAAGTAGAGGCATACTAGTGACACTCTGTTTGTCTATGTATTCACACATGTATTATGTTTCCGGTTAATACAATTCTAGCATGAATAATAAACATTTATCATGAAATAAGGAAATAAATAATAACTTTATTATTGCCTCTAGGGCATATTTCCTTCACTAATATCCTCCCTCTAATTCTTCGGCGACGATTAGCTCTAGACGGCAAAGCGTTGCCGGATCATGAAGACCGTACGCTTGCAACCAAGTAGAAAGGTCGTGCTTTCGGTCTTCCATTCGAGGGATTGTTCGAGGAAGGTTCACGGGATCATCATCAACGGTTCGTGGGACTCCAAGTACGATCTACACCGACTCATCTACTTCCACTGCACTCCGGAGTCAGTAACAATCATTGATCCAAACCCTTTATGCATCTTCATATTGTTCCAGGGTGTTCGTAGGGCGAATTTTTTTGTTTTCTACTACGTTTCCCAACACCCACCAACCCCCTGCGATGCCACCTCCGCCTCATTGACCATGACCAGTAGCGCCAGCATCCCCTCCAAGTCATTGACCTCGTCCAACTCAACCGCCCGCCGCAGCCGAGAGCGCGCTCATGGCAGCGATGAGCGTCATCCCTGCGAGAAGCCGCAATGCCCTCGTTGCGTTCTCGCGGGCTACGAGAGGGATCCTTAGCAGTAGGGCACCACTGCCTGGGCTAGAGGGACGCTCGCCTCCTAGACAAGACTGACGGAAGGGCCATTGTGACGCTTTGCCGCTGCCTCCTACACCCTGTCACGTCGGTCTCCTTTTACTTTCCCACCATGGCTGGTAGGCGTCTCACATTCATGATCCCGTAGTCGCCCGGTTTTGCTCCCGACTGATGGTGTCCTAGGCTAGGGGGTGCTTGCCCTGTTGGCACCTGGACATATGGGTCGAGCCAAGGACCCCGGTGATGATCAACCAGTGGGTTTGTCGGGCCCAGGAGCACTGCTACTTCTTGAGCTTGCGTTGATTTTTCCCTTGAAGAGGAAAGGGTGATGCAGCAAAGTAGAGATAAGTATTTCCCTCAGTTAAGAACCAAGGTATCAATCCAGTAGGAGGCACAAGCAAGTCTCCAATATATGCACCTGCACAAGCTAACAAACACTTGCACACAACATGAAAAAGGGGTTGTCAATCCCTTCACGGTCACGAACAAGAGTGAGATCTAATAGAGATAGGTATAAAAGATAAATAAAAGAGCAAAATAAAGTAAATATAAATAAAGTGCAGCAAGGTATTTTTGGTTTATAGATCTGAAAATATATGATGGAAAATAGACCCGGGGGCCATAGGTTTCACTAGAGGCTTCTCTCTCGAAGATAGCATATGGTGGGTAAACAAATTACTGTTGAGCAATTGATAGAAAATCGCATAATTATGAACACATCCAAGGCAATGATCATGAATATAGGCATCACCTCCGTGACAAGTAGACTGACTCCTGCCTGCATCTACTACTATTACTCCACACATCGGCCGACTCCTGCCTGCATCTAGAGTATTAAGTTCATAAGAACAGAGCTAAGTTCATAAGAACAGAGCAACCCTTTAAGTAAGATGACATGATGTAGAGGGATAAACTCAAGCAATATGATATAAACCCCATCTTTTTACCCTTGATGGCAACAATACAATACGTGCCTCGGTACCCCTGTCATTGGGTTAGGACACCGCAAGATTGAACCCAAAACTAAGCACCTCTCCCATTGCAAGAAAAACCAATCTAGTTGGCCAAACCAAACCGATAGTTCGAAGAGAAATACAAAGATATCTTAATAATGCATAAAAGAGTTCAGAGAAGACTGAAATAATATTCATAGATAATCTGGTCATAAATCCACAATTCATCGGATCTCAACAAACGCACCGCAAAAGAAGATTACATCGAATAGATCTCCAAGAACATCAACAAGAACATTGTATTGAAGATCAAAGAGAGAGAAGAAGCCATCTAGCTACTAGCTATGGACCCGTAGGTCTATGGTAAACTACTCACACATCATCGGAAGGGCAACAAGGTTGGTGTAGAGGCCCTTCGTGATCGAATGCCCCTCCGGCAGAGTGCCGAAAAAGGCCCCAAGATGGCATCTCACGGGAACAGAAGCTTGCGGCGGTGGAAAAGTATTTTTGGTGTGCCCTCTGGTGTAGGAGGAGTATTTGGGTATTTATAGAACAAAGATTAGGGTTGGAAGGTGATACGTCTCCAACGTATCTATAATTTCTGATTGTTCCATGCTATTATATTATCTGTTTTGGATGTTTTATATGCATTAATATGCTATTTTATATCATTTTTGGGACTAACTTATTAACCTAGAGCCCAGTGCCAGTTTCTGTTTTTTCCTTGTTTTTGAGTTTTACAGAAAAGGAATACCAAACGGAATAAAACTTTCACGATGATTTTTCTTGGACCAGAAGACACACGTAGGACTTGGAGATGAAGTCAGAGGAGTCCCGAGGAGGCCACAAGCCTCAGGGGCGCGCCCTAGGTGGGGGGGCACCCTGAGGGCTTGTGGGCCCCTCGGAGCTCCTCCAACCCTAATTCTTGGCCTATAAATTCAGAAATATTCCCAAATGACCAGAAGCGTCCACCAAAATACTTTTCCGCCGCCGCAACCTTTTGTACCTGTGAGATCCCATCTTGGGGCCTTTTCCGGCATCCTGCCGGAGGGGGATTCAATCACAGAGGGCTTCTACATCAACTCTATTGCCCTTCCAATGAAGCGTGAGTAGTTTACCACAGACCTATGGGTCCATAGCTAGTAGCTAGATGGCTTCTTCTCTCTCTTTGATCTTCAATACAATGTTCTCCTCGATGTTCTTGGAGATCTATCCGATGTAATATTCTTTTGCGGTGTGTTTGTCGAGATCCGATGAATTGTGGATTTATGATCAGATTATCTATGAATATTATTTGAATCTTCTCTGAATTCTTATATGCATGATTTGATATCTTTGTATTTCTGTTCGAATTATCGGTTTGTGTCGGGGAACACAGACAGGGGTATATGTGTTCCCCTGACTGTGCACGAACGGCAAGCCAACGGGCTCAAAGACCAAATTGCAAGACCAAGATCATATCAAGCAAGAAGGATCAATTCCTTTAAAGGATCCAAGTGCAAGCCTAGAAGGCCAAGGCAAGCTAGAGGAATGAGGCATCACTAAGGGAAGGACCTACCTTGCCGGGCAGGCGAGCCTGGCAGGGTTGGGTTATGCCCTGGAAGCAAGCTCTCAGATCATCCCGGCAGGCGTGCTGGGACTGGCGGAGGCAAGCCACTCCACCACTCCACCTCACGAGCGACGCAAGTCAATAATCGAAGTGGTGTCAAGCTCCAAGGTGACTAAGTGGCTGCTTTCTGCCACATGGCAGCCACTTCCTACAGCAAACACCACCATATGACACACGTCCTGAGACGTGTCAAGCAAGCAGGCGCGAAGCTGGTAAAACAGCCCGGCAGGGCCTGCCGGGCAAGCTGTGATGTGACATTGAGCGGCACATTTAATGCGCTCTGTTAGCCTGCAGAGTTAGATATGATAGCACTGTTAGCTATCTAATCAGTACGCAAAGACTAATTTGCCACTGTGGTGACCCCTTAATCTATAAAAGGAGGCCCATGGCGACCGTAGAAGGGTTGGATCCTCGCATATCCATACGCGCGTAGCCACTCTCGCCCCCAGAGCAACCTTGCCGGGCGAGTGTGCTACGTTTCATCACCATTATCCACCATCAATCCACCAAAGCAGGAGTAGGGTTTTACGCCTCACGGCGGCCCGAACCAGGGTAAAGACTGCCTGTGTGATCTCTGCCGTGCTGCATGATGCTTCTCCGCTCTTTGTGCAACGTGTCCATCCCCCCACCGAACCAAAAGGGGCTGATGGCCCCATAGGTGGCCGTGGTTTCCCACGACAGTTTGGTTTGGCCAACTAGATTGGTTCTTCTTGCAATGGGAGAGAGGTGCTTAGTTTTGGGTTCAATCTTGCGATGTCCTCACCCAGTGACAAAGTAGGGGTAGCGAGGCACGTATTATATTGTTGCCATCAAGGGTAAAAAGATGGGGTTTTCATCATATTGCTTGAGTTTATCCCTCTACATCATGTCATCTTACTTAAGGTGTTACTCCGTTCTTTTGAACTTAATACTCTAGATGCATGCTGGATAGCGGTCGATGTGTGGAGTAATAGTAGTAGATGCAGGCAGGAGTCGGTCTACTTGACACGGATGTGATGCCTATATTCATAATCATTGCCTTGGATATCGTCATAACTTTGCGCTTTTCTATCAATTGCTCGACAGTAATTTGTTCACCCACCATATTATAGGGTCTATTTTCCATCATATATTTTTAGATCTATAAACCAAAAATACCTTGCTGCAATTTATTTGTTTTTACTTTTTTTTACGTTTTAGGAATCTTTTATATCTATCTCTATCAGATCTCATCCTTGCAAGTGACCGTGAAGGGATTGACAACCCCTTTGTCGCGTTGGGTGCAAGTGTTTGATTGTTTGTGCAGGTGCATAGATTGGAGACTTGCGTGTACCTCCTACTAGATTGATACCTTGGTTCTCAAACTGACGGAAATACTTATCTCTATTTTGCTGCATCACCCTTTCCTCTTCAAGGGAAAAACCAACGCAAGCTCAAGAAGTAGCAGGAAGAATTTCTGGCACCGTTGCCGGGGAGGTTCTACATCAAGCCTACAAAGTACCCACCATAAACTCTCATCTCTTGCATTACATTATTTGCCATTTGCCTCTCGTTTTCCTCTCCCCACCTCTAAAACGATTTCAGAAAAACACAAAAAGATTTGCTTTTTTATTCACCCTTCTTCCGTTTGTCTTTTCGTTTGCTTTTTGGTTGCGTGTGTGCTAGATCGCTTGTTTGGCTTTCATGGCTTGTCCTTCTACCATTGTTAGTACCCCTGAAAGTGAGGTTCTCCATTTTAAACAAAGGGAGGGAGAAAACTTAAAAGATGCTTGGTATAGAATTTGCAATGCTCAAAATAGATCTACTCGTAAGCAATCTACTACCGTTCTCATCCGTAATTTTTATGTGGGTGTTACTAGTTGGTATAGATATGTGCTAGATACCATTACCGGAGGTAATTTCTTGGGGAGCCATACTTTGGATGCTTATAATGCTATGATAGATTTGGTAGGCTCACCACCACTCATGGTTAATGAAACAGTTTTAACTTTGGAACATGTGATGCAAAGGCTTGATATTATTGAGAATAAAATTGCTACCGTAGAGCTTATTGAAAACTTGGGTAAGAAGATTCATAATCAAATTACTCAATATGGATCTAAGGTAGGAGTCACTCTAAAGAATTTAAGGGAAAAAGAACCCATAGTTAATGAAAAGATAGATTAAGATTCTACTAGAATTGGCAAGCTAGAAGATATTATTACCAACTTGGGTTCCGCTTTTGCCTTTGTTAAAACTACTCCAAATTTTCCTCCTACTAAAGCTACTAAGTTTATTTATGTTCCTAAGAATAAGGGTGAATCTTCTAGTAAAGGGAACGAAGATCTTAAGATGATAAGTGTTCACCCTAACTTTATTAATATTATTAAGGAACCAATTGCCACGAGTCAATTTCTTGATTTCTTGCCTAGGAGTGTGATTATTGATAAAACCAAAGAATCTCCTAAGGGTTATAAGTGTGCAATTGAGGAGTTGCATACCAAAGATGACAATACCTAGATCTATGTTTTATGCCTAGCTAGGGGCGTTAAACAAGAGCGCTTGTTGGGAGGCAACCCAATTTTATTTTTATGTTTTTTGTTTTTGGTTATGTTTTTCAATAAATACACATTATTACCTCTGTAGTAATTGTGTTTTTGTGTTTAAATTAGTGTTTGAGCCAAGTAAGACCTTTGGGATGGCTTACGGTGATAGTTGATTTGATCTTGCTGAAAAACAGAAAATTTTGCGCTCAGTAAAACAATTTTAAAAAATCACAGAAGCATGCTTTTGATCTGAATTTTTTACAAAATATTTATATACAAATTTCCCAGGTTTTACTAGTTTTTCAAAAATTTTGGAGTTACATAAGTATACGAAGTTTACAGATTGCTACACACTGTTTAGTTTTTGACAGATTCTGTTTTCTATGTGTTGTTTGCTTATTTTGATGATTCTATGGGTATTATCGGGGGCTATGAACCATGGAAAAGTTGGAATACAGTAGATATTAGACCAATATAAATAAATAATGAGTTCACAACAGTACCAAAAAGTGGTGATTTATTTTCTTATACTAACGGATCTCATGAGTTTTCTATTGAGTTTTGTGTTGTGAAGATTTCAAGTTTTGGGTAGAGATTTGATGGACTATGGAATAAGGAGTGGCAAGATCCTAAGCTTGGGGATGCCCAAGGCACTCCAAGGTAATATTCAAGGACAACCAATAATCTAAGCTTGGGGATGCCCCGGATGGCATCCCCTCTTTCGTCCTCAATCCATCGGTAAATTTACTTGAGGCTATGTTTTTATTCACCACATGATATGTGTTTTGCTTGGAGCGTCTTGTATGATATGAATCTTTGCTTTTTAGTTTGCCACAATCATTCTTGCTGTACACACCTTTTGAGAGGGACACGCATGAATCGTGAATTTATTAGAATACTCTATGTGCTTCACTTATATCTTTTGAGCTAGGCAATTTGCTCTAGTCCTTCACTTATATCTTTTTAGAGCACGGCGGTGGCTTTATTTTATAGAAATTGTTGAACTCTCATGCTTCACTTATATTATTTTGAGAGTATCTAAAGAGCATGGTAATTTTCTTAGGTTATGAATTTAGTCCTAATATGGTGGGCATCCAAGAGGGATATAATAAAAACTTTCATATAAAGAGCGTTGAATACTATGAGAAGTTTGTTTCCTTGCAATTGTTTTGAGATATAAAGATGGTGATATTAGAGTCATGCTAGTGAGTAATTGTGGATTGGTAGAAATACTTGTGTTAAAGTTTGTGATTCTCGTAGCATGCACGTATGGTGAACCATTATGTGATGAAGTCGGAGCATGATTTATTTATTGATTGTCTTCCTTATGAGTGGCGGTCAGGGACGAGCGATGGTCTTTTCCTACCAACCTATCCCCCTAGGAGCATGCATGTAGTACTTTGTTTTGATAGCTAATAGACTTTTGCAATAAGTATGTGAGTTCTTTATGACTAATGTTGAGTCCATGGATTATACGCACTCTCACCCTTCCACCATTGCTAGCCTCTCTAGTACCGCGCAATTTTCGCCGGTGCATTAAATCCACCATATACCTTCCTCAAAACAGCCACCATACCTACCTATCATGGCATTTCCATAGCGATTCCGAGATATATTGCCATGCAACTTCCACTGTTCCGTTTATTATGACACACTTCATCATTGTCATATTGCTTTGCATGATCATGTAGTTGACATAGTATTTGTGGCAAGGCCACCGTTCATATTTTTTTATACATGTCACTCTTGATCATTGCACATCCTGGTACACCGCCGGAGTCATTCATATAGAGTCATATTTTGTTCTAGAATCGAGTTGAAAATTTTGAGTTGTAAGTAAATAAAAGTGTGATGATTATCATTATTAGAGCATTGTCCCATGTGAGGAAAGGATGATGGAAGCTATAATTCCCTCTCAAGTTGGGATGAGTCTCCGGACTTTGCAAAAAAAAAGAGGCCAAAAGAAGCCCAAATAAAAAAATGAGAGAAAAGAGAGAAGGGGCAATGCTACTATCCTTTTACCACACTTGTGCTTCAAAGTAGCACCATGATCTTCATTATAGAGAGTCTCATATGTTGTCACTTTCATATACTAGTGGGAATTTTTCATTATAGAACTTGGCTTGTATATTCCAATGATGGGGTTCCTCAAATTGCCCTAGGTCTTCATGAGCAAGCGAGTTGGATGCACACCCACTTAGTTTCTTTTTGAGCTTTCATACACTTATAGCTCTAGTGCATCCGTTGCATGACAATCCCTACTCACTCACATTGATATCTATTGATGGGCATCTCCATAGCCCATTAATACGCCTATTTGATGTGAGACTTTCTCATTTTTGTCTTCTCCACAACCACCATATTCTATTCCACCTATAGTGCTATATCCATGGCTCACGCTCATGTATTGCGTGAAAGTTGAAAAAGATTGAGAACATCAAAAGTATGAAACAATTGCTTGGCTTGTCGTCGGGGTTGTGCATGATTTAATACTTTGTGTGATGAAGATGGAGCATAGCCAGACTATATGATTTTGTAGGGATAACTTTCTTTGGCCATGTTATTTTGAGAAGACACGATTGCTTTATTGGTATGCTTGAAGTATTATTGTTTTTATGTCAATATTAAACTTTTGGTTTGAATCTTACGGATCTGAATATTCATGCCGCAATAAAGAAAATTACATGGATAAATATGTTAGGTAGCATTCCACATCAAAAATTCTGTTTTTATCATTTACCTACTCGAGGACGAGCAGGAATTAAGCTTGGGGATGCTTGATACGTCTCCAACATATCTATAATTTTTTATTGTTCCATGCTATTATATTATCTGTTTTGGATGTTTTATATGCATTAATATGCTATTTTATATTATTTTTGGGACTAACTTATTAACCTAGAGCCCAGTGCCAGTTTCTGTTTTTTCCTTGTTTTTTAGTTTTACAGAAAAGGAATACCAAACGGAGTCCAAATGGAATAAAACTTTCGCGATGATTTTTCTTGGACCAGAAGACACACGTAGGACTTGGAGATGATGTCAGAGGAGTCCCAAGGAGGCCACAAGCCTCAGGGGCACACCCTAGGGGGGGGGGGCGCCCCGAGGGCTTGTGGGCCCCTCAGAGCTCCTCCAACCCTAATTCTTGACCTATAAATTCAGAAATATTCCCAAACGACGAGAAGCGTCCACCAAAATACTTTTCCGCCGCCGCAACCTTATGTACCCGTGAGATCCCATCTTGGGCCTTTTCTGGCATCCTGCCGGAGGGGGATTCAATCACAGAGGGCTTCTACATCAACTCTATTGCCCTTCCGATGAAGTGTGAGTAGTTTACCATAGACCTACGGGTCCATAGCTAGTAGCTAGATGGCTTCTTCTCTCTCTTTGATCTTCAATACAATGTTCTCCTCGATGTTCTTGGAGATCTATCCGATGTAATATTCTTTTGCGGTGTGTTTGTTGAGATCCGATGAATTATGGATTTATGATCAGATTATCTATGAATATTATGTGAATCTTCTCTGAATTCTTATATGCATGATTTGATATCTTTGTATTTCCCTTCGAATTATCGGTTTGGTTTGGCCAACTAGATTGGTTCTTCTTGCACTGGGAGAGGTGCTTAGTTTTGGGTTCAATCTTGCGGTGTCCTCACCCAGTGACAAAGTAGGGGTAGCGAGGCACGTATTGTATTGTTGCCATCAAGGGTAAAAAGATGGGGTTTTCATCATATTGCTTGAGTTTATCCCTCTACATCATGTCATCTTACTTAAGGCGTTACTCCGTTCTTTTGAACTTAATACTCTAGATGCATGATGGATAGCGGTCGATGTGTGGAGTAATAGTAGTAGATGTAGGCAGGAGTCGGTCTACTTGACACGGACGTGATGCCTATATTCATAATCATTGCCTTGGATATCGTCATAATTTTGTGCTTTTCTATCAATTGCTCGACAGTAATTTGTTCACCCACCATATTATTTTCTTTCAAGAGAGAAGCCTTTACTGAAACCTATGGCCCCCGGGTCTATTTTCCATCATATATTTTCAGATCTATAAACCAAAAAACCCAAAAATACCTTGCTGCAATTTATTTGTTTTTACTTTGTTTTACATTTTAGTAATCTTTTATATCTATCTCTGTCAGATCTTATCCTTGCAAGTGACCGTGAAGGGATTGACAACCCCTTTATCGCGTTGGGTGCAAGTGTTTGATTGTTTGTGCAGGTGCATAGATTGGAGACTTGTGTGTACCTCCTAATGGATTGATACCTTGGTTCTCAAACTGAGGGAAATACTTATCTCTACTTTGCTGCATCACCCTTTCGTCTTCAAGGGAAAAAGCAACGCAAGCTCAAGAAGTAGCAGAAGGTCTACGGGGGGCCCACAAGCCCTGGGGCCTCCTCTCCAAGTCTCGTGGGTTTCTTCTGGTCCAAGAAAAATCACCGTAAAGTTGTATTCCGTTTGGACTCCGTTTGATATTCCTTTTTTGTAAAAGTCAAAAACAAGGAAAAAACAGAAACTGGCACTGGGCACTAGGTTAATAAGTTAGTCCCAAAAATAATATAAAATAGCATATTTTATGCATATAAAACATCCAAAATAGATAATATAATAGCTTTGAACAATCAAAAATTATAGATACGTTGGAGACGTATCAAGCACCCCCAAGCTTAATTCCTGCTCGTCCTCGAGTAGGTAAATGATAAAAACAGAATTTGTGATGTGAAATGCTACCTAACATATTTATCAATGCAATTTTCTTTATTGTGGCATGAATATTCAGATCCATAAGATTCAAAACAAAAGTTTAATATTGACATAAAAACAATAATACTTCAAGCATACTAATAAAGCAATCATGTCTTCTCAAAATAACATGGCCAAACAAAGTTATCCCTACTAAATCATATAGTCTGGCTATGCTCCATCTTCATCACGCAAAGTATTTAATCATGCACAACCCCGATGAAAAGCAAGAAATTGTTTCATACTTTTAATGTTCTCAAGCATTTTCAACTTTCACGCAATACATGAGCGTGAGCCATGGATATAGCACTATAGGTGGAATAGAATATGGTGGAGGTTGTGAGGAGAAGACAAAAAAGGAGAAAGTCTCACATCAACTAGGCAAATTAATGGGCTATGGAGATGCCCATCAATTGATATTGATGCAAGTGAGCAGGGATTGCCATGCAATGGATGCACTAGAGCTATAAGTGTATGAATGCTAAAAAAGAAACTAAGTGGGTGTGAATCCAACTTGCTTGCTCACGAAGACCTAGGGCAATTTTGACGAAGCCCATCATTGGAATATAGAAGCCAAGTTCTATAACAAAAAATTCCCACTAGTACATGAAAGTGACAACATAGGAGACTCTCTATCATGAAGAACATGGTGCTACTTTGAAGCACAAGTGTAGAAAAAGGATAGTAACATTGTCCCTTATCTCTTTTCTCTCATTTTTTGGGATCTTTGGCCTCTCTTTTTTTAAGTCCGGAGTCTCATCCCAACTTGTGAGGGAATCATAGCTTCCATCATCCTTTCCTCACATGGGACAATGCTCTAATAATGATGGTTATCACACTTTTATTTACTTACAACTCAAGAATTACAACTCGATACTATAACAAGATATGAATCTATATGAATGCCTCCAGCGGTGTACCGGGATGTGCAATGATCAAGAGTGACATGTATAAAAAATAGGAATGGTGGCCAAGCCACAAATACTATGCCAACTACATGATCATGCAAAGCAATATGACAATGATGGTATGTGTCATAATAAACGGAACGGTGGAAGTTGCATGGAAATATATCTAGGAATAGCTATGGAAATGCCATAATAGGTAGGTATGGTGGCTGTTTTGAGGAAGGGTATATGGTGGGTTTAATGCACCGGGGAAAGTTGCGCGGTACTAGAGAGGCTAGCAATGGTGGAAGGGTGAGAGTGCGTATAATCCATGGACTCAACATTAGTCATAAAGAACTCACATAGTTATTGCAAAAAAATTATTAGCCATCGAAACAAAGTACTACACACATGCTCCTAGGGGGATAGAGTGGTAGGAAAAGACCATCGCTCGTCCCCGACCGCCACTTATAAGGAACACAATCAAAAAATAAATCATGCTCCGACTTCATCACATAACGGTTCACCATACGTGCATGCTACGGGAATCACAAACTTTAACACAAGTATTTCTACCAATCCACAATTACTCACTAGAATGACTCTAATAGCACCATCTTTATATCTCAAAACAAATGCAGGAATCAAACTTCTCATATTATTCAATGCTCTTATATGAAAGTTTTTATTATATCCCTCTTGGGTGCCCATCATATTAGGACTAAATTCATAACCTAAGAAAATTGCCATGCTGTTTAAAGACTCTCAAAATAATATAAGTGAAGCATGAGATTTCATCAATTTCTATAAAATAAAACCACCGCCATGCTCTAAAAAGATATAAGTGAAGCACTAGAGCAACTACCTAGCTCAAAAGATACAAGTGAAGCACATAGAGTATTCTAATAAATTCACGATTAATGTGTGTCCCTCTCAAAAGGTGTGTACAGCAAGGATGATTGTGGCAAACTAAAAAGCAAAGACTCATATCATACAAGTCGCTCCAAGCAAAACACATATCATGTGGTGAATAAAAATATAGCCTCAAGTAAATTTACCGATGGATTGAAGACGAAAGAGGGGATGCCATCCAGGGCATCCCCAAGCTTAGATGCTTGGTTGTCCTTGAATATTACCTTGGGGTGCCTTGGGCATCCCCAAGATTAGGCTCTTGCCACTCCTTATTCTGTGGTCCATCAAAACATTACCCAAAACTTGAAAACTTCACAACACAAAACTCAACAGAAAACTCGTGAGATCCGTTAGTATAATAAAATAAATCACCACTTTTGGTACTGTTGTGAACTCATTCTAAATTTATATTGGTGTTATATATACTGTACTCCAACTTCTCCATGGTTCATACCTGATGACCCACAAGTATAGGGGATCTATCGTAGTCCTTTCGATAAGTAACAGTGTCAAACCCAATGAGAAGCAGAAGGAAATGACAAGCGGTTTTCAGCAAGGTATTCTCTGCAAGCACTGAAATTATCGGTAACAGATAGTTGTATGATAAGATAATTCATAATGAGTAACAAGTAACAAAAGTAACTAAGGTGCAGCAAGGTGGCCCAATCCCTTTTTGTAGCAAAGGACAAGCCTGGACGAACTCCTATATAAAGCAAAGCGCTCCCGAGGACACATGGGAATTGTTATCAAGTTAGTTTTCATCATGCTCATATGATTTGCGTTCATTACTTTGATAATTTGATATGTGGGTGGGCAGGTGCTTGGGTGCTACCCTTCCTTGGACAAGCCTCCCACTTATGATTAACCCCTCTTGCAAGCATCCGCAACTACGAAAGAAGAATTAAGATAAATCTAACCATAGCATGAAACATATGGATCCAAATCAGCCCCTTACGAAGCAACGCATAAACTAGGGTTTATGCTTCTGTCACTCTAGAAACCCATCATCTACTTATTACTTCCCAATGCCTTCCCCTAGGCCCAAATCATGGTGAAGTGTCATGTAGTCGACGTTCACATAACACCACTAGAGGAAAGACAACATACATCTCATCAAAATATCGAACGAATACCAAATTCACATGATTACTTATAACAAGACTTCTCCCATGTCCTCAGGAACAAACGTAACTAGTCACAAAGCATATTCATGTTCTTAATCAGAAGAGTATTAATTATCATTAAGGATTTGAACATATGATCTTCCACCGAATAAACCAACTAGCATCAACTACATGGAGTAATCAACACTACTAGCAACCCACAGGTACCAATCTGATGTTTTGAGACAAAGATCGGATATGAGAGATGAACTAGGGTTTGAGAGGAGATGGTGCTGGTGAACATGTTGATGGAGATTGAACCCCTCTCGATGAGAGGATCGTTGGTGATGACGATGGCTTCGATTTCCCGCTACCAGAGGGAAGTTTCCCCGGCAGAACAGTTCTGCCGGAGCCCTAGATTGGTTCCGCCCAAGTTCCGCCTTGAGACGGCGGCGCTTTGTCCCGAAAGCTTCCTCCTAATTTTTTCCAGGTCAAAACACACCATATAGCAGAAGATGGGCATCGGGGGCCTGCCAGGTGGCCCACAAGGCAGGGGGGCGCGCCCAGGGGGGTAGGGCGCGCCCCCACCCTTGTGGATGGCTGGTGGCCCCCCTCTGGTGCTTTCTTCACCCAATATTTTTTATATATTCCAAAATAATTCTCCATGAAGTTTCAGGACTTTTGGAGTTGTGTAGAATATGTCTCTAATATTTGCTCCTTTTCCAGTCCAGAATTCCAGCTGCCGGCATTCTCCCTCTTCATGTAAACCTTATAAAATAAGAGAGAAAAGCCATAAGTATTGTATATATTGTGTAATAACAGCCCATAATGCGATAAATATCAATATAAAAGCATGATGCAAAATGGACGTATCAACTCTCCCAAGCTTAGACCTCGCTTGTCCTCAAGCGAAAGCCAAAATCGAAAAATATGTCCACATGTTTAGAGATAGAGGTGTCGATAAAATAAAATACGGACATGAGGGCATCATGATCATCTTTAGGACATCAACATATATTGTCATATAATTTCTTATGCTAGAGTAACAATTCATTCACAAGGTAGAGTATAAATCAGAAACTTCATTGAAAACTAACAAACTATGATCTCAGTCATTGAAGCAATTGCAAGTTATCATAACATCGGAAAGAGTCTATTCAAGAGCTTTTCAGCAAGTCCACATACTCAACTATCATTTAGTCTTTCACAATTGCTAACACTCACGCAATACTTATGAGTTCAAAGCTTCAATCGGACACAGAGAAAGATAGGGGCTTATAGTTTCGACTCCCAACCTTTTACCTCAAGGGTAATGTCAACAATAATACTTTATGATAACCTACATCCGGGTTGATATATATATTTGGATCTCTCCAACACATAGTGCTTGCCAAAAGAAAAAGTGTAAAAAGGAAAGGTGAAGATCACCATGACTCTTGTATAAGGGTAGAAGATAAAAGTAAAAGATAGGCCCTTCGCAGAGGGAAGCAGAGGTTGTCATGCGCTTTTATGGTTGGATGCACAAAATCTTAATGCAAAAGAACGTCACTTTATATTGCCTCTTGTGATAAAGAACTTTATTATGCAGTCTGTCGCTTTTATTTCTTCCATATCACAAGTTTGTATAAAGCTTATTTTCTTCATACTAATAGATCATACATATTTAGAGAGCAATTTTTATTGCTTGCACCGATGACAACTTACTTGAAGGATCTTACTCAATCCATAGGTAGGTATGGTGGACTCTCATGGCAAAACTGGGTTAAGGGATGTTTGGATGCACAAGTAGTATCTCTACTTGGTGCAAAGGATTTGGCTAGCATAAGAGGGAAAAGCAAGCTCAACATGTTGGAGGATCCATGACAATATAACTTCTATTCGGATATAAGAAAACATAACCCATTATGTTGTCTTCCTTGTCCAACATCAACTTTTTAGCATGTCATATTTTAATGAGTGCTCACAATCACAAAAGATGTCCAAGATAGTATATTTATATGTGAAGCCTCTCTTTCTTTATTACTTCCTATTAATTGCAACAATGACCAAACCTATGTTTGTGAACTCTCAACAAATTTTATTCATCATACTCTTTATATGTGAAGTCATTACTCTCCATAAGATCAATATATGATCTTTTTATTTCTTTTTATTCATTTCTTTTATTTAATTCCCTCAAGATCATAGCAAGGAAGCAAAGCCCTCAACTCAAAACTACTCTTTATTATATATAACTCACGGACTCGATTACATAGATAGATCTCAAAACAAAACTCAAAGCTAGATCATACTAAAACTTTATTCTGCTAGATCAAGATATAACCAAAAGGATCGAACTAAGAAAAAGCGATAAAGATAAAGATGTGATGGTGATACGATACCGGGGCACCTCCCCCAAGCTTGGCAGTTGCCAAGGGGAGTGCCCATACCCATGTATTTAGGTCTCTTTCTTCGGAGGTGGTGATGATGGAGTTGTTGATGATGAAAGAATTTTATCCTCCGTCTTCCAAGGCATAGGTTCACCATCGTAAAAAGATGAACGAGTCTCCGGGATCCTCAAATCTGCAGCCAAACTCATCCTTTTAAATCTATATTCATACTCACAGTTTTGGTTTTGTAGGTCATAGATCTGGGCTTGGAGATGCTCGATTTTCTCATGAAGCTTGAAGATGGCCTCCCAATGTTCTCAGCATCCAGCTTGTGACCACTAGTAAATTCAGCGATCATCATGTGGTTGGCATTGAGTCCGTGTTCCACCATCCCTTGGCACTTGAAGACTTGCCGCTCCACTTCTTCGAGCCTTGTCTCCATGCTTCCGGTCTTCTTTGGCTTTTCAGTATTGCGGATGTGCAACACCCCCTCACGCATCTCAACGGTTTGAGGGTGTTGCAGCACCTCCGCGAGATAAGGGTTGATGACCTTCTCGAAAAACTTGTCCTTGGGGGTGCTTGGAGACGTCATGGCGATCTGGATCTGTTAGAAAAACATCTCGAAACAAAGACATGAGATATTGCCGTGGTACGGTGGTCAAAACCTTCGGGAGATTATATAATGAATTTTTACCGACCAAAAGAAGTATTGTGCAAGAAAACGGAGTCCAGAGGGCACACGAGGTGGCCACAAGGCAGGGGGCGCGCCCAGGGGGTAGGGCGCGCCCTCCACCCTTGTGGTCTCCTCATGCATCTTTCAGACTACTTTTAATTTTTCTATTTTTCTAAATATTCCAAAACGGAGAAAAATTGCTATTATAACAGTTTTGGAGTCGGTTTACTTACTGTACCACATACCTATTCCTTTTCGGAGTCTGAAACATTCTGGAAAGTATCCCTTATGTACTCCTCCGGTGTTATGGTATTAATTATATTGGTCTCAACATTTATGGGAGTACCTGAGATATAATGTTTGATTCTTTGACCGTTTACCACCTTCGGATTTGTGCCTTCGGTGTTGTTGATCTTAATGGCACCGGAATGATAGACCTCCTCGATAATGTAAGGACCTTCCCATTTAGAGAGAAGCTTTCCTGCAAAAAATCTTAAACGAGAGTTGTATAGCAAAACATGATCACCTATATTAAACTCACGCTTTTGTATCCTCTTGTCATGCCATCTTTTAACTTTTTTTAAACAACTTGGCATTATCATAGGCTTGGGTTTTCCATTCATCAAGCGAGCTAATGTCAAATAACCTCTTCTCACTGGCAAGTTTGAAATCATAGTTGAGCTCTTTAATAGCCCAATAAGCTTTATGTTCTAGTTCAAGTGGCAAGTGACATGCTTTTCCATAAACCATTTTATACGGAGACATACCCATAGGGTTTTTATAAGCAGTTATATAAGCCCATAATGCATCATCAAGTTTCTTAGACCAATTCTTTCTAGACCTATTAACAGTCTTTTGCAAAATCAATTTAATCTCTCTATTGCTCAATTCTACTTGACCACTAGACTGAGGGTGATATGGAGATGCAATTCTATGGTTAACATCATATTTAGCAAGCATTTTACGGAAAGTACCATGAATAAAATGTGAACCACCATCAGTCATTAAATATCTAGGGACTCCAAACCTCGGAAAAATAACTTCTTTAAGCATCTTAATAGAAGTGTTATGATCAGCACTACTAGTTGGAATAGCTTCTACCCACTTAGTAACGTAATCAACAGCAACTAAAATATGTGTATACCCATTAGAGGAAGGAAAAGGTCCCATATAATCAAAGCCCCAAACATCAAATGGTTTAATAACAAGTGAATAATTCATAGGCATTTCCTGATGTCTACTAATATTACCAATTATCTAGCATTCATCACAAGACAAGACAAACTTACGGGCATCCTCGAAGAGAGTAGGCCAATAAAAACCGGATTGCAATACCTTGTGTGCAGTTCTATCTCCAGCATGGTGTCCTCCGTAAGCTTCGGAGTGGCACTTGCGTAGGATCTGTTCCTGCTCATGCTCAGGTACACAACATCTAATAACACCATCTACTCCTTCTTTATAAAGGTGTGGGTCATCCCAAAAGTAATGTCTTAAATCATAGAAAAACTTTTTCTTTTGCTGGTATGTGAAACTAGGTGGTATAAATTTAGCAACAATGTAATTAGCATAATCAGCATACCATGGAGTATTATGAGAAGCATTTATGACAGCTAATTACTCATCAGGAAAGCTATCATCAATAGGCAGTGGGTCATCAAGAACATTTTCTAACCTAGACAAGTTGTCTGCTACGGGGTTCTCAACTCCCTTTCTATCAATAATATGCAAATCAAATTCTTGTAACAAGAGAACCCATCTAATAAGTCTAGGTTTAGCATCTTTCTTTTCCATAAGATATTTAATAGCAGCATGATTAGTGTGAACAGTTACTTTGGAATCAACAATATAAGATTTGAAGTTATCACAGGCAAATACAACTGCTAGAAATTCTTTTTCAGTAGTAGCATAATTTCTTTGGGCACTGTCTAGAGTTTTACTAGCATAATGAATAACATTCAATTTCTTATCAACTCTTTGTCCTAGAACAGCACCAACAACATAATCACTAGCATCACACATAATTTCAAAGGGTAAATTCCAATCAGGTGGTTGAACAATAGGTGCAGAAATCAAGGCTTTCTTAAGTATTTCAAATGCTTCTACACAATCATCATAAAAAAAAGGAACATCTTTTTGCAAGAGATTAGTGAGAGGCCTAGAAATTTTAGAGAAGTCTTTAATAAACCTCCTATAGAAACCATCATGACCAAGGAAACTTCTTATACCTTTGATATCTTTAGGACATGGCATCTTTTCAATATCATCTACTTTAGCTTTATCAACTTCAATACCTCGTTCAGAAATTTTATGCCCCAAGACAATACCTTCATTAACCATAAAGTGGCACTTCTCCCAATTCAAAACAAGATTAGTTTCTTCACATCTCTGTAGAACTTGACCAAGGTTGCTTAAGCAATCATCAAAAGAAGTTCCATAAACGGAGAAATCATCCATGAAAACCTCAACAATCTTTTCACAAAAGTTAGAGAATATAGCAGTCATACATCTTTGGAAGGTAGCAGGTGCATTGCATAAACCAAAAGGCATACATCTATAAGCAAAAGTACCAAAAGGGCAAGTAAAAGTGGTCTTTTCTTGGTCCTCTTTTGACACAGGTATTTGAGAAAAACTAGAGTAACCATCTAGAAAGCAAAAATGTATATGTTTGGATAATCTTTCTAGAATTTGATCAATAAAAGGTAGAGGGTAATGATCTTTTCTAGTAGCTTTGTTTAATTTACGAAAATCAATTACCATTCTATAACCTGTAACAATTCTTTGCGGAATTAATTCATTCTTATCATTAGGAACAACGGTAATACCTCCCTTCTTAGGGACACAATGATCAGGACTTACCCATCTACTATCAGCAATAGGATAAATTATACCTACCTCCAGAAGTTTTAGTATTTCATTTCTTACCACTTCCTTCATCTTAGGATTCAGCCTTTGTTGGTGATCAACAACTGGTTTAGCATCAGGCTCCATATTAATTTTGTGCTGACATAGTGTGGGACTAATGCCCTTAAGATCATCAAGAGTATATCCAATAGCTGCACGGTGCTTCCTCAGAGTTTTCAATAATTTCTTTTCTTCATGCTCTGAAAGGTTAGCACTAATAATAATAGGATATATCTTCTTTTCATCGAGATAAGCATATTTCAGAGTATCAGGTAATTGTTTAAGCTCAAACACGGGATCACCCTTGGGTGGAGGAGGATCCCCAAGGATTTCAACAGGCAAATTGTGTTTCAAAATAGGCCCTTGATTAAAGAATATTTCATATATTTCCCTTCTTTCATTCATAAACATATCATTTTCATGGTCTAGCAAATATTATTCTAAAGGATCAGTAGGAGGCACGACAATAGAAGAAAGACCAATAATTTCATCCTTACTAGGCAATTCTTTATCTTGGGGTTGTCTACAAAACTTAGAGAAATTAAAATCATGAGACCCATCCCCAAAGCCGACAGTAACTATATCCTTTTCACAATCTATCTTAGCATTAACAGTGTTCAAGAAAGGTCTACCAAATATAATGGGACAAAAATCATCTTGTGGGGAACCAAGAACAAGAAAATCAGTAGGGTATTTTATTTTCCCACACAAGACTTCAACATCTCTAACAATCCCAATTGGTGATATAGTATCTCTATTGGCAAGCTTAATAGTAACATCAATATCTTCTATCTCAGCAAGTGCAATATCATTCATAATTTCTTGGTATAAGGTATAAGGAATTGCACTCACACTAGCACCCACATCACATAAGCCATGATAACAGTGATCTCCTCTTTTAACAGAAACAACAGGCATGCCAACAACGGGTCTATGTTTATCTTTAATATCGGGTTTAGCAATCCTAGCAGCTTCATCACAGAAATAAATAACATGCCCATCAATATTATCAACCAAGATATCTTTAACCAAAGCAATACTAGGTTCAACTTTAATTTGCTCAGAGGGTGTAGGTTTTCTAGTATAACTCTTACGAACCACAGTTGAAGCTTTAGCATGATCCTTTATTCTAATAGGAAAAGGTGGTTTCTCAATATAAGCAGTAGGAACAATAGGATCAACATTATAAGTAATAGTTTCTTCTTCAACTTTAATAGGTTCTACTACTTTCACTTCAATGGGAGGATGATATTTAAACCACTTCTCCTTAGGGAGATCAATATGAGTAGCAAAAGATTCACAGAAAGAAGCTACTATCTCAGAGTCAAGTCCATATTTAGTGCTAAAGTCACGAAAAGCATCGGTATCCATGAAAGATTTAACACAATCAAACTTAAGGTTTATACCTGACTCCTTACCTTCGTCGAGTTCCCAATATTCAGAGTTGCGTTTAATTCTTTCCAATAAATCCCATTTGAATTCAATATCCTTCTTCATAAAAGAACCAGTACAAGAAGTATCGAGCATGGATTGATCATTACGAGAAAGCCGAGCATACAAATTCTGAATAATAATTTCTCTTGTGAGCTCATGATTGGGGCATGAATATAACATTGACTTAAGCCTCCCCCAAGCTTGAGCGATACTTTCTCCTTCACAAGGCCACAAATTATATATATAGTTCTGATCACGATGAACCAGATGCATAGGATAAAACTTCTGATGAAATTCCAATTTCAAACGGTTGTAGTTCCATGATCCAATATCATCACATAGCCTATACCATGTCAATGCCTTTCCCTTCAAAGATAAAGGGAATACCTTCTTCTTGACATCATCCTCGGGTAAACCTGCAAGCTTAAATAATCCACAAACTTCATCCACATAGATTAGGTGCATATCAGGATGTAATGTTCCGTCTCCTGCATAAGGATTAGCTAGTAGTTTCTCTATCATACCTGAAGGAATTTCATAATAAATATTTTCAGTAGGTGCAGTAGGTTGAGGAGCAACTCTTTGCTCTTCCGGCCGAGGTGAAGATACCCCGAACAGGCCCCTCAAAGTATTATTTTCTATAGTGACAAGTGACAGTAAATTTCAGCACACTATATAAATGTTTCCTTACCAAATTCCACTTACCAAAGGCGCTTCACTCCCCGGCAACGGCGCCAGAAAAGAGTCTTGATGACCCACAAGTATAGGGGATCTATCATAGTCCTTTCGATAAGTAAGAGTGTCAAACCCAACGAGGAGCAGAAGGAAATGATAAGCGGTTTTCAGCAAGGTATTCTCTGCAAGCACTGAAATTATCCGTAACAGATAGTTGTATGATAAGATAATTCGTAATGAGTAACAAGTAACAAAAGTAACTAAGGTGCAGCAAGGTGGCCCAATCCCTTTTTGTAGCAAAGGACAAGCCTGGATGAACTCCTATATAAAGCAAAGCGCTCCCGAGGACACATGGGAATTGTTGTCAAGTTAGTTTTCATCATGCTCATATGATTCACGTTCGTTACTTTGATAATTTGATATGTGGGTGGACCAGTCCTTGGGTGCTGCCCTTCCTTGGTCAAGCCTCCCACTTATGATTAACCCCTCTCACAAGCATCCGCAACTACGAAAGAAGAATTAAGATAAATCTAACCATAGCATGAAACATATGGATCCAAATCAGTCCCTTACGAAGCAACGCATAAACTAGGGTTTAACCTTCTGTCACTCTAGCAACCCATCATCTACTTATTACTTCCCAATGCCTTACCCTAGGCCCAAATCATGGTGAAGTGTCATGTAGTCGACGTTCACATAACACCACTAGAGGAAAGACAACATACATCTCATCAAAATATCGAACGAATACCAAATTCACATGATTACTTATAACAAGACTTCTCCCATGTCCTCAGGAACAAACGTAACTACTCACAAAGCATATTCATGTTCATAATCAGAGGAGTATTAATTATCATTAAGGATCTGAACATATGATCTTCCACCGAATAAACCAACTAGCATCAACTACAAGGAGTAATCAACACTACTAGCAACCCACAGGTACCAATCTGAGGTTTTGAGACAAAGATCGGATACGAGAGATGAACTAGGGTTTGAGAGGAGATGGTGCTGGTGAAGATGTTGATGGAGATTGACCCCCTCTCGATGAGAGGATCATTGGTGATGACGATGGCTTCGATTTCCCCCTAGCGGAGGGAAGTTTCCCCGGCAGAACAGTTCCGCCGGAGCCCTAGATTGGTTCCGCCCAAGTTCCGCCTCGAGTCGGCGGCGCTTCGTCCCGAAAGCTTCCTCCCGATTTTTCCTGGTCAAAACACACCATATAGCAGAAGATGGGCATCGAGGGCCTGCCAGGTGGCCCACAAGGCAGGGGGACGCGCCCAAGGGGGTAGGGCGCGCCCCCACCCTTGTGGATGGCTGGTGGCCCCCCTCTGGTGCTTTCTTCGCCCAATATTTTTTATATATTCCAAAATAATTCTCTGTGAAGTTTCAGGACTTTTGGAGTTGTGCATAATAGGTCTCTAATATTTGCTCCTTTTCCAGTCCAGAATTCCAGCTGCCGGCATTCTCCCTCTTCATGTAAACCTTATAAAATAAGAGAGAAAAGGCATAAGTATTGTGATATAATGTGTAATAACAGCCCATAATGCGATAAATATCAATATAAAAGCATGATGCAAAATGGACGTATCAATACCCCCCGGTACTACCTATAGATTCATCAAAATAAGCAAACAACACATAGAAAATAGAATCTGTCAAAAACAGAACAGTCTGTAGTAATCTGGAATTTTCGTATACTTCTGTAACTCCAAAAATTCTGAAAAATTAGGAAAACCTTGGAAATTTGTAGATAAATCTTGTGTAAATAGTTCAAATCAAAATCATGCTTCTGTGATTTTTTAAAATTCTGGCAATGAGCACAAAACTTTCTATTTTTCAGCAAGATCAAATCAACTATCACCATAGACCATCCCAAAGGTCTTACTTGGCTCAAACACTAGTTAAAACACTAAAACACAATTACTACAGAGGTAATACTGTGTATTTTCATAAAAATAGAAAATAAAAATATGGGATTTTAAAATCTGTGCCCCTGGTTCCTTAGCCATACTCATCCATCCCCATGCTCTTAATGTTTGCTCACTTTTCCCCACTCTCTTGTCCGAAACCCTCAGAAATGGTCACAAACGGTGGATGCCGTCGGGTCAGTTCTTTGACCGTTAACTCTGATGAGTGGGGCCGTGCTGGACTGTGTCACCCGTTGGACCTGACAAGTGGGGCGGCCTTGGACGGTGGCGCTGTTCGACCGTTGGGCCGTGGTTTCGTTGGACTGTTGGGCCGTTGCATGAAACGCCTGCGCGCGCCACCACGACAGAAGCCTGGAATGCATGCACGACGTATCTAGCGAGCCTGCTATGCATGCATGTAGCTAGCCTACCTACATGCGCCGATGCGTGCCGACCGAGCCGCTTTCTTGCATGCCAGCCGCCAAGGACGCAGCGACGGTCACTGCCTGCATGCGCCGATGCTTGTCTCCTCGATTTAGAACATCTTCGATCCACTCGCATCTGCACCTGTTTTGCTACGATAAATAAATTGAACAATATTTTTTTATTGTTTTTGGCTGCATGCACTAGGTGGCTACATAGCTCAAGATTCTCAAAACACTTAGAGGCTAGTCAACAAGAGTGGTGATGTTGTCACCTACAACTATATGAAAGACTACAAGGGCAACGCTCACAAGTGCCTAATGGCAAAGGCCGTGGTAGAAGATGGAGAGGGCCAAAACTCTCCTGACAAGGTCAAGGTAACCCCACGGTCAAACCCTCCTCTTTTCACTCCTTCTACTCCTTGTGATGAGAATCTTGATGCGGAGGATAATTATGATGATGATGATATAGATGATCCTATGCTTGCTAAACTAAATAAGTTCATGTGCTCCCTCAAAGGAAATAAGCTCACTATGTTTCATATGCTTATGGAGATGGTGAGTAAGCACACCATCACCATTAAGGAACTTGAAACCCTCGTCATCGAGGAAGCTTCCTTGACGTGGTGGTGGCTTGTGTAGCTATGCATGCACTAGGTGCTTACGAACAAAGCGAGCTCTCTAAAAAAATCAATAATTCAAAAAAAATATATACAAACTAGCAAGAACTTAATAATAGGATAGATAGAAAACTTAATAATAGAACTTAATAACATAACATAGATAGGGCCAACAAGCCCAGAGCACGATCATATAGTTTAATTACAACTTAAAAACATAACATAGATTAAAAAAGGAAAAAAAGATAGAGGGTTCTAAACCCTAGCCGCCGCCTTCTCCACCTCGCTCCTCCTCGCTCCTTCTCGCTCCTCCTCCACCTCGCTCCTCCGGGCGCCCTTCACTGCTCCTCCGGGGTGTTGTCGATGGGGTGCGGCAGAGTATGCATGCGCGACGCGGTGGGGAAGATGTTGTTGTACTCCGTGAAGATGTTGTGGGTGGTGAAAGCAATGAACTCGCAGCCACACCAAAACACCCGGCCGAGGAGGTAGAAGGCGTCGAAGGGGTTGGTGAAGTGGGCAAGGATAGCAACCACCACCCCATTTTGGTTGACCTCCTCGATGTGGAACATCGTTGGAGATCCCCGTGGGAGGTGGCGGTAGCCGGCCGCGAGGAAGAACTCGGTGACGCCCCTTGCGGTCCTCCACCTTGATATTGCCCACACACGTAGTGTACGCTCAACATACACGCCGGCAGGGTGGAGCCTCTCCGGCACGGTGGGTGGGAAGCAGTAGGTTGGTCCGGTGTACTGCATGGTCGAAGAAGATGGGGTCGAAGAACAAGAAGGGCAGATGGCAGAGGATGGGAGATAGATGAGGGATGTGAGAGGAAGAAGAAGATGATGGGTGGCTTAATTAGCCGTAGTGTGACGTGTTATTTCGCCGTGGCAGTAATGGGGTCAAATGTGAACTAGCTCGTTTTCACACCCACAGCGGTATCGGGAACTCAAAACAAGGGTCAAGCAAAAAAAAAAACAGAGCCAATGCGACGGCCCAACCAGAGCTTGGTTTCATTTTGGGCCCAATAACTATGTTTTTTTCATGGAGTCAATGGTGGGCAAGCACAACCAATGGGAGAATATCTTGCGGATCGCCCCACGATCCAACAATGCAGAGCCGTCCATCTGATCCAACGGCGCGGAGCCTGCACTCAGCCAGACCTTCTAGAAGACCACATCTGAGGGCTATCGCTTGGCGCTAGTGTATGATCGGACGGCTGATGATCGGAGCTAGGGTTAGGCGAAATCCCGCAGGGTTTAGTCGGGTTTTGAGCTGGTCAACGGGGTTATCTAGGCTTTGACTGAGCATAACTAATTTAAAAAAATAGAAAAAATATGAAACCTTCGCCATTCGTCGTTTTTATAAGACACACTAACGAGGAAAAATACTAAACTTGGTATACGGAAATTTTCAAAAAAACCTAGGTGGCACGATCGAGGTCAAATGAGCACCATTTATTTAAAAAAAATCAAAAAAATATAAAACCTGCGCACAATGTTGTCTTATGTGACATGTTACCAACCAAAAACCATAAACTTGGTCTATGGACATTTTCATGAAAAAACCTTCACACATATGAGCTATCACGTACAACGTTGCAGAGAGTTCAAGGAGAGGAGGTAGGGCTCCCTTAGGTTTTTGAAAAATTAAAAAAATCAAAAAATTCACCAAAGCTTGATTTCAAAGTGAATAAGAAGGATCTGAAATTAGTTTTCCATTTTCATATTTTAAACGTGTTTTTAATGGTTTTCTATTAAAGCATAATTTTTTAAAAAAATATGTAAAAATATGAAGATTAATTCAATAAATAGTGAGACTTCGAATCTACACTATATAGATTGAATAGGTGTTAATAAAAAAATATTTGGCTCATTTGGAGTAGGTCCAAAAAAACTTGATTACAAATGGAGCTCATTTGGAGCACATTTCTCATGACTATAAGTTTTACCACTCAAAAGAGATCGGATTGATCACCTAACGTTTATAATAGTTCAGCAAACTTTGCAACATCACACCACAGGGCAATGGACTTCAAGTGTTGGTTCAAATTCAAATTTTGCCTCAAATTCAAATTGGAATATTTGATCTGTTATTGGAATATTTGATCTGTTATTGGAATAATTGATCAAATGATGGACTATCTTCATTCAAATGTTGTTTTTTTGCTCTGTTATTGGAATATTTGATCAAATGATGGACTATTTGCTCTTTTTGCTTATTCTTTGCAGCATGTCTGATCAATGAAGCAACACTGAAGCAGCATGTGTGATCATTGCAGCCCCTAAACTCATAGCTCACAACATCTAAACAGAACTAACCATACACCATAGGCAAATTTAAGGACAGGCAAATATAGATAGCATAATACATTAATCACACACAAAGTTTAGATACCACCACACAAAGTTTACCAAATAGCCACATTCAGTTTACCAAAAGTAACCCAAAAGATAAAGATAAAACATCATCACATCACACCAGAGTCAGGGCCTTCACGAGGGCAGCATGCTGCCCCCTGATCTTGTAGTCCTCCCCGCGAATTGCTACATCCTCTGCATGAGACACAAGGTGATCGAAGCGGCCATCCTTTGGCTTTGGCTTGGTGGTGCAGTAGGGGCAGTGCCACTTCTTGATCTTGCAGTTGTAGAAGGAAGCAACTCCCTTGGCCTTGATCTTCTCCACCTCCTTCGCTATGAAGGACGCGACATTGCCTTTGTACACATCTTCTCCAGAATCATACTACACACATGAATGAATTACATTAATACATTATAGATTCATATACACCATGTCAAAGGAACTAAATGAACAATCTAAATTTCAAGTAGGCTTACCTCATATTCTTCATCGTCACTATACTCTGGATCGTACGGGTCGAACCTAGTAAGGCCCAGCTTCCTCTTATTCCCCATAGAATCATCCTGCTGAATATACAATTACATCCATTACTAGTAAATATAGAAGCCAACTGATAATTTAGATATGCACACATGACACATAGATCATATTATCCATACTATGATCCTATTTGCATTTTCCATTGTCATGCACACACATTGAACAACAAAGCTAATATAACTACACATTGTGGACAAATTAGTAAGTTCTTAATCAATTGATAGGTACATCAAAATTAATGCATTCCATTTAGGCATATGACATTCAAAACACCAATCTGTGTAGCATTCAAAAAAAAATCTAAGCATACATGTCTGCAGCATTCAAAACCCCAATCTATGTAGCATTCAAAAACAAATCTAATAATCACGTGTAGCATTTAAGCACAGAGATCCCTATCTCTCATTAAGATCTGTCTAGCATTTTTGCAGCGAATGTAATCCAAAAAACCCTAATACAAAAAACCCCCATCCCCCCATACAGAAAACCCCATCCCTCAAACCAACTACTCTAACCATCTGTACTACCCTACGAATCACAATCCAACCAATGAAACTAGGGACTAACTCTACAATCTAAATAGGTTGCAACTAGGGTACAAGCAAATGGAAGTACCTCCTGTACCACCTTCTCCTCGCCAGGCTGCGCATCTGGATGGACTGCGCCGCTCGACGCCTTCACCTTCAGCTCCGGCAGCGCCGAGGCGGAGCCTGCCACCTCCTTCTCCACATCCACAGCCGCGACAATGGTTGCGAGTTTCCCCGCACCACCATGGACGCCGCTAACGTCCTGCACTGCATCTGCCGCGGTCACCGCGCCCTGCAGATCTCCGGCCACTGCGCCGGCGTCGCCACGACCGTCCGCCATCGGTATGAGGGAGACGATGAAGGTCAGGAAGAGGATGCGGTGGGGGAGAGCGAGACGGTGCGGTGGAGGAGAGTGAGATGACGCGGTGGGGGAGAGGGAGACGATGCGGCAGGGAGGGGATTTGGGGGAAAATGGTAGGGGCGAGGTGGTTTTTCCCCCTCTTATACGATGGGACATTTCTGGCATGTTCCATGGACACGTGCTACCCCACGACCACAGTCAGTTGCATGCACGCCTATGCGGCCCCACTAGTCAGAGTTAACGGTAAAGCCATTGACCTGACAGCAACGTCCAGTTTGCCCATTTCTGAGAGTTTCAGCCAAGGGAGTAGGGAAAAGTGAGCAAAAGTTAAGAGTGTGGGGATGAATGAGTACAGCTAAGGAACCAGGGGCACAGATGTAAAAATCCCTAAAAATATTGGGTTCTCTCCCAACAAGCGCTTTTCTTTAAAGCCTTTTAGCTAGGCATTGATAATTTTAAACATGCTCACATGAAAGATAGCAATTTAAACATGAAGAGAGCATCATGTAGCATGTGAAAAACAAGTTTAAGTCTAACATACTTCCTATGCATAGGCATTTTATAAGCAAACAAATTATCAAGACAAGCAAAAACTAGCATATGCGAGGAAGAAGAAAGAAACAATAGCAATCTCAACATAACGAGAGGTAATTTAGTAACATGAAAATTTCTACAACCATATTTTCCTCTCTCATAATAATTAAATGTAGGATCATAATCAAATTCAACAATATAGCTATCACATACGATATTTTCTACATGATCCACATGCATGCAAAGTTGACACTCTTCCAAAATCGTGGGATTATCATCAAATAAAGTCATGACCTCTCCAAGCCCACTTTTATCAAAAGTTTCATAAGATTGATCATACTCCAGAGTAGTGGGATCATTATTATCTAGAGTTAACACTCTTCCAAACCCACTTTCAATATTATCGCAAACATATTCATCATGAGGCTTAAATAAATTTTCAAGATCATAAGAAGCATTATCACCCCAATCATGATCATTGCAATAAGTGGTGGAAATAGCAAAATTAGCATCCCCAAGCTTAAGGGTTTGCATATTATTATCACAATTAACATTAATAGAATTTATAATAACATCATTATGCAGACAACGGCGGGGAAATGGCGCTCCCCCCTCCCACCACGGCGCTGACCACTTCACCGGAGATCTCCATCTCCCTCCACTAATTTGTGGATCCTCACCAACGATCATCTCCGGCGTCTTCTCTGGATCAAGGCTATACCCATCTTCGATGGGTTCCTCTGGTGGATCTATCCTTGGCTTGGATTTCTCCAAGGGTAGGGTTTTCTCTGATGAGGTTTTCAGATCTACTGGTTTCACGGTGCATCCGATGGGAATCAGGAGATCATTCACATTGGTCGTCTCATTCAGTCGCCATGCTTTTCAATTAATGGAAGATTCTGTGGTGGCGGCGTTAGAAGCTGCAGTTGGTGGTTCTGCAATTGATCTCGGGGTGGCTCATATTAAAGATAAGGTTTATTCCTTTCAAGTTTCTTGTAAGCAAGTTGGTTTTCTTATAATGGATCTTCGTTCTTTTGCTTGCGACCTGTTCAAATGTTATTTTTATCTCTGGGGTAATGGGGGGCCTAATTGGATTCGTGAGCTTAAGATTTGGCAGAAAGAGTGTGACGCTGAATGGATTTTGGTTAGTCCAACCAAACCTAGACCTTCCTTGGGTTTATTAGCCATGCATAAGCCTCCTGCTCGATCTTCCATCAAATAGACAAATTCTGCTAAGAAGAAACTTTCTTTTGCCACCTTTGAGAACTATTCAGCATGTAAAGGATATAGATATCCCGCTACCCAGAATTGCATTGATACGGTGTTAAATGCAGGTTATGAGGTTTCTGCTCATGAACGTGTCATTATCCGGCAACCTCCTCCCATGGATCTACATTGGACGGTGGCAAGGCCACCTATAGTTTTTGGTATAGTAGTTCCGTTGCCAGATTTTGGCCGGCCAGCGAACTCCCTTTCGCCGGTGAGTTCTTCGAGTTCTTTGGAGCAAATTTCCATGCATGATGGCGATCAATCCACGCATATCACGGAGGCGGGATGTCCACCTATTCAAAATGCCCATTTGATTACTGGCCCAATCCAGCATGACAACCAGTCTGTTGATAGCCCAACTCAGCAGAACAGCCCAATTTCTGTTGGGCCCTCTGATCTCTCTGGGCTGAGCCCACAATCACTCATGCAGGAGATTCCATTACCCAAGAGGCTACTCTACAATTTGAAGCTATGGTCGATGACATGGTGGACCGCATTGTTACCTACTCTGTTTGCTCCCAGAGGGGCCACCTGTCATCCACATGTGGAATTCGAGCGGTCTGCACGGCTTGCTCTCGCCCGGGTCACTCTAGAAAGGACTGCCATGATTTTACGCGCTCCAATGGATTGGTTTGAAAACCAATTTTACAACAACAATATTTGCGTATATCAAAATCCTCTGCCAGTCATGGGATGGGAGCCGGAGTTAATGGGATAGACTGCCCGGTCATATCAACGCAACCTGTCTTGCAGCATTCTCCGCCTCCTCCTTCCAAAGAAAACCCCAGCCAAGCTTCTTCATCTTCCTCCATGGCGAACTATGAGCTTGATCCTCAGTGTTTTGTGCCTGCGGGGCATCACATCATTGATGGTGGTGACCGCCGTCTGCCTCACACCTTCTTCACGCCCGCTGTGCGTCCGCCTCACCGTCACGAGGATTACATGGTGGCCGAAGTGATGCCCGCCCCGGATGGACCGCTGGGGCTGGTTCGGGAGGATATTGTTCAGTTTTTGCAAAACAGAGGTATCTTGGTTCGCTCTGCACAGCCGTGGTTTCATGGTGTTGGCCTTTTTCAAGTTAGAGATCCCACTGTCAGATATTCCCTAATCCATCATGCTCCGTTCCCGATTGGCAATAACTGTTTTGTTAGATTTATACCAAGATGAGGGGGAAAGTTTTAAGGATGTGCATGGTTTCCGTAATGGCTGGCTTATATTCATTGGTATTCCTCTAGATTATCGCACTACGGAGTACATCTCTCAGGCAGTGGGCACTTTTGGGAAGTTTATCTCTTGGGATAGTGAAGATCCATACTTAGTGAGAACCTTGGTTGAAGCCAGTTTCCCTGATACTCCTCTGGTTCCATGAGATGTGGTTTTTGGTGATTCCGCGGAGTGGGGTGGTGCGCGTGTATCTTGGACTGCAGCGTGCTATGTGCTGGGTGCTGATTTTGCTGGTCAGATGCCGAATGATGAGGATCCAATGCCTCTCGATGGAAATCCCCATCCGCTACCTGGGAATTTAGTGCCTGACAATCTGCCTTTTGTGTTACCGCCTTTCCCTTAGTTGGGCTGGAATGATGCACCAGATGTTGCTCCTCCACAACCTGAACAGAACAATGTTGATGATGGTCGGGGCCATGCAGTTTGGGGAGAGAATGAGGCTGAGAATGAGCAACTTCCACAACCTGCAGCACCGGAGCAAGACCAGGTCTCCATTGTGATTGATCAGCCAGAGGGCTCTGTTTCAGTTGAGTAGCAGGTTCAGGTTGAACAACAGGTTGCACCTCCTGTGAACCCACTAGCAATTGTGCCTTACCAACCTCCTGTGATCCAACATCATCAAATCTTCATTGGCATGGCTCGTATTGTAGCAGGTCCACCTTTGCCTCCTGAGATGATATGGAAAAGGTCCTTCGAGAACTTGATGTACGATTTTACAGCTAGAGATATGCCAAGTCCGATCTCCTTCAAGCCTTTGGGCACTGTTATTTATTCCAAGCGCACCTGGTCAATTGCTTTTGATGACACCAGAAAGATGTCTATGCTTGTGGCTAATTTGCCCTGTTCCACTCCTCCGAGGAGGTCTGTCGCTACAAAGCGTCCAGTCGCTAGAGTTCTATTTGAAGCTATCACTGAAGGCTCTTTTCAATCCTCAGTGGATTCCATGCAGGAGAGGCCCAGTGAGATGTCCCAGTCCTCATCGGTCATCTTCTCTGCAGAGAAACAAGTCAAGGAGAAAAAAAAAGGGTCAGGAAGAAGGTGTCAGTTCCTCTAGTGGATACTTCAGTACGGCATTGCACCAGAAGCGCGGCAAAGCTTGATGGCTTCAAAAATGTGGTCTTTGAATAGCTCCCTCTGCAGCCCAAGAAGAAAAGGCAATGCTCGAGGCCCATGGATGGCAAGGCCCAGCCCAACCCTGAGGACACTCACAGCCAGGAGAAGCAAGATGGTGTTCCTCCTCACACACCGATCAGGGTTCTTCAAGCTGCGGGAGCTGAGCTGGAAATTGATGCTAACCTCCTTTCCATGGACAAGCTTATGGCTGATCCCAAGGAGGACTCTTCTTCATCTGCGGCTTAGATGTTAATAAAAGTTGCTTTATGTAGGTGTAGCAAGCCTGTTAATTCTGCTACTTTTATTATGCTTACGGTTGTCTATGTTCTAGACTTTGGGGACTGGTTTGTTATCTTTTGTAAGACTTTGGGATGTACGACATTGTATGTCGTATTGTTTTTGGCTCATTTATGCTTGGTTATTTATGAATCCAGTGTCTACACGTAATAGGAAAATTCTCTGCTGGAATGTTACAGGACTGAACTCTGATGCTCGCCAATGATCTGTCAAAGAGAAAGTGATTGAAAGCCAATGTGCAATTATTTGTTTACAAGAAACCAAGCTTTCTCTTTGCAATCGTGCTCTTATTAAAAGTATCTGCCCATCCTGTTTTGATCAGTTCATTGAGTCTCCTTCAAAAGGGGCTACTGGTGGCTTAGTGACAGTGTGGCGTTCAGACACTTTCCATGGTAACTTGGTTGAGGTAAAACCGTTTGGCGTTGTAATTAGTTTTACCTCAGTCCATAATAAGGAGCAATGGTTTCTGGTGAATGTTTATGGGCCATGTCAAGGAGAAATGAGGGATGAGTTTGCTAGATGGCTATATGATTTGGATATTGAGCCTGAACAAAAGTGGATATTGATGGGTGATTTTAACTTCATTCGATATCTTTGACAATAGAAACCTCCCTGGAGGTGATGTCAATGACATCTTTATATTTAATGAGATCATTGGGAACCCTGGGCCTCTTGGAACTTCCTTTAAAAGGAAGAAGATTTACATGGTCTAATATGCAGGATTCACCTCTGATGGAATAGCTTGACTGGGTATTTACTTCTGCTAGTTGGATCAACCTATATCCTATGACACAAGTAACCCCTCTTGCAAAAACTGCTTCAGATCATGTGCCTTGTCTGGTCTCTATTGGTACCTCCATACCAAAAGCTAATATTTTCAGATTTGAAAATTACTGGGTTCACCAGCCAGGCTTCATGGACTGTGTACAGGAGGTTTGGTCCAAGAGCTCTCATAAAACTCATATCTCTGCCATCATTGTTGATAAGCTAAAAGCTCTGAGGTTTGCTCTGAAGAAATGGCAGAAGGGACTGTCACACATTAAGAGGTTGCTTGAGAAATGTAATTGGGTTATTCTTTGGTTGGATAATTTAGAGGAGTTGAGACCTTTGTCAAGACCCGAGACCAACTTCAGAAAGATAGTAAATTGCACCATGAACACCTTTTGCATCTGCAGTTTCTTTATTGGAAAAAGAGGTGTACCATTAGATATATCAAAGTGGGTGAGGAAAACTCCAAGTTTTTTCAGGCTATGGCAACTGAAAGATATAGAAAAAATGCTATTGCAAGTTTGGTGCTTCCTGATGGCACAGTGACTTCAGATCATGCTTTAATGGCCAGTGAATTCTTAAATTCCTTCAAGAACAGAATGGGCACTTTTCAGGAAATAAAGTTTGATATGGACATCCTTTCTCTAATCCCAAAGGTGCAGGGGCTTGAGGTTCTCACAAAGCCTTTTGAGGAGAAGGAAATTGAAAAGGTGATCAAGGAGTTACCCATTGATAAGGCACCTGGTCCTAATGGTTTCAATGGCCTTTTTTTTAAGAAATGTTGGAACATTATCTCTGGTGATTTTGTCAGACTGGTCCATGAATTCCATGCTGGAACAACAAAATTGGAAAATCTCAATGATGCCTTGATCACTCCCATTCCAAAAAAATAGTCTCCTGAATCTGTTGGTGATTTTAGACCCATCTCTCTCACCAGTGTAGGTCTGAAATTCCTCACTAAGCTAGCTGCAAATAGGTTTCAGGAGGAAATCACCAATTGTGTGCATAAGAATCAATATGGCTTCATTAAGTCAAGAACTATTCAGGAGTGCCTTGCTTGGACTTTTGAGTACATTCATCAGTGCATTCAGTCAAAGAAACCAATTATTTTGCTTAAACTAGATTTTGAAAAGGCATTTTACTCAATCCAACATGAGGCAATTATCAAAATTCTAGTGGCAAAGGGTTTTGACAATAGATGGGTGACTTGGATTAGACAACTTCTATCTTTTGGAACTTCTTCAGTCTTGCTAAATGGAGTGCCTGGAAAGCACTTTAAATGCAAATGTGGTGTGAAACAAGGAGACCCCATTTCTCCTTTGCTTTTTGTAATAGCTGCTGGTCTTTTGCAAACAATGATTAACCATCTGCTGCATCAGGGTATGATCAGTCTACCTTTGCCAACTCATGATCCTGACTACCAAGTGGTTCAGTATGCTGATGACACTTTGCTGTTCTTGAATGCTGATAACTCTCAATTGGAGGCCCTTAAAACAGTTCTCAGTACTTTCTCCATGGCAACTGGACTTCAGATTAATTATCATAAGTCCTCCATGTACCCCATCAATGTAAATGGTGATGTGGCTGATGGTTTAGCTACCCAATTTGGTTGTCAGTTGGGAAAAATGCCTTTTACATATTTAGGCCTACCTGTGGGCACTACCAGGCCTAAAATCCATGATCTCTTACCTCTGGTTGACTGCATGGAAAGGAGGCTTACAGCTAGTTCTTGGTTTCTGCCTCAAGGAAGCAGGCTTCAACTGGTCAATTCAATTATTTCTTCTCTGCCTATTTATTTCCTCTGTAGTCTGTCAATACCTCAGGGTATCTTGAAACAGTTGGAAGGAATTCAGAGACAGTGTCTATGGAGAAAGTATGGACAGGAAAAAGTCCATTCTTTGGCTGCTTGGCCTCTGGTTTGCAGACCCAAACACAAGGGTGGTTTAGGCATCCTCAATCTTGGATTACAGAATGAAGCTCTGCTCTTGAAACATCTCAATAAATTTTATAACAGAGTGGATGTGCCATGGGTTCATTTGATTTGGGACTCATATTACTTTCAGAGAGTACCTCATGACACGACCATCTATGGTTCTTTCTGGTGGAGAGATATTACTAAGCTCATGGATAAATTTAGGGCAGTCACATATGTCACTGTGAGTAAAGGGGACACTGTGCTCTTTTGGTCAGATCATTGGCAGTTTGACAGTAATTGCACACCTCTTCAAGATAGATTCCCAAGGTTATTTTCATATTGCCTTGATAAAAATCTCTCTGTTAAAGATGTCTTTCAGAGTGAGGCTTTTCAACAGATGTTCTCTTTACCTCTCTCTGAACTAGCTTTTCAAGAATACAATCAATTGACATCCATGATGGCTAATATCAACCTGGACAGTGGGAATACTGATACTTGGTCCTGGAGGCATGGTAAGAGTTCTAATTACTCTGCCAAGAAATTCTATGATTTTGCACATCAACCAGTATTGGCAAATCCCATTCTCAGTTGGATCTGGAAGAGTTGTTGCACCATGTCTATCAAAATGTTTGCTTGGTTAGTTATCATGGACAGGATTAACACTAAGGACATGGTACAGTGTAGGCACTGGAGAATCAATGATAGGCCAAAATGTGTCCTTTGTCCAACTTTGGCCCTGGAGGACAGGAATCATCTCTTTTTCTAGTGTAACTTCAGTGTGCGAATATGGAACTATCTTCAGATTGTCTGGATTGATAGCAATGATATGGTGCAAATCACTTTACATGCGAGAAAGGCTTTCAATAAGCCCTTCTTTGCTGAAGTGGTTTTCCTTGCTTGGTGGAACATTTGGAAAGTAAGGAATGATAAGGCCTTCAAACATATCAGACCAACTTTCAGGCAATGGAGGAATGGCTTCATCCATGATATTACCCTCCTCACTCACAGAATCAAAAGTAGATACAGAGATGCTCTACTTAGATGGATTGACTTTCTGCCTCCTTGAGGAGGTCCTTGTATCAGTTCTCTTAGTTTTCTTAGTTTTCTAGTTTTATCATTTTCTTTCCAGTTTCTTTCCTCATCTTGAGGAACCTTTTGTATATGTGTTCTCTCTTTATTTAATAAAATGCTGTGGGGCGTAAGCCTTGCAGTCTTCCAGGTCAAAACAAACATCATTGCAATCATGCTTTTTATTCAAGAAGCTATCAAGTGTGGGTACAATAGCAATAATTTCATGTTTAACATAAGGAACTATAGCAAGTTCATCTCCATAAGCATAATTAATATTGGCATCATGGCCATAAGAATAGCAAGCATCATGTTCATCAAGGGGGGATATTTGAATCATATCAACGGAATCATAATTATCTATGGATTCATGCATATCATTATTTTCTTCCAAAGCCGCGGACATTCTCTCAATAAATTCTTTAACATAGGCATTATGAGCATAGTTTTCATAGCAATATTTAAGTATGTCAAAATTTTCAGATTTGTAGAGAGTAATATCGTACTTTTCAATCAAAGAAGCAACTTCATAAGCACCCTTAAAAGCAACAAATTCTTCAATTTGTTCGATATCATAGTAACTATAAGCACCTTTGGCATAAGAAGATAGGATTTCATCATCATTAAACTCACATAGGTAGGGAAGGTGTTTTTTAGGGTTCTTTGAGCAACAAGTAAAATCATAAATTTCACATAGATTCCAAGCATAGCATAGCAAACAATTTATTTGATTCCATAAGAGTCCCCCTTTTTGAGACAAACGGTGACGCACAAAATGAGCATGCTCATCTAAAGATTTTCCCTCAACTAAACTAGTTGGGGTTTCAGCACGAGCACATATGGATCAAAGCTGATCCAAGTAGAAAACTTTAAGTGGATCCATATCAATAGATTTTTAGCAAGCAAAGATGCAAGCAAAAAGAAGGCACATGGTAACACAAGCAAAGATAGCAAACGAGCAAGCGAACGAAAAGAAGGCAAATATTTTTGTGTTTTTTTGAAAACATTTTAGAAGTGGGGGAGAGGAAAACGAGAGGAAAATGGCAAATAATGTAAGTGCAAGAGATGAAAATTTATGATAGGTACTTGGTAGGCTTGATGTAGAACCTCCCCGGCAACGGCGGCAGAAATTCTTCCTGCTACTTCTTGAGCTTGCGTTGATTTTTCCCTTGAAGAGGAAAGGGTGATGCAGCAAAGTAGAGATAAGTATTTCCCTCAGTTAAGAACCAAGGTATCAATCCAGTAGGAGGCACAAGCAAGTCTCCAATATATGCACCTGCACAAACTAACAAACACTTGCACACAACGCGAAAAAGGGGTTGTCAATCCCTTCATGGTCACGAACAAGAGTGAGATATAATAGAGATAGGTATAAAAGATAAATAAAAGAGCAAAATAAAGTAAATATAAATAAAGTGCAGCAAGGTATTTTTGGGTATTTTTGGTTTATAGATCTGAAAATATATGATGGAAAATAGACCCGGGGGCCATAGGTTTCGCTAGAGGCTTCTCTCTCGAAGATAGCATACAGTGGGTAAACAGATTACTGTTGAGCAATTGATAGAAAAGTACATAATTATGATGACATCTAAGGCAATGATCATGAATATAGGCATCACGTCCTTGACAAGTAGACTGACTCCTGCCTGCATCTACTACTATTACTCCACACATCGACCGACTCCTGCCTGCATCTAGAGTATTAAGTTCATAAGAATAGAGCAACGCTTTAAGTAAGATGATATGATGTAGAGGGATAAACTCAAGCAATATGATATAAACCTGTTGGGGAAACGACACCTATGGGATCGAGTGGATCCCTTCTACAGTTTGGCAGGGAAGAGGGGTGCGCAAAGAGTAGATCTAGAGATCAACACGAGGGATTTTTGCCCAGGTTCGGGCCGCTGAGAAGCGTAAAACCCTAGTCCTGCTTTGTGTGTATATTCTGTGTTCTTGACCTTCGGCTAGCTGCTATGCATGCAAGCTGGGCATGAGAGTCCAAAAAGTCTGAATCCTTCTACAGTATGCCTTGGGCCTCCTTATATACGTCCAAGGGGCTGCCACAGTGGCACACAGGAGGTGTAAAGTGCTACAGTGCACATGCTTATCTCTAGCGTCTTAGGACAAGCGCCTTAAATGCGCAGCTTATGTGCCCCCCTAAGTTTATCGGGGATGGAAACAGAGCCCGTCCCATCCGTCGCCGCCTCACTCCGTCCTAACACGCACCCAAGATGACGAGGCATGCGAGTGCCAAGCTGGCTGGCTAGCCGCTGCGCTGGAGCGGTGGCAGGATTTTCATGAAGATCTGCATGCCGCCACACAGGTGCTCACCAGGTTGGCTGGCTTATTGCTGTGCCGGTACAGTGGCAAGGCGGTGGAGCCTTGTCGTGTGTGAGCCTTGCCGGGGCCTCGCGGTCGCCCCCAGCAAGAACCTTGCTGGGAAATCCGCTCTCTGGTCTTCACGAAGATCTGCATGCCACCACGCATGTGCCCCTGAGTCTTGGTCTTGACGTTGTTGATGGTGTCAGAACTCTCAACCTCAAGGGTGGTGTTCTTGTTAGTGCCTCGCAAGTCGTCCCGGCAAGGATCTTGCCGGGGGCTCGCGAGCCGCCCCAGCAAGGATCTTGCTGGGGCTCCAGCTTGTCTTCTGCTCCCAAGTTACTGGCTTGGACGCCGTCTTCGTTGTCTTGCATTCTGCCTCCAGCTGTCCTCGTCAAGCCTTGCCGCAGGCGCGGCTACAACTGCCCGTGCACAAGTAAGGGGTACTAAAAGGGCCCAAACTTTAGTACACCGACAGGAGCCCCCGGGCCTGGGCCACACACGCGGGCACAACGCGTTGTTGGGCTAGGCCCAAACAGTGCGCGGGCACACGTGGCAGGGGTTAACTGCTGTAATCATCTCGTCTGTTGCGCTTCCCCATGATCCACATTGGGTGCGCGACGTCGGGGTCGTGCGTGGAATGGTCGCAACATGCCTGCGAAAACGCCTTCATATTGAAAAGTAAAGAGGCAGCCCTGCGCCTTCCCCATAAAAAGAGGAATCCACAGGGGCGCTGCTCATTTACCCTTCTCCCTTGCCTTTCCCAATCTAGGAACCACCACCGTCTTCTTCTTCCTCGAGCCCAAACCATAGTTTGTTCATCCATCCACCCCCTCTGCGTTCCCACCATCCTCGACCTCCCGCTCCTCCCCAGTCTCTTATGGCACCCAAAGCGAACAAGGGCAAGGGAGTGGCCAAGGCGAGCGAGGGGGAAGAGGTGCCGGAGAGCGAGTTGGTGAAGATGCGGAAGGAGAAAACCATCTTCACTCCGACGCTCGATGCACGCGCTCTGAAGGAGCGGTACCAGTGCATGTGGGGGAGGAAGACGACGGGGCATCCAGCCACCCGCGCCGTCCTCGCTTCTTGCGCCGCGCCCGCTCCAGATAAATTTCCTTTCTTCGTCGATTATTTCTACTGCGGGCTCTGCCCCCCATTCTCGGATTTCTTCAACGACATCATGTATACCTTCGGCCTCCATCTCTTGGATTTTACGCCAAATGCCGTGGTGTGTATGGCCATTTTCGCCCACCTTTGTGAGAACTTCGCCGGGGTGGCCCCCAACACGGCGCTCTTCCGCCACTACTTCATCCCTCGCATCTAGCCAGGAGGGGCCCTGTCTTGCTGCGTCACCTGGATCCCGAGGACCTTGTGTAAGGAGACGTACCCAAACGGGACTCAGAAGGAGAAGTGGGACGAATGGAGGCACAGGTGGTGCTGGATCATGGAGAAGGAGCCGGTGCCGTTCTGCATGCCCCGGCGAGCACAAGTGGTTCATGGTGGCAACTAGGGCGATCTCGACCCTCAAGACGAGAAGCTCACAGTCGCAACCACCAGAATCCACCACCTCAAGGCTGCCGGGCTCACTCTTGAGATGATTGGGGCCGACTTCCTCCGCCGCCACATCGCTCCTCTGCAGAACAAAGGAAGGACGGCTTGGGAGTTCCGGAACGCGGCAGATGTTATGAGGCTGCGCCCCAGCCTAAACAACAATTTGACGGTGATCTAGCACGTGGCCCTCTACCAAAGGCTGTTCCAACTCAAGGCTGACAAGGCCAAGAAAGCAACCAAGGCCGAGAGGGCCGAGAAGGCCGGCAAGCCGTTCAAGCTGCCGGTGGGCGTGGTTCCCTTGTGCAACAACTCTGCCTTGACTTCCATCATCACCATGATGACGGTGTTCAACGCCCACGGCCTTGACCCGACCTGGGTTGTGCCAGACACGGTGCGGGTGCAGGAGTTCTTCGACAGCTTGTCAGAGAGGCGGGTTCATGAAGAATCGCAACTCATCCGTGACACCACCGATGAAGAGGTGGCGTACATCGCCAGCAGGGCGGAAGAGGCGGCCCTTGACGAGGAGGCCGGCAGTGTCGGCTTCCAAGAAGACTAGGCCGGCGAAGAAGATGAACTTGCCGAGCCAGAGGAGGTAACCGAAGAGGCGGCTAAAGAGGCAGATGAAGAGGAGGCACACGACGAGCCCCCAGTCCCGGGGAAGAAGAAACACATCCTTCGGCAGGCTAGCTCTGATGAGCCAGTCTGGCGAGCCTCTTCGAGCGAAGAGGCCCCCATCAAGGGAGCGGCCGGCAAGACCGCGCAGCGGCAAGAGGCCCAGCCGCAACCTGTGCGCCATACGAGGCGTACGGCCGCGGCGGCAAAGGAAGCAGCGGCCACCGCTTCTGCCTCGGCCAAGCGGCCCAGGTCCCCATCCCCATATCCACCCCCTAGCCCGGACTCCACTCCAGAGGTCGACTTTGACCTCTCCGGTTTCAGCCTGAACAGGGCGGGTTCACTAGAAACAGAGGATGAGTAAGTGCCTCACTGCTGGCTTTATCTTTTGAGTCTCCGTTTTGATCTTTTTATCTGACTTGTTCTCGTTGTGGCTTGCCTCTGCAGAGACAAGGAAACACTGGCGCAGAGGATGGCGAAGAGGGCCAAAACCTCAGTGGGCGACGAGCCCCCGGCAAGTACTTCAAGCACGCCAGAGTTGATCGCGATCAGCCCGGATCCCAGCCCACGTCGCAGCCCCCGGCTCAGCCCTCAGCGTGAGCACATTACCCACTTTCCGCTGGCGAGCGTCGGGACATGCATTTTCACCTCTAACCTTGCCGGGGTTGCAGGAGAGGAGCGACAACAGGAGGAGCCATTAAGGGCCACCCCCAACATGCCTCCTCCATCAACCACGCCACCTAGGGAGGGGTCCCCGGCAAGGATCCACACCAACGAACCCACGCCGCCAAGGGAGAGATCCCCGGCAAGGGCTTCCACCGACAAGCCCACACCGCCAAGGGAGAGATCCCCGGCAAGGGCTTCCACTGACGAGCCCACGCGCGCAGAGGAAAGGTCGGTAGGCACATGTGCCGGCAGCTCTATCCCGGCAACGAGTGTTTCCGGGGAGGGAAACACCCCTCCACCACTCATCACAGGTGAGCCGCCCACTTCCTGGCCTTTGTCGATTCTTCAGGACGATCTCTTTTCTCTTTAAAAAACCCTGGCTCCATCTTGTTTCTCCTTCTTGGCCTCCAGATCCCTCCTTGGCGGATCAGATGGATGTTGACGCCACCATCGAGGAGACCGCCAAGGACGCTGCCGTCGAGGCCGCCGAGATTGCTGCTGACGAGGCCGCCAAGGGGTCCGGTGGGGAGGCCGGCAAGGGGTCTGCTGGGGAGACCGGCAAGGGGACCGGCGATCGTACTGACGGCATCCCTGCCGCAGGAGCGCCTGGCGCTACATCGGTCCCGGGGTCCTCAGCCGCTGGGGAGACGGTGGTTGAAGACCAACCGTCAGCTTTCGAAGCCCCCACCCCAAGCAGATACCTTAAGATTGGCGACAACCTGTTCGTCAGCATCCCGGGGATGGCAAGCACCGGAGCGCCAACCGAGGGGGAGGCTTTCGACGAAGAAGTCATTGCTGCCACTGGGCTCAGGGTCGTCGACGAGCCGAGCACCAGCAGCAGTGGATCCAAAGAAGACCAGCTCCTCCAGGCCATGAGCGACAACTTCCAGAAGCTCCAGGCGCTCCACCGTGCCCGTAAGGAGAAACTGGACTCCAGGGCATCGGTTGCTGTCGCGGCGGAGGCAGACTTCCAAAAGCGTGTCGAGCAGACACAGGTCTGGTTCGCCGAGGCCCGGCAAGAGCTGAGGATTGGCCAGGAGGAGTTAGGCCGGTGTTGGGACGAGCTCCTCCTGAAGCAGTCTGATATTGAGAAGGCACAGGAGGAGGCCGCTGTACAGGCCACCAAGGAGGACGCCAGTCTGAATCAGCGCCGTATTTTGCTTGACGCCCAAGAAGAAGACCTCGCCGCTCGCGAGAAGGCGCTTGCCGCCGAGCTCCACGGCAAGGACGAAGAAATTGAGAAGCTTGTCGTGCAGCGGACCCAGGAGCTGGAGCAGAAGCATAAAGACGCACTTGATGCTCTGGTCCTGGATCATGCCGGCAAGCTGAAGGAGGCCATCGACGATGCCGAAGCCGTAGGGGCCGCTAAGGACGAGCTGGCCGGCAAGGTGGAGAAACTGGAGGCGGAGCTGGAGAAGCACCGCAAGGAGGTCTCGACGCTAAAGAGCGACAGAGACAAAACTGTCCACACCTTGGCGGAGCTACAGGTCTCCATCTCTGACAAGACCAAGCTGCTCTCCGAAGCCAACGACTCCATTGCTGATCTGAAGGTGAAGTTGACCACTCTGGAGGAATTCCTTAATGGCAGCAGGGCTCATGAGAAGACCCTGGCCAAGGACCTCAAGAATGAGAAGCTGCTGCTTGAGAGCGCTGCCGCCACCCATAATGATTATGTAGAGGGCGTGAGTCTTTGGACTTCATGCCTGATCGACGCCGCGGAGGGGCTCACCACGCAGCTGTCCGTCATGGGGATGCCGAACTTCAGGTTCTCCCATGACAGGGGGGTTTCTGAGAGCGCCAAGCTGACCATGTTCTTCGAGGCCGTCAACGAGGCTCTGAAGCTTCTCCACTCCAACCGAGCCACCCAACTGGCCAGCGAGTCCCGCAAGCTTTGCCGGGGCGTCCTACTCAAAGTGCTCACCAAGGTGGTGTACAGGAACCCCGGCCTCGACCTGAGCCAAGACAGCTTCCCGGCGGATGCGTATCGTAGGGCGCTTGAAGAGCGTGTTGCACCCATCGTCAGCATGGTTGACCAAGTCAAGAGGGTAGAAGGCCAATGTCGGGACTAGTCGCTCCGCTTTTCCTTGTCGCTATGAACTCATGCCCAAGACAGTTTATCTTAAGTTAGAACCGTGGCAAGCATTGATGTAATATAACTTGCTGTATTTTGGATTGAATGCATGCTATCTTCCTTGTTTGATCCCTCCTTGTATGGCATACACCCTACGCTTTTTTTTGGAAGGGCTTGCCGGTGCGCGCACCCTTGCCACGAGCGCTTTGAGGAACGGGTCCTTAGCAGCCTGTTGGGGGTGTCGCTGCCGGCAAGACACCTTGCCGCTCTTAGTGTAGCCACTTGAACTGCTGAGCGAACTTGAAACAGAGCAAGGACGCAACCAATCGCGACGAGGTTCCTTCGCGTGCAGGTTTTCCATACAGGAATTGAAATCGTTCGAGGAAAATAACTTTGTATTTAAAGAAAAATTCCTCAAGGTTTTACTCTTTCCCGCAAGACGCCACTTCGAACGTCGCCTGCTGATGCCCACACTCTCTATCCTCCCCGGCAAACTTGTATGCGAGGGAACCTTCTGTCCTTTGAGAAAAAGAAAGAAGAGAAAATAGGAACATGGAACCTTGGTGGTTCATCAGTACTTGCTGGAAATGAACGTAGTATAATATCCTGGACAGGCATGCATATGAATAAACATGGAAATCAACAAGAACTATACATACTTAAATTTATTCAACTGCGCACAGGGTCTGCGCCTGGTTTTGTACATAGGGTCATATGCCTTGCCGGCAAAGCTAGTACAAAAGGGGGTTGCCGGGGGTCCCGGCAACCGCGCCCACGGGTAAAACTTGCGAAGATGTTCGATATTCCAGGAGTTGCTCACTGGAATGCCATCTTTGGTCTCCAGGCGGACTGTGCCGGGCCTGGTGACTCGTATTACCTGATAAGGGCCTTCCCACTTTGGCGTCAACTTGTTGGAATTCTTGGCGGATTGAACGCGCCGAAGAACAAGGTCGCCTTCCTCAAGGCTTCGGGCATGAACCTTGCGGCTGTGGTAGCGGCGCAAGGCTTGCTGGTAGCGCGCGGCTCGTACAGCAGCCTGAAGACGATCTTCCTCAAGGACCGTAGCATCATCTTGCTGCAACTGCTCTTGCTCAAGCTTATCATAAGCGAGCACTCGAGGTGTCCCGTATATGAGTTCTGTGGGGAGAACTGCTTCTGCCCCGTATACCAGGGAGAAGGGTGTCTGGCCAGTGGCTCGATTCGGTGTCGTCCTGATTGACCAAAGAACCGCCGGCAACTCATCAATCCAGCGTCTTCTGCACTTGTGCAGCCTATCAAAAGTTCTTGTTTTGAGGCCTCGCAGCACTTCAGCATTTGCCCTTTCTGCCTGGCCGTTGCTTCGCGGATGTGCAACAGAAGCAAAACGGTTTTTGCTGCCGAGGTCCTGGTTGTACTGCATGAAGGTGCGGCTCGTGAACTGTGTGCCGTTGTCGGTGATGACTCTATTTGGCACACCAAAACGGCAAACTAGTCCCTTGAAGAACTTGATGGCTGATTGTGCCATCACCTTTCTCACTGCTTCCACTTCTGGCCACTTTGTGAACTTGTCGATTGCGATGTATAAGTACTCAAAGCCCCCGACAGCACGGGGAAAGGGGCCCAGTATGTTGAGCCCCCAGACCAAAAATGGCTAGGAAAGAGGGATCGTCTGAAGAGCTTGAGCTGGCTGATGGAGCTTCTTTGAATGGAACTGGCACGCTTCACACTTGGTTACTAGTGCAGTCGCATCCTGGAGAGCAGTTGGCCAAAAGAAACCTTGCCGGAACGCTTTGTCGGCAATGGCTCTTGATCCTATGTGAGAGCCACATACACCTCCATGTATTTCTGCCAACAGCGCCAGTCCTTCCTCCCGAGGGATGCACTTCAATTTCACGCCGTTCGGTCTTTTCCTGTATAGGACATCGTCCACAAACTGGTACATGCTGGACCGACGGGCTACTTTCTCTGCTTCTTCCTGTTCCTCAGGGAGTTCCCCTGTTTGGAGGAAACGAATGGTGTGCTGTACCCATGCTGGAGCCTGAGGCTCGACGGCAAGGACTAAAGGCGCATTTTCTGCCATGGGAGCAGTTGTCTCTATGGCAAGGGCCTGAGGCCCTGCCGGAGCCTGTGGCCCCCCGGCAAGCTTGGCGTCATCCCCGGCAACCTCCTTGCCGGCGCCTCCTGGGAGCTCGGCGGGAAAGTACTTGTCGGGGCTCAACTTCCTTCGCTTATTTTGTCCTGCCGATGGTTCAACGGATGGCTGATTTAGTTGGAGCACAAAAGTTCCTGGTTCCACAGGTAACTTGAGGGCAGCACGTTTTGACAGGTCGTCAGCAATGCTGTTCTCTGCTTGAGGAACATGCTCTGCTTGTAGACCGTCGAAACGCTCTTCCAACTTCCTCACTTCATCTACATAAGCTTCCATCAACGGGCTCTGATAATCTTTGTTAACCTGCTTGATGACAAGCTGCGAATCACCTCTGACGATGAGCTTCGTAATTCCAAGGTCTGCCGCGATCCTGAGACCGGCAAGCAGTCCCTCATACTCCGCAGTGTTGTTTGTTGATCTCTCCCGGGGAAAGTGCATCTGGACCACGTACTTGAGGTGCTCTCCGGTGGGTGCGACAAGTAGCACACCGGCATCGGCGCCTTGCAGCGAGAAAGCCCCATCAAAGTACATAATCCAGTCGCGACTTGTTTCCTTGCCGGGGAAAGTGGTCTCTTGAATTTCCTCGTCAGGCGTTGAGGTCCATTCTACAATGAACTCCGCCAAGGCTCTGCTCTGAATCGTTGAAGTGCTTTCAAACCTGAGACCAAAGCTTGACAGTTCCAACACCCACTCCACAATCCTTCCAGTTGCATCTGGATTGTGTAGGATCCGTTGCAACGGGAAGCGAGTGATGACGGTGATCTCATGTGCCTGAAAGTAATGACGCAGCTTCCTCGAGGCCATAAGGAGGCCGAAGAGCAACTTCTGCACCCCAGAGTATCTTGATCTAGCCCCTTGCAAGAGGGAGCTGACAAAATAAACCGGGTGCTGCACCACCTTCTTCTTCTGTATCACTTTGTTTGTTTGCGTAGATCCTGCCTCGCCGGCACCAGACTCTGCCGGGGGACCTACCTTGCCGGCACCAGATTCTGCCGGGGGTCTTGCCTCGCCGGCACTAGACCCTGCTAGGGAGAGCTCCGGCTCATCATCTGGCAATCTTGCCACTGCCGTTGCTTTTTCATCAACTTCTCTCTACGCCACCAGCGCAGCACTGACCACTTGATTCGTTGCCGCTAGATACAGCAACAACGGCTCTTGCGGTTTAGGCGCGACCAATGTTGGCGTAGAGGAGAGGTACCTCTTCAAATCTTGCAGCGCTGCCTCCGCTTCCGGAGTCCATTTCATTGGACCTGCCTTTTTCAAGATCTTGAAAAAGGGCAGGGCGCACTCAGCAGATTTGTAGATGAACCTGCTTAGAGCAGCAATACAGCCAGCAAGTCGACATACATCCTTGACTCATCTTGGTGCTTCAATTTGCTCAATTGCCTTGATCTTGTTGGTGTTCGCCTCGATCCCACGCTGAGATACAAAGAACCCGAGAAGCTTGCCGGACGGAATGCCAAACACACACTTCTCAGGATTGAGCTTGAAATTGATCTTGCGCAAATTTGCAAATGTTTCTTCCAGATCTTGTATCAGTGTCGCCTTGTCTTTGGTTTTGACCACTATGTCATCCATATAAGCTTCCATATTTCTATGTAGCTGGGGCTCAAAACCTATCTGGACTGCTCTGGCAAACGTTGAACCAGCGCTTTTCAACCCGAAAGGCATTCGTATAAAACAATACATACCACATGGGGTGATAAAGGCGGTCTTCTCTTCATCTTCCTTTGTCATGAAGATTTGGTGGTATCCGGAGTATGCATCAAGAAACGACAGGAAGTCACACCCGGCCGTGGAGTCCACGATCTGGTCGATGTGCGGCAAGGGGAAAGGATCCTTTGGGCAGGCTTTGTTGATATCTGTATAATCAATGCACAGCCTCCATTTCCCATTCGCCTTGCGCACCACAACTGGATTGGCCAACCACGTTGGGTGGAGCACTCCCCTAACCAAGCCTGCTGCTTCCAACTTCCTGATCTCTTCAATAATAAACTCTTGCCGCTCCAAGGCTTGCTTCCTGACCTTCTGCTTGACGGGCCGCGCATGAGGACAGACGGCAAGATGGTGCTCAATCACCTCCCTGGGAACGCCGGGGATGTCAGATGCTTGCCATGCAAATACATCGACATTTGCAGGAAGGCGACGAGCACGCTTTCCTATTTGCTATCGAGGGTGGAGCTTATGGTGAAAGCTCCGCCCGTGCCATCCTCCTTGACGGGCACCTTCTTGGTCTCTGGTGGGGCAGCCTTGGATTTCTTGCTCTTGCCGGTGGAGCTCTCTGGCACTTCCTCGATGGGAACACAGCACTCCGAAGAGGTGCGCTTGCTGGAGTGGGTGCAGGAGGTCTTGCCGGGGCAAGAGGTCTTGCCGGTCTTCCTCTCCCCGGGAGCTCCAGTGGCAGGAGCAAGTGCCTTGGCGGCAGGTGCTACAACTGCCTCCCGGTAGAGCTGATCGGCGCAGATGAGTGCGTCTTTCTCGTCACAGTTGACTATGATGATGCTCAACGGGCCGGGCATCTTCAGCGTGTTGTAAGCATAGCGTGATGCGGCCATAAACTTGGCCAATGCTGGCCGGCCAAGGATCCCGTTATACGGCAATGGGATCTTGGCAACATAAAAAACGATCTTCTCTGTCCTATAGTTCAGCTCACCACCAAACGTAACTGGTAGTGTGATCTTACCCTTCGGCTAGCTTCTTCCCAGATTGATCCCTTGAAACGTGCCCGTCTCTTCGAGATCTCTGTCGGGAATTTGTAACCTCTTGATCACATTGGGCGAGATCAAGTTCAGACCGGCCCCACCGTTAACTAGCATTCTTGTCACCTTGAGGTTGCGAATTGTTGGGGAAACCAACAATGGCAAACACCCGACCGCGGTTGTGCGATCAGGGTGATCCTCGGCGTAAAAAATGATAGGCTTGCGGGACCATTTCAGTGGCTTCTGGGCATCGATCGACGGTTCTGTCGTATTAATCTCGCGTGCCCACTGTTTAAGTTGGCGGTGAGAAGAATGCAACGAGGCACCACCATCAATGCACATGGCCTGCGTAGCTTTTTGATACTCATGCTCACTGGAGTTGTCGTCATCTTCATGGTCATCATCCCCCTCCTTTTTGTCGCGGCCTCGAGCAGGCCTTTCTTGTTGTTTGTCTTTGCCGTGGCGGCCCCCTCGGCCACCATGCTTCTTGTTGGACCCTTCAGCACCATCCTGGCCCTTCTCCTTGTCTCGCCTTTCATATTCGGCCTTCTGCTTCTCGACGAGCAGCTCAACCTGCAAGCAGTTTTGGAGGCCATGGCCCTTGGTGCGGTGGATCTTACAGTATTGCTTGTCGGAGCCCTCCGGCTTGTCGGCAGCCGCCAAGTCCTGGCAGGTGGCGCACCCGGCAACCTCCTTGCCGGGGTCGTCAACCTTGGTCTTCTTGGCGGTGCCGGGGTTGCCGGATCCCTCGACGGCAAGCATGGTTTTGCCCTTGCGCTTCCTATTACGCCGTCGGCCCTTCTTTGCCGGGGCGGCGATGTCTTCATCTCTGGAGTCAGTTCCCGCGCCGACATCTTCGCCGGGGTACTTCCTTCCTTCTTCAGCCCAAGCACATCTGTCGGCCAAAACATACAGCTCGGCAACATCGGTAATCTTGTTCATCGCCAGCTCTTCGTGCATCTTGCGGTTGCGCACATTCTGATGGAACGCGCTGACAACAGCGGCAGGATGAACATCCGGGATGTTGTACTGCACACGGCTGAACCTCTGTATGTATTTGCGTAAGCACTCGCCATCTTTCTGGGGAATGATATGTAAGTCACTTGCCTGGCCAGGAGCTTGGTGGCCTCCGATAAAGGCGCCAACAAAATCGTGGCACAGGTCCGACCAAGAAGAGATGGAATCTACTGATAGGTGCATCAACCACGACCTGACATTGGGCTTGAGCACCAACGGGAAGTAATTGGCGAGCACCTTGCTGTCGCGAGCCCCGGCAGCTTGCATCGCGATGGTGTAAATGCTCAGGAACTCGGACGGGTGAGCCTTGTCGTCGTATTTCTCCGGGACCTCTGGTTTGAACGTGCGGGTAGTGGGCCACTGGAATCGCCGCAGCTCACGGGTAAAAGCCAGACACCCACCTCGTAAGGTAAGTTACCAGGATCTCCCGGCGCAGGCTTTTCTACAGTGGGCCCTACGCGCCTATCCGATTGATGGCGCGCTTCCCGCCGCCGCTCGATGGTAGTTCGAGCATCTTCTTTGACCCGTTCCTGAAGAACTTGACGTTGGTCGCGGCGAGCTCGCGGATCGGACGACGCCGTGGATCCGTCATCGCGGGCGTCGACCCGTCGAGCTGGCGACCGCTGTCATCATAGTGGAGGGGAGTGCACTGTGGTCGCGGCACCCCCGTTCTTCCCGTCATCGACACGCGCCGGCTCAGTGGACCGCCGCCGCGAAGGCTCCGCCAGCTCCGGCCCATCTCTATTGGCGAGACCGATGAGACTCTGGATCACAGCTCTCCATTCGTCTTGCTTCTCCGCAGCGGGAGGAAAATTTAGGAGGAGTTGTGCTCTCGTCAACATTTCAGCTGGTGTAGGTGGCAGTGACAGGCGCGAAGAACGGGGGGTGCTCGGAATTCTAACCACGTTAGAAGGAGCCCCATCCCGGTTCCGCGGCCGTGCGCCGTTTCCACCAGCATCTTGGCGTGCATGCCGGACCTGTGCATCTCGAGAATGATGCTGAGGGTCCTTTTCGTGGGGACGCTCGGGGCCCCCATCATTACGGTGCCGCTCGTCGCACACGGCCTGGGAAGACTGCGGCGCACACGTCGGCGGGGGTGTCTTGGAGGTCGCTGCGCCGCCCATCGGCAGCACGGCCCCGCCCCCGGACCCAGCGGCGCGCGGGTCGTCGTCATGGCTGCGAATGATGCCGCTCCCCTGGCTCCGCTCGCCGGAACATCGCGGATGCTCGTGATGTGCCCCCCCGCCACCATTCGTGTCTACACTGTCGCCCATCCGTGCTGGCATAGGCAGATCGGCCGCAGATGAACCGATCACTGCGATCGTCTTCTTCTTGGGAGCCATGGTGATCGAGAAACTGACGCGCTAACCGCTAGATCAGGTTTGCACAACTTCTCTCTTCCCCTACCTGGCGCGCCAAAGATGTCGGGGAAACGACACCTATGGGATCGAGTGGATCCCTTCTACGGTTTGGCAGGGAAGAGGGGTGCGCAAAGAGCAGATCTAGAGATCAACACGAGGGATTTTTACCCAGGTTCGGGCCACTGAGAAGCGTAAAACCCTAGTCCTGCTTTGTGTGTATATTCTGTGTTCTTGAGCTTCGGCTAGCTGCTATGCATGCAAGCTGGGCTGGAGAGTCCAAAAAGTCTGAATCCTTCTACAGTATGCCTTGGGCCTCCTTTTATACGTCCAAGGGGCTGCCACAGTGGCACACAGGAGGTGTAAAGTGCTACAGTGCATGTGCTTATCTCTGGCGTCTTAGGACAAGCGCCTTAAATGCGCTGCTTACGTGCCCCCCTAACTTTATCGGGGACGGAAACAGAGCCCGTCCCATCCGTCGCCGCCTCACTCCGTCCTGACACGCACCCAAGATGACGAGGCATGCGAGTGCCAAGCTGGCTGGCTAGCCGCTGCGCTGGAGCGGTGGCAGGATCTTCACGAAGATCTGCATGCCGCCACGCAGGTGCTCACCAGGTTGGCTGGCTTATTACTTTGCCGGGACGGTGGCAAGGCGGTGGAGCCTTGTCGTGTGTGAGCCTTGCCGGGGCCTCGCGGTCGCCCCCAGCAAGAACCTTGCTGGGAAATGCGCTCTCTGGTCTTCACGAAGGTCTGCATGCCACCGCGCATGTGCCCCTGAGTATTGGTCTTGATGTTGTTGATGGTGTCAGAGCTCTCAACCACAAGGGTGGTGTTCTTGTCAGTGCCTCGCAAGTCGTCTCGGCAAGGATCTTGCCGGGGGCTCGCGAGCCGCCCCGGCAAGGATCTTGCCGGGGCTCTAGCTTGTCTTCTGCTCCCAAGTTACTGGCTTTGATGTCGTCTTCGTTGTCTTGCATTCTGCCTCCAGCTGTCCTCGTCAAGCCTTCCAGCGGGCGCGGCTACAACTGCCCGTGCACAAGTAAGGGGTACTAAAAGGGCCCAAACTTTAGTACATCGACAAAACCCCATATTTTTATCCTTGATGGCAACAATACAATACGTGCCTCGCTACCCCTTCTGTCATTGGGCGAGGACACCACAAGATTGAACACAAAACTAAGCACCTCTCCCATTGCAAGAAAAACCAATCTAGTTGGCCAAACCAACCCGATAGTTCAAAGAGAAATACAAAGATATCTTAATCATGCATAAAAGAGTTCAGGGAAGACTCAAATAATATTCATAGATAATCTGATCATAAATCCACAATTCATCGGATCTCAACAAACGCACTGCAAAAGAAGATCAAAGAGAGAGAAGAAGCCATCTAGCTACTAGCTATGGACCTGTAGGTCTGTTGTAAACTACTCACACATCATTGGAAGGACAACAAGGTTGGTGTGGAGGCCCTCCATGATCGAATCCCCCTCCAGAGGAGTGCCGGAAAAGGCCCCAAGATGGGATCTCATGGGAACAGAAGCTTGCGGCGGCGGAAAAGTATTTTTGGCGTGCCCTCTGGTGTAGGGGGAATATTTGGGTATTTATAGAATGAAGATTAGGGTTGGAAGGTCTATGGGGGGCCCACAAGCCTTGTGGCCTCCCTGTAGGGCTTCTGGCCTCCTCTCCAACTCTCATGGGTTTCTTCTGGTCCAAGAAAAATCACTGTAAAGTTTTATTCCATTTGGATTTCGTTTGATATTCCTTTTCTGTAAAAGTCAAAAACAAGGAAAAAAAAGAAACTCGCACTGGGCACTAGGTTAATAAGTTAGTCCCAAAAATAATATAAAATAGCATATTTATGCATATAAAACTTCCAAAATAGATAATATAATAGCATTGAACAATCAAAAAATATAGATACGTTGGAGACGTATCAAGCACCAAGGTGGATATCTTCCAAAGACTTGGTGCATACTCATTACCGCTAGATGTAACCGACCTATGTCTAAACCCTAGGCACCCTCAGTATCTATATAAACCGAGGGGTTAGGATACACACAAGATCTCGTGGTAGAGCAACCTATAACTTGTACTCCCTCAAAATCAGTACAGTCAAGAAGGACATAGGGTATTATCTCCTCGAGAGAGCATGAACATGGGTAAATCCCTGTGTCTCCTTTTACCATCGTGCCAAGGCTACCAACTCGGGACCCCCTGTTGGGTAACATAGAAGAAAACAGAAAAAATTGTCCTATGATCGAACCAGGGACACTATGAAGATGCATTAGGGGTTTAGATTGGATAGTTACCAACTTTGAGTTGCAGCGGAAAAAGAGTTGGTGTAGATCATTCTTGAAGTCCCTCGAACCGTTCACGAATGATCCCTCAAACTGAAGATAGAAAGCACAACCTCTCTACAGTTTGTAAATGTACAAGCTTCATGATCCGGCAGCGCTTCACCGTCTAGAGCTAATCATCGCCGGAGAATTAGAGGGAGGAGAAGATAGACACACAGGAACTATCCGAAACTCTTTGGTGCTTTTTAACTCATTTCTCATACCATTTCCTTTGCTTCACGATACATTTACGAAACCCGAGGAGAGATTATTGATATCCATGTGATCAACTCCTTGATCACTATATCGGTTATCTTCATTCCTGGTTTCATTCTCTTTACTCGTGTCCGTATTCCGGTATCCCATGATCATAATCACAAGTGTCTGACCAGACGATAAAGACACCGTAACACCGAGTGCCCGGAGACTATCTCTCTATCGTGAGAGGAGCAAATCCCAGTCTTAAACTATCGCTACCAAAACATACGTTTCCAGACCCGTAAGTCACTTGTATTCACATCCATTTACGGAGTGACATGTGGTAAGCCCCAAAGTATCCATCTAGCATGTTGGTATGCAATATTCTCATGGTCAAAGGAACAATGCAAACGTGAACAAGTTAGATGAAGTACCGATAACATAACAATGATGACATCTCTCAGTAATTCATAAGTTGGGTCTATCCAACTCTGTTGTTCTTACAACAATGGTGTTCTCATATATTGATATCATCCTTGTTACATTAACAATGCTCATGATCAGGAAAGCAAGATCATCAATCAATATATGAGCTAGTCTTAGATTTAGGGATCATTTGGTGTTTATATTTCCACACATGTATTTGGGTTTTCCTCTAAATCTCATATTCCCAAACCAATATAATAGTTGCATAGAAACATAAACTTAATAATGAACATGGAAATATAATAATACAAATATTATTTCCTCTAGGGCACATTTCCAACAAGGAGGGGCGCCACACAAGGGAGGAGGGATCCCCTCCTTGGTGCACCGGCCTAGGGGAGGAGGAGTCCACCTCCCTCTCCAATTCGCCCCCCTTGGATTGTCATAGAAGCTAGGGGGCGCCCCCAAGTGTTATTTGGCCCTATGGCCCAATAAGTCTCCACCACTTGGCCTTTTTAGTATTTTCTTTGTCCCATTGATATTTAATTAATTCTAAAAGCCTCCTAATGAATATTAGAACCTTTTATTATTAATTTAACATCTTTGGAAACATTTCCACCTATATATCAATTTTCACTAGTACTTGGTAAACCCCAAAACTCATCCAGTAACTCTGAAACGCTTCCAGTTTCTCTCGAAACTATTCCTAATATTCATGAATATATTTCACAAATATTTTCTCATAACTCTTACTCACTAACACTCAACAGATCGTGATTCCATTAAGCTTGTGATTCTGTAGGTTTGGTAAAACATGGACATGAACAAAAGCCCTTTTGTTTAATGACCAATAGCGGAACCATGGACATCCATATTGATCCCTATGAATATGCGAATGACATTCAAGTGAACCTTTGGTTATCATGTGCTATTCCCTTTGCTTCGCGATACTTTACAAAACCTCAGGTGAGATATATTAGTATCTGAAAGATCGTGGATGTCGCCTAGAGGGGGGGGGGTGAATAGGCGCTTTAAAATAATTACGGTTTAGGCTTGAACAAATGCGGAATAAACCTAGCGGTTAATATGTCAAGCACAAAACCTACAACAACTAGGCTCACCTATGTGCACCAACAACTTATGCTAAGCAAGATAAACTACTATGTGATAGCAAGATATATGACAAGAAACAATATGGCTATCACAAAGTAAAGTGCATAAGTAAAGGGCTCGGGTAAGAGATAATCGAGGCACGCGGAGACGACGATGTATCCCGAAGTTCACACCCTTGCAGATGCTAATCTCCGTTTGGAGCGGTGTGGAGGCACAATGCTCCCCAAGAAGTCACTAGGGCCACCGTAATCTCCTCACGCCCTCGCACAATGCAAGATGCCGTGATTCCACTAAGGGACCCTTGAGGGCGGTCACCGAATCCATACAAATGGCAACCCTCGGGGGCGGTCACCGAACCCGTACACTTTGGAAACCCTTGGGGGCGGTCACTGGTACCCTTCAAATTGCTCGAGGCGATCTCCACAACCTAATTGGAGACCCCGACACTTGCCCGGAGCTTTACACCACAATGATTGAGCTCCGAACACCACCAACCGTCTAGGGCGCCCAAGCACCCAAGAGGAACAAGCTCAAGAGTACCAAGCACCCAAGAGTAATAAGCTACTCAACTTCACTTCCACGTATCACCGTGGAGAACTCAAACCGATGCACCAAATGCAATGGCAAGGGCACACGGAGTGCCCAAGTCCTTCTCTCTCAAATCCCACCAAAGCAACTAATGCTAGGGAGGAAAATGAGAGGAAGAACAAGAAGGAGAACACCAAGAACTCCAAGATCTAGATCCAAGGGGTTCCCCTCACATAGTGGAGAAAGTGATTGGCGGAAATGTGGATCTAGATCTCCTCTATCTTTTCCCCCAAAAACTAGCAAGAATCGATGGAGGGATTGAGAGATAGCAAGCTCAAAGAAGGTCAACAATGGGGGAAGAACACGAGCTCAAAGGATAAGGTTCAATGGGGAAGAAGACCCCCTTTTATAGGGGCTCCTGAATCCAACCGTTATGTGCTCAGCCTGCACATGAGCGGTACTACCGCTCGGGCGGTAGAACAGGACAATAGAACAACGGCAATGAACCTCAGGGGCGGTAGAGCTGCCGGAGCGGTACTACCGCTCAAGGGAGCGGTACTACCGCAAGCTGCAGCGGTACTGCCGCTTGCCCCAGTGGTACTACCGCTGGGGCCGCGCTCAGCAGCTACGCAGGAGAAGGAAGGAGGGACAGAGGAGAGGGCCTTTGAGCGGTACTAGCAGCGGTGGCAGGCGCAGTACTACCGCTTATAAGCGGTACTACCGCTCCTACTACCACTGCTACTGCCGCTCGACCCGACACGAGAAACGCAGGTCTCGAGTCGAGGCGGTACTACCACGGAACCGGAGCCGTACTACCGCTTATGGCCATGGGCGGTACTGCCGCTGTGAGACAGCGGTACTACCGCTTGTGGCGATAAGCGGTACTGCCGCTTCGGCCCAGCGGTACTACCGCTGGCGCCTTCCTTATGCCACTTGCACGAAAACAAGTATACTCCAAGGAAAACCAGAACTGCCACAACTTTTGCAAATGAGCTCCGAATTGAGCAAACTCAAGCTTGTTGGATAGATGACGACGAGTACTATCCAACAGCGACTAGTTATAGCAAGAAGAGGCAGGGGAGGTATGCCAAACATATAGAGGAGTGAAACCTCCAATAAAGAAGAACCGGCATAACCTCCAACATCGAAAACATCATAGAAGATGCATGTGAACTCCGTTTTCGATGAACTCGAGCTTGTCATCAAAATTACCATAAGCTCTAAGACTCACAAAGAGAAATACCAAACAAGAACCAAGAAAGATGATGCAAGGATGCAATGGTTTGAGCTCTCTACGAACGATATGATCAAGCTACCAACTTGAGAGCCCCCCTTGATAGTACGACAATCGATCCTATAAACCCGGTCTCCCAACTACCACCATGAGACCGGTAAAATAGAAAACCTATCAAGGGCAAACCTTTGCCTTGCGCATGATCCACTTGAGCTAGATGATGACGATCTTGTCCTCCTCAAGATGGACCACCTTTCTTGATTGCGTTGGCTCGATGAAGACTAGTTGATTGCTCCCCCATACTCCACTATGGGTGAGCCACTCTTCGGCACATCTCCACAAGTCCATTGTCACCACAATGGATGGCAAGCTTCAAGCACTTGATCTCTTCGTCATGCTCCACTTAAACTTGCACACCGCAATCTTGATGACGATCACCACTTGATGTCATCCTCTCCATGGGTTCTATGATATCTTCCTCTTGACGCAAGCCCATGGAAATATACCTAACCCCACATAGAACTCTCACGTAGACCATGGGTTAGTACACAAAGCGTAATGCACAATGCTTACCATACCATGGGATCACATGATCCCTCTCGGTATATCTTCTATGCTTTGTGTGTTGATAAACTTGAATCACTCTCTGTACTTAGGCTTGATCAACCTTGAATCTTTCCAACTCTCTTCATTTGGATGATGTCTTGAAGGTAAACATGAATGATCACACAATCTTCTTCTTCAAGACATGCTTGCAATAAGCTCAACACTCACATGAGAAATCTTTGGATAATTCCTTAATAGCACCTTGGTCAACTCATAAACTCCTTGAAACCAACACATGGACTTCAAGAAACGCCTATGGACAAATCCTTCGAATATAACTCAAGGCAACCATTAGTCCATAGAGATTGTCATCAATTACCAAAACCACACATGGGGGCACCGCATGTCCTTTCAGTATCCTCTTGAGTCACTGGTACAGTGAGCTACTATACAAACGGTTTTTAACCCCTTTCCGTGACGACATTTTAAACCGTCGCCTTGCCTGTGTGTGCGATAGGGGGGTCCTTCCCACACGACCCAGAAACCGTTGGGGATAGGGAGTAGTAATG